>JAVIWB010003414.1:0-452606 GCA_031893035.1 Dermolepida albohirtum
TGAAGGAATCATTCATTAATAACACAAATCAACCTGACGATCCGTGATATCGGTGAAACATATGTAGTTGATAGGGTGTTATTAATAATAGAATGATTCCTTTTTAACATTCTTTAATTGGCATAAAGCCTAGATGTAAGTTTCTGTCTATTATACACTGGAAACATAGTCTCCGATCTGTAAGATAGAAGCGTTCTTGCTTTGTCGGTCAATACATTTATGTATTGGTCGAGAGAGGGAGATATGATATTATTCATTATTTTCTGTATCGAAAGATATGATAATACACTCTGAAGGAATCATTCATTAATAACACAAATCAACCTGACGATCCGTGATATCGGTGAAACATATGTAGTTGATAGGGTGTTATTAATAATAGAATGATTCCTTTTTAACATTCTTTAATTGGCATAAAGCCTAGATGTAAGTTTCTGTCTATTATACACTGGAAACATAGTCTCCGATCTGTAAGATAGAAGCGTTCTTGCTTTGTCGGTCAATACATTTATGTATTGGTCGAGAGAGGGAGATATGATATTATTCATACTACGTGTACTTATAAAATTTTATTGAATTATTAGAATGAATTGCATATCTTTGTGATACTCCATACACTAGCATATAATTTTCATAATTCTTACTATATATAATTTTAAAAAATTTTTCAATTGGCCATTAAGTCTTCTACTTTTCTAAATGAATGGAAAATTGCGCGAATTGTTTTTATCTTAAAATCTGGAAAACCTAGTAATTTATCAAACTATCATCCAATTTTAATTTGCCTGAATCTTCGAATAATGCATTTATTAAGCTATCTATCCCCAAGTTGGATCTTATCTATCTTCTTATTAGTATGTACGTATTTTAAAAATGCTACTCATCTACTAATTATATTGCAATATCTGGAGAGTTCAGACTGATCCTTTGCTGTATATTTTAATTTATGATATCGTGCATACTTTTGAAAAATTGCAGCTGCTGATGATTGGTGTGCTGTAAATACTTCTTTAAATATTAGTATATGTAAAAAAAATGTACTTTGCCAGAAAGTCGTCGTCTTTAATTACAAATTTCACGACGATTTGCAATACGTTGATTTAAGTAAGAATTTGGGTATATTCTTTAATATGAAACTGACTTTCAATGATCACTTTACTTTTGTTACCTCACCAGCTAGGAATATCTTAGGTTTTATGCTTTGTATGTTATAAATATTTTTCATTAAAGTTTATTTTATTTTGCTATGTAATATTATTTTAGCCTAAGACTGTACTTGATGACGCATTAACTGTAAACAACTGTTGCTATTTTACACATAAGTACAGCAAGTTAATTTACTCCTGGCAGGTGGAATAAGAGGCCACACAGAGAGAAATAATATATATTGCTTATCAATTCGGTCAACAGTTAGATTTATTATTGGGTGTCTAAGATTCACCTGCCACGACTGAATCATTGTGCTGTAAGTAATTATCATATTCAACTATTATAACATTATAAGTAGACTATTATTATATTTTGACAAAGTATAATTTTGAGTGAAAGGACTTTACACGATTTATTCCAGTTTTAACATGAAATCTTTTGTTTTATGATTATCGAATTATTTAATCTCCTTCTATCTAGTAGTATACTTCTTAAATACAATCAACCTTGCATGGAACATTGTTTTAAACTGACAACAACAACACTAGTGCTAGAGCAAAAAATCATTCTCTTGAAATATGAAAGATTTAGTACACAATAAGGCCGAAAGTTTAATTAGATGATTCAAGTGACTTTCAACTTATACTATCGTTTCTTCTAAAATTGCTGATATTGTTATTCATTAATTTATGCCATTCTAAAATGTATGTCCATAACTTGGTGTAATTAATACCTAGGTGCCATCTTATCCTATACACCATTTCACATATATTTTGGAAAATGATAAAAAACATATATTTTGTATATTTTATTTACCCAATACATAAGAAATAGTTGGTTTTCTACATCACAATACTTTCATTTTTTGTTTTCTGGAATTTCTGGTGTTACAAATAATAGAAGTATTTGTAAAAACAAAAATGCAGCTATATAGACAATTAAATTAACATAAATAGAATTAATGAAAACCATGGAATGAAATGTAGAAGATCAAATATCAGTTCTTGTTACACTCAAAATAACTGTTATAATTCGTCATGTAAATCTTCATTTTGTTCACTGTCAGGTTCTTTACACGCCGCTGGTGTGGTAAAATCGAATAAGTACTCACATCGATTCGGTTCTGACACTGACGTTATTTTGCTGTCGCTGCCGCAAGTTATTCGAACATGCGTTGACCTTTGTGGTCCATTCCAACATGATTGACCTCTATCATATAACATAACATTGTATTTGTTGTCTTCTGGACCAACCCAACTCGACCATACACCCAATCTAGTTTCAACTGAATTTGATTTCGGTTTTTGAACAGCTTTATCAAATGGACACAATGTATAGACGTATTCGTAATCGGTATAATCGAAACATTCCCCTTCTAAGGTGGCAAATTCGTCCTCGGGACCGAAATCTTTTTCTAAATATTCTTCCAATTTTTGGATTTCAGATTGGATATGTCTTACTTCTTTCTCTGCATCGGCAAAATCTTTACGAGCATCTGTTGCTTCATCCACAAGTTTCTGTGTTTCATCATCATATTTAGTTGGTTCTGGAGTAGTTTCTTCAACTGGTTCTTCTTCTTCTTCCTCCTCCTCTTCCTCTTCTGGTTCATGTTCTGTATCATCTTGGTCATCTATATCTTCACCTAAAAAAAGAAATCATAACAGATTTAAATTTTCTTAAAAAAAAGTATGCATGTTAAAAGCATGACAGTTTTTAACAGGCATTTTTTCAAATGTTTGAAGATCAGTGACCAAAATCTATACTAGTTCTTCTTATACAACATTGGTTTTCAAGCAACCTATGACCAATACAATTAAAATTATTTAGAAACTGTTGTAATATACTAGTCATTGTCGCGTAAAAAAATTTTTGCCAATTGCTTTTATGTTAAAAAACATTTATTTTTGTATAGGTATCAAATTTGTACTTCATCAATAAAATGTTTCATGTTTATGATTGTCATAAAATATTTGATTAAGACAAGTCTAAAAATACTTCTTACGTGGTTCATCTGCATCTACATCTTCTTGTGCATCTTCAATTTCTTCAACATTCTCTTTGTCTGGAACTGGAGGTTTAAATAAGCCATTATTCATCATTAAATATGGTTTTATTCTAGACCAAGCATCAGTAATGAATTCTTCAAGATCAATGACATCTTTTTCATTTAGAAAATATTTTGCTTCTTCATCTGATATTTCACCATTTTTATCTTTGTCAAATGTTTGTCTAGTTTTTAACTCTGAAATATCAAGTTTTCCATCGGCGTTTGAATCAAAAAATTTAAAAGTTTCTGTAGCTTCTTCTTTATTTTTTCTATCATCTTCTTCTTGTTTTCTCACTTTTTCTGCAGCTTCGATTTCACGATATTTTTCCAAAGCAGCATTTTCTAATTCTTCAATTTTTTTCTTGAGTTCTTCCTTTTCTGTTTGAACTTTTTCTGCTTCAGACAAACTTTTTTCCAGTTCTGTTAACCTTTCTTTCTTTTCTTGTTTTAGTTGTGTTGCTCTTTCAATTAATTCAGCACGTATTTGCTTGCCTGCTTTCAGTAACTCTGCCTGTTTTTGAGCTTCTTCTCTAGCACTACGTCCTAGTTCATTACAGTTATTTACACAATTCACACCACTTGCATATTCATCAGAGGCATCACAGCAATCACATACACCATCATTTACTCTTGATGAAACTATATTTAAAGGTTTGTGCCCTGCATTTGTACAATGAAAGATTCCGTTAGAACATGCTGCTGTACCAGGTTCATCACTAGCATCTAGACAATCACAATAATCGTCGTTAACTTGACTAAATGGTATCGTTAAACTACCATCGAAACAAGTAAAGTCTTTTTCAGGATTATATAGAGATGCTCTAGATAACGAAACTCCTCTAGGCCTAGGAACTTCTGAACTACTAACACGTATTATTAAAATTGTACATGAAATTAAAACACAAGAAAACCTTAAGTAATCCAACTGATATTCCATTGCAACCGCTATTTATTGAAATACCGGCACTACTTCTTTAACGTAGTGAAGTTACACATAAATGTTAGTACACGTCATACAAACAACTACTTAATTAAAAATTCACTATGTACCTGTTTATCAATATTTTTAATATATTTAATTTCATTAAATTTGTTTAAGATTTGGGGTTTTAATTAATTAAATGTAAAAATACATAATTATTTTCGAGTAAAATGAAAAAATATATGTTTGTGTGGGAATACTTTGTTAAATTATGTGAATTTTCCAAACCTTATCTTAGTAAATGAAATTTTTTGTTGAGTAATTTTAAACAATTTTAAAGAAATTATAAATTGATGAATGTACGATTTAGTAACATATTTTTTTATGGTGTTACATAATGTTAAATAGACTTGACACATAGAAATCAGCTGGAAGGATTCTACTTTTGACAATTTTAAAATTTCTGCTGTTTATTCATTAAATTATCTATTCTTTTGTAATTATGTAAATATTTAAATTAAAATGGAAACGTTTTAAGAAGAACTTTAACAATTATGGAAATTATTGTTGCTTTTTGGATATTTACTTGTGTACATGGTTAGCTTTCTTTTAGTGTGTAATAATAATTATTGATAATTATAATTTTTAGCTTCAATACATAAAAATTTAAAATATTTTGAAACAATTCATGCAGATGATCTTACACATACTATAGTTAAGAAAGGTTTGTAAGAAAGTAATCATCCTTTTAACAAAATTAAAGAGGTTAACTTTAAAGTTTTGGGTCGGGATTTCAGATTAATTTTAACTCCTAAGAAGGAAGTGTTGCATTCAAAATTTAAAGCATATAGTGTAGATGGTGATGGAAATAAAACATCCATTCATATAGGTATAAAAAGTTATAAAGTTTATATATTAAAAATATATTTCTATGTTAATTTCAGACCATGAAAACTTTTTCAATGGCAGAGTTTTTGGTGAAATAAACTCACATGTTAATTTACATATAGATGATGGTATGTTGACAGGATCAATTCATTTACCAGATGAAATATATCATGTTGAGGTTTTCTTAAATAAGATTTTTAAAATTCTTTCTTTATCATTTAATTTTTTTAGCCATCTTGGAGGCATATATCTCATTTAGATAACCGTACAATGATAGCTTATAAATCATCAGACATAAAATTGAGCTGGGACCATATTAATTTGGGCCCAAATGAAGTAGGTCCTAAAACATGTGGTTATGTTAAGGAAGGAATTGAACTGGAAACAGACGAAGATAATGATGAATTTGTGGAAACTAGCCCTTGGTTATCAAACCATCACAGAGAAAAGAGACAAATAGATCAATACGAATATACACCAACCAAAACAAGATGTCCTTTATTATTAGTTGCTGATTATAGATTTTTCCAAGAAATGGGTGGAAGTAATACAAAAACAACTATCAATTATTTAGTGTGTAAAATATTTTTTTTGTAGCTTAATATGTATAAATTAATTATAAACTGCAAAATTCTAGTTTTAACTCTTTTGTACATTGTCTATGTAATGTATAAATTTTCGAAAAAATTTTTGTTCTCCGCAAGAGACTCGAACTGACGATCTCATTCTCTTTGAAAATGTGCCCTAATTATTAGATCACAGAGACAGTTACAATTTATGGAACATTAGAAGGACTCAAATTAACTGTCTCTGTGGTCAAATAGTTAGGGCACATTGCCAGAGAGAATGAGATCATGGGTTCGAGTTCCAGGTAGAGGACAAATTTTTTCAAAAATTTTCGCGTTACTCATATGATATATAAAGCGGTTAAAATTACAATTTTTTTAAGGAATATATGTTTACATTCTAATTGTATATAAAGATAAATACTAGTAGCATTTTAAATTGCAGATTAGTTTAATAGATCGGGTTCACAAAATCTATAATGACACAATATGGCAGGATAGACAAGAAATTGATGGTTTTAAGGGCATGGGATTTGTAATTAAGAAAATTGTAGTCCACAATGAACCAACACGCGTCAGACCAGGTGACGCGCATTATAATATGGCTAGAGAAAAATGGGATGTACGAACATTATTAGAGGTAAAATTCATTCTAGAGGGTTCATTATGCTTTTATTTTTAATAAATAACGTTTATACACATTTCATAACTGTGCGTGAGTTGTAGTTGTTGCACTGTAATTCTATCATGCAAGTGTTGCATGGTTTTTACTTATTTTCATGTTTGATTGAATCTTTTAATTCATATAATTGGATGTCGTCCATGTAATGACACTTATAGCGATTGATATTTTAAGGTATTTTCGCGGGAGAAAGTAAATAAAGGAGTTTGCTTAGCACATTTATTCACTCATCAAACATTTAGAAGCAGAGACTCTGTAGTACTTGGTTTGGCTTATATAGCGTCGCCGAGAAGAAACTCCCATGGAGGCATTTGCACTAGGGGTTATTATTTTTATTTTTTACTTTTTGTATTATTGCCTCGTTTCTTACAGAAGGTGTTGGTGGTAAAAAAGTAATAAATTTATATAATATGTAAGCTTCGTATACATACATGTAGTAGTTAGTAAATGTTGGCATATGTTCTGTCTGAGTCTTTGGCTACCTAAAATCCCATAATTGCATGGACATTTTTTGTATGAAGGATGGTTTGTTTTCATAAAACAATAACTTCACAAGTTTAATGGACATTACTCATTTACTAAAGTATGAGTATATTTGTGGAAATATATCAGCAGTTTCATTATTTAATAGATTTCATAAATATGCAATTCCATTCTATAAAGATAATTTTCTGTTCCTTTTGGCGCACTTTGCAAATAATATAGATTTGCAAAAAAAATTTAAATGCAGTTCATACCGTTTGTCAGTAAAACATTCCAAATTGACCATTCTTTTCAGAAGTTAAAAATCAAATAATCATACTATATGATGTTACATAGTCAATTCTATTTATATATGTACACTGTTATTTAACTAAGCTGGTGTCCTTCAATGACCACAGCTTGAATGTATGCGATCCTTTAGCGAATGAGAGTGAAGTTCGAGTATAACAACATTTATGTATTTTATAGACTGCTCTAGATCAATTGCACAATTGGGAGAGCTTCAGTTTTTGTACTATTTTTGAAACATTTTGCTCATATCAGTTGGACAATAGTACATTTACAGTAAAACCATTTCAATTTGATTGCAGTACATTTTACAATTACTAAGAAAGACAAGTATAAACATAATGTTATTTAGAGAACGAGAACATGTTAGTGTATGGTTGCAAAAGTATTGCTGTTCGATAACCAACACGAAATACAATTTGAGCAGGCAAGCGAAGTTAGTTTGATGTAATCATAATCTTATTGTTTTATTAAATTTGGGTTCTTAGAAAGAAGGTTTGGTCGTAATATGGTAACCATATGCTCAAACGCATTATAAAAGATCCACCTTAAAAATATTTCAATGTGCGAGGATTTTGATCGTTGTTCACTTTTTCTCACAATTTAGATCCACAAGAAATGGTGAAATTTTGCATGTAATTGAATCAGAAAGATAAAGAACCAAAGCACCATTGTCGACTTTGTATTACGTGGAAGAATGAATAAAGAAAACACTTTGGCAATCACTTCCCGGATGCTAAAGGAGAATGTTTGAGTAATTATGAAACAGATAATACGCAGTAAATGTAGATATAGTATAACAGAATAGAGAACGATACTCGGACGTAGTAACGCAATGTACCAATATTGGTTCACTGGCTGAGAATTGTCACTAGCGGATAGCAGTGACGTGTGTTCACATCAGTTTATATTATGTTTATATCGCTGATGCGAAACATTACGCCACCAATACGGTAAATATTTCTTCCAACGTAATTGATACGCCACATTTCGCGCATGTGTTCATTACGTGAAAGTCCCTTTCTTTATTTTGTTTTAGTCTACACCTTAAAACAGATTACATCACATACGTATTTAGTCACTCGCATTTAACCCGCAAATTGTAACAAAAATCAAAATTGAAATACTAATACGAGTATCTCTTTATTATTTACATATATGAAAAATATATTTTTTACATCTATAATAAATTGTTGTATAATATATTTATCTAAATTTTAGACTAGTCTATATGCCCTCCTTTATTTTTGATCACCGCAGCACACAATCGAGGCTTTCTTTCGATTAATTTTCGTAATGTCTCCGGTTTTATTTTACACCATGCCTCTTGCAGATTCTTTCACATATTAACAGCAGATGTGGGGGCCGATTTTCTCACTTCTCGGTCAATTTCTTCCCACATCAATTCGGTGGGATTTAAATCGGGACTCTGGGGAGGCCACGCCATAACTTTTATGGTTCCCCCGTTCTCCAGTTTCTGTAAATACTCCCGGCATAGTTTGGAAGTGTGTTTCGGGTCATTATCTTGTTGGAAAATAAAATTCTGACTCGAAATTTTAATTCCAGAGGGGATTGCGTTTTCCTCTAATATGCTCTTATACTGTTCTTTTTTTAGTATACATTCGATTTTTACGAGATCGTCCAGATCGATCCAGAAAAGCAACCTTATATCATGACTGAATCTCCACTGTAGTTAAGAGTAGGGGCTATGCATTCTTCTCGGGCACGCTCACCCACTGACCTCACGAAAACATAACTTCGTGAACCGAAAATCTCGAATTTGGATTCATCGGTCCACAATACTTTATTCCAGTCTTCTGTGGTCCAATTTTGGTGATCGCGTGCCCACTTTAAACGTTTTTGCTTGTTTTGCCTACGTAGAAGCGAATTTCGCATTGCAATTCGTCCATGAAGACCGGCTTCTTTTAATCGCCGTTTAACTGTGGAAGCACTTATGGGTTTTCGACGAACAGCATTTATTTCTGCTGTGATTTCTGGGGTTGTTTTTCATCTATTTCTCTTGATTGTTACCACCATTGCAAGATCTTCTGCTGAGGTTGTCCCCTTGGTCTGCCTTTTCGAGTTCTTCTCAACACACTTCCACATTCGCGGTGTTTTTCGATGATATAACCCACGGTGGACTGCTTTAATTTAAGTTCTGTGGCAATTTCGCGGTTGCTTTTGCCAGTTTTGTAGTATGCGATTATAAACGATCGTGTTTCTACACTCAATTCTTTCCGTTTAGGCATTTCTAACCGATTAAACTTCTTGGAAACACACGATGTTATCACTGTATAAGGTAACTGCATTTTGCCAAAATACCCAAGTATAAATACTTAATAGTTTACAATAACTCCCTACCTAAAAAAATTCATAACAATTGAAAATTTCCAAGAATTGAAAGATCTAACCCCTTAAGTGCAATTATTCTACCTGGAGTTTTATTAGGGTATTATCACTTATTGTGAATAATACATAATAATGTCATAATTATTTTTGAATAAGCTTTTATAAATTTTAATGTTTACTATGAAACAGTTTCTTATTACAGAAACAAATTTTTTAATTACAACTTTTCTATAGAAACTAATGAAACAAGGGTAACCAAATACCTATGAACGATAGTGTACATACTGTATGGGGATCATTACCGAAAAATTTCATTCAAAATTGTGCGTATTAACATGTGATGTCAAAACATAATTGACAATGAGGATGACTGGACTCTTCTAATAAAGATGCATATTAATATTTTTAAATATTTTAATTATATCGAGTTTTTTCTTTTAATTAGAGCAAACGAAATATCCTACTATATGGATTGTAAGTAGAAAAATATAATTTATTAATTTGGTAATTTCTAGAGTGCTGGAAAGAAGTATTTTCGAGATTTAATTGATATTTTGATAAGTTGGTTATTGCTGGCAGTGCATTTTAAAAACAAATGATTAAATTTCCGAAAAGAAACGAGCTACAATAAGATGAATAGGACTATTTATATTGTGTTTGTAATATACTAGTTGCCATAAATAAACAAACATCTAGTAAACGTTAATATATTTTAGTGAAATTTTCAGGATAGATGTAATTTGTTTATATTAACAAACGATGAAAATTTCAGAAAGATATATTCGATTACTGAAGGTAACTTTTGCAATGAATTAAAAAGTAATTTTGTTTTCCTGTTGGCATTATTTACTTACGTGTCGCTATAAAGTATATTTGTAGCTTTATTTTGTCAAAGTAGTGTGTAAAAGAACACCTAAGATTTGACAATGTGTCAGGATAATTGCTCTATGAAAAGTCAGATTATCCATTCATGGTGTTGCTGATCGTGTAGAACATTGCTTTGTGTTGATGAAGATAAATAGAAAATAATGGGGAACGACAACATTAATAGTCCAGACAACCTAGACGCACTACTAATCGTAAAGAACGTGCTTTTCGGTTTATGTGTGTGTTTCTCATCAGCAAGAGAAGTCGATGATAGATGGAGAAATGTTTAATTAATTAAAAAAACTTTAAACTATTTATATATCAAAGAAGTCGTTCGGTCTTTTGGGTTTAAATCATACCGACCGTTTCGTTGGTTGTGTCTAATTCCACGCCATAAAATTGCATAGATAGAGTGACGTAATGAAAGGTTGCCCTGAAATGAGGAATGGAATCGAGTAATCTTGAGGACGAATCTTGATTTTGTTTATGCATGCTTTCATGATGGTCGTAAAATGGTCAGAAGATGTTCTGAAGAAAGAAGAAACTTGCAATTGTTTGTACAGCGACATACGGCTCCTACTTAAGATGTGTTTGTGTGCGGGGCTATCTACAGTGGAAGATCCCCTCTAGTAGTAATTCAGGAAACATTAAATGCGATTCGGTATATTTTCAACAATTGATAAATCCAGTTTTTTGGTACGATAATGCGCGGCTATATACAGCGAGGATTACTATGGAGTCTTTGGATAATGCCAATGTTGATCGCTTACCATGGTAATCTCGTTCACCGGAATTGTCACCAATAGAACACATGTAGTATATGGTAGGATAGAAGATTGATAATTTACAACCCTCCACTCACCCAACCACTCCCAAAACAATATAGATGTTCTATAACGAAGGATTTTAGAAGCTTCGAGTAGCATATCACGGACTACCATTGATTCTCTAATTTCAAGTATGCCTAATACACAAGCTGAATTCGTAAGAAGTAGAGGAGGATCGATGTATTATTAGTGTTCCGGTTTTTTACGATTATATCTTGCTGAAATTTTCATTGTTTCTTAAAAGTAATATCTTCTGAAAATTTTATTAAAACATACGAACGTTTACTGGATGTATTATATTAGTTAATTAAAATTTTTAATTATTAATTCTTAGAGTGCTGGTAAAAATTATTTTAAATATTTATTTAACCTCCGCAACTAGGTCAATGCTGGATGATTATATGAATATTTTTGTAATATATATAAGGTCTAGTAAAAAGAAATCCATTATTTTTCCAATAGATAGCTTTAGTAATCTGTATCTCGCGTTGTATAAGTGCGATCGCGTTCCGCTAGATGGATTCGAAAGATAAGATTTCGTACTAAACGAACTTCTCAGACAGTTTTGTGATTACTTGACTTAATATTGTTTGAGCGCGCGTCAAAGATGGACACCAGCAAAGTTAAAATACACCATATTATACAGTTTTTCTTCGATAAAGGCGAAAACGCAAGCCAGGCGGCTAAAAATGTGAATAGTGTTTATGGTCCTGATACTGTAACAGTCAATCATGCGCAATTTTGGTTTCGTCGATTCCGTTCCGGTAATCTTGATGTCAAGATGCACCACGCTCTGGAAGGCCAATTGTCGAAAATATCGATAAAATAATGGAAATCGTCGAGTCCGACCGTCATGTAAGCACTGTTTCGATTGCCCAGGAGCTAAATATTGCACAAAAAACCGTTTGGAACCATTTAAATAAGGTTGAATACAAAAAGAAGCTTGATGTATGGATGACACACGAGTTAACGTAAAAGAACCTCATGGACCGAATTTACATCTGCGAATCGCTGCTGAATCGCAACAAAATCGATCCGTTTCTGAAGCGGATGGTTACTGGTGATGAAAAGTGGATCACTTACGACAAAGTCAAGCGAAAATGGTCGTGGTCGAATCGTAGTAAGCCGGCGCAAACGGTGGCCAAGCCAGGCTTGGCGGTCAGGAAGGTTTTGCTGTGTGTTTGGTGGGATTGGCAAGGAATTATCTACTATGAGCTACTTCCCTACGGCCAAACTTTTAATTCGGACCTATACTGTCAACAATTGGACCGTCTGAAGGAAGCAATCGCCCAGAAGCGGCCAGCTTTGGCCAATAGGAGAGGAATTGTGTTCCATCAGGACAACGCCAGGCCACACACATCGATAGTGACTCGCCAGAAGCTCCGGGAGTTTGGTTGGGAGGTTCTTATGCATCCACCTTATAGTCCGGATCTAGCACTAAGTGATTACTACCTGTTCCTGTCTATGGCGAATGATTTTGCTGGTGAAAAATTCGCCTCAAGAGAAGCTTGTGAAAATCGACTGTCCCAGTTTTTTGCCAATAGGGACGAGGGTTTCTATGAGAGAGGCATTATGAAATTACCTTCAAAATGGCAACAAGTTATCGAACAAAACGGTGCATATTTGACCTAAGTCGGATCATTCTAACTATGCTAAATAAAACCTTCAATTTAATGCAAAAATAATGGATTTCTTTTTACTAGACCTTATATATAAGTATATTGTACAATATTTCAAGTATTAAGGAACGCATTTAAATTTTGAAAATTCATTTTGCGTTTAGGGATAGCAAAAATGTTGCAGAAATGATTTTTTTTATCAGCGAACAATAATTTATTAGAGGCTACTGGAATTACATTTAAAGGAATTGCATATTATTATTCATCTAATCTAATCACCTCATGAACATTATATTACTAACATGCATTACAAAAAAAATTAGAATGGATTTCAAAGTAAGAAATTTAAAGCGGTGACGAGGTATATATATAAATGTTTATACGCCTCACCAATGCTACTGTGAATACTTATACAATGCAAACACAATACTTGTTATGCATAGTCGTGGCTGCTCCATAGGGACGAGCCGTCGTGTAGCGAGTGAATGCATGCTGTCAAATCGGTCTGCCCGTTTCTGTCGCGCAGATACGACTATTCAGCTCTAACGAGTACTGCGTCTGCATTTTCTCTAGACGTATTGGTAGGGCTTGTAACCTATTTTGTAAATGAAACATTCATTTATATATCTTTCGTGTAGGTAATATAATAGTTTGGATATAATTTAAAAGTGCAGGATTCTCATCTAATTTTTGTTGTACATTGAAATATGAAATTCTGTCAACGACAGTCATATGTACATCTTTTTACCTATAGTGACGTTCACCAAAAATTACGAAATTACCTAATACATTCATATACATACTACTATATTTATTTATTAATTAATTAATAATATATATATATAATATAATATAATTTATTAATTTTAAGTTACATGCTTTCCACAATAGGTTGTCCATATCTCGACTCTACTCTTTCAGCGACCTTCCCAACTTGAAAAGTTGTCTCTTTGGTCCGACTTCATTTTCGAGAAGCAGAAGTCGTCATAAGGGACAAGATCAGGACAGTACGTGACTTGGAAAGCATATGAATGTTTTTTGTAGTCAAAAAGTCACGAATAATCATGGTGCGTTATCGCGATGCGGTGCCCATCTGTTTTCAACCAATTCTGATGAAACGCCCCTCACTTTTACCATCAAACACTTTAAATTTCGGGGTAGAACGTAGAATAGGCTGTCTGACCGGCCGGAACAATATCCTGGTAGACCACACTTCTCAAAGAGATCAATGAATATTGCCTTGCTCTGTGATTTAGATATCTTGGCTTTTCTTGGTTGTGGTTCTCTCTTCTCTAATCATTGATTGTTCTATTTCTTTGGTGTATGAGTCGTACCATGTAAAATTTCGACCGGTTTTCTACTCAATTTCACGAGAAATTTGGTGTTGACTCTTTGCTCTTTTTTTCATTACTCATTTTTTGACTGACAATAATGAACGCAGCAATAACATTTGTATTCCGAGAACTGTAAACAAAATTGGCTTGCAATTTGCAACACACACTGTACACTATCTTTTGTTTGCAACGATATAGTTGACAGCGAGTCATTGTTGCTATCTATGTCGCAAAAAGTTTTAATAATTTACTCGCCATACATTGTATAAATACGTCTTAGATGTGTAAATTGGCTTCGACATCTCTGATAGTAGACAGACTTGTCCGCAGTTTTAGTTTTATCATTAGTACCGTATTTGCGACAAATCTTAATCTTTCTATTCATAAAGCAGAAATAGATAAATAACTGCTAGTAATTATATTTATTGACTTAGAGAAAGCATATGATATGAACGACAAAAATACAATGTAGCATTTATGAGAACTTTGTAAGGTGTTAATATTCAACCAAGGAACCTAAAAATAGAAATTATTCTGGAGATTGTTGTTGATATTATCTAAATTTTTTGTAGTAGTGCATGAGTCAATTTCCAAGATCTGGACTGGGCATTGCTATGATTGTTGATAGTAAATTAACGATAGATGTGATTGAGACAGTTGTTAAAAATAAATAGGCAGAAAACAAATTATAACTATATCCATTATTGTTCCAAAAAAACATGACGGTTATTTAAAGCATGATATAAAAACTAAAGCTGATCCGAGTACCAGCATGTCAGTAACATGACAGGTCAATTCCATACTAGGGCATTATTAAGAGAGCTGCATGCTAAGTTTTCAGATAACTTAAGTCAAAGTAGTATAAAACAATTTAAGATGAGAAATATTTATACAATATGGGTATGGTAAGCCAATTTTGGTGAGTATTGAAATAGCTTTTGTGGGGGACACAAAATTAATGGGACGAAAGTGAGAATGGTACAAAGGGTATGATGTTCAAACACCTGCATTTGAGCGTCATGCTGAAGATTACACTTCTGAAACCAAAGAACAATCGAAACAATGGTCATACAAGAGTTCTCCGCTACCAAAGAAGGCAGAAAGGGCTTGTCAACAAAAAAGGTTACTTTGAACTTTGAAAAGAGGAATGGGAAACGAGAAGAAAATGCATTTCCTCCAGGATAACGCACTTTTCTACAAGTCTGCGATCACCATGGTCAAAATATTTGAATTGGGATTTATTTCCCAGATTGGCTCCCAGCGGTTTTCACCTATTTCTAAAATCGAAAGAATGGTTAGACAGATTTTCGTCTCATTTCGAGGTCACCGCTACTATAAGTAGATGTTTTGAGAATTTGGAATGCTCTTTTGCCCCAAAAAGTCTCTTCTCTGCTAGTCATGTAATTCACGAACCGTCTCCGTAAACCACGTTTCACTCCTTTTGTATCGTTATCATTACATCTCGGGGTGTGTTACGAATACATATTTTTCTTTCCGAAAAGGATAATTTCGTATTTTTGATAACGAAAGTTAGGTAATAGTTATGTAATAAGTTTACGCAAGTTAAGTAAACGCCAAATATATTTTTAACCGCATTGCGTAACTGGGACCAAATAATATTGGCCAATGATTTCAGCGGAAACTACTCAATTGCTTTTTTTTTGAAGAAGTATATAGTAAGGTTATGTGCTCTTATGAAGGTAGGGTTACATATATTTATGCACCCTAAATATGCGCGTATATATTTAATATTTTTGAAATCATGACGTAGGCATGGTTTGTAGATTTCCTCGGTCGTTGTCCATGGTATATTCATCTTGATTTCCGGGTTGGAACCGTGTCTTCAGTATTTCTGCTGCCGACGTTTCGTCATCACTTACATGAGGCATCTTCAACACACTGAAACAGTTTCAATGTCAAAACGAAAGCAGTATCAGTAATTAAGTCCTGATTATTATACAAGTGACGGCGAATCGTCGGCAACAGAAGTATCGAGAAGCGGTTTTATTTATGTTTTAAGAATCCATGAATAATAGTGACCGTTGCCTTTAATTTTGGTGATCGTAACTATATATATGTATATATAAAAGTCTTGAAAAATCACAAAATTACAAAATTTGTTTTCAAAAATTTCCAATTTGATTTAGAATAATGCTGCTACTTGTTAATATTACGTATATATTCTTTAATATATTATTATCCTTTTTTATTACAATAATCTCACAAGGAGACAGCAGTATATTTGATCGTAATCATAATCCATACGCTTTGTCTTTTCATTTTATGCGTTATTCATTTAGTATTATTAATATCAATCTAAATTTCAAGGTTTTTTCACTGGAGAAAATAATCGAAGAATATTGCCTAGCGCATCTATTTACACATCAAACGTTTAGTGATAAGGAATCTACAGCCTTAGGCTTGGCCTATATAGCATCTCCGAGAACTAAATCTCATGGAGGCATTTGTTCAAAGGGTTATTATTATTATTATTACATGTGAAGCTATAGCCACTTCTTGCCCACAGCTACCAATTTCTTCTCATTAGTTACACTGTAAAAATACATTGTGAAATATGCATCATTGTTATGAACAAAAATATTATTGTATTTACCGTGTGTTTGTTGATGTTTACTATTGCGTTAAGAAGTTTTAACCAAATTAATAGTGCATGAAAAACTAAGGATATAAATAATTTAAATGTAGTTTGTTAGACAATGTATTTTTTTTAATAACAGTGAGGTGTACTTATCCACAATTTTATTTATTCATTTCAAATGTAGTAGTAGGGAACATTTATTTCTTCTGAAATTTCTTGAAAATTACATTTTTTAATATAATCTAAATATTTGATGAATTTAGTTAGTGTACTTATTGTCTGAAACGAAAATAACTTTCTAAATGAATGTAGCGCACTTCATGGTATTCCATGTATTATTTAGTTCTTTTATAAAAGTAATAAAAAGTAATCTATGATTTTTTGTACTAAATGCTTTACTTTAAAGAAAGCATTTTGTGTGAATAGACTATAGCGTTTCAAAAAACAATTTCTGTGTTATTTCTTTGATATGATCAATGATATAACTTTCTCATATTATCATTGTGTAAAATATCAAAGGTACTAGAAGTTACAGGCGTCTTAATACCTGTAACTTCTTTTTATTTTTTATTTTGAAAATCTTTTTATATGATGTGTCTTTAATAATTTTCTCTTTTTGGTAGAATCGTTTAAAATGAAATTAAAACAAAGACCTGAATTTGGTAAAAAGCTTCCAAAAAAGGCGAAATCATTTCTACTATTAAAAAGGTCATTTATCTACTTCTATGAAAATAAACAATTTGATTTAGAGACGTAATTGTTGCTAAAAAATCACAGCAATCACCTTACAATTTGTATATTCTTTCTAAATATATAAATAACTGATATGTTTACCAAACTTCTTTCGACCTTAATTCTAATGCTCAAAACTTTCTTATTCGATAGTACAAATTTTTAAAGCGCAAGAAAGATATAAATTTGGAATTTTTTTAATGTAAACTTCAAACTGAAATTGATTTTCTTCAAAATGTGATGAAAAGTAATAATACGTATTCGAAATTTAAAAGTTCCATACATATTGTCAGACAGATAATTGCTTCTAACTAATATGTCTAATATGTAAGTACAGGTTATTACTAATGCCTAATTGTTATTATTGTTTTGGTGTAGGTCTTTAGTCGTGAATATAGTCATAAGGATTTCTGTTTGGCGCATCTCTTCACCGATCTTAAATTTGAAGGTGGCATTTTGGGTCTAGCTTATGTCGGCTCGCCTCGGCGCAATTCAGTTGGGGGCATCTGCACCCCAGGTATACTAATGCCTCAACACCGGGTCAATGATTTACTTTGGTATTAGACAAAATTAGCAATACTAAAAACATTAACTGGAAATAAAATGAATATTGGAGAATATGTTTATATCCTGACAGAAAATTCGTTCGTTATCAAAGAAAGTTACTGCGTCGGTTTGTTGCGTATTTTAATTTTGAATTCAAAACATCTTTCAGTATTAACTTGAATATAAATTTCAATAATTTATGTTTATAATTTCAATATGTAAGTTTAAAAAAAATAGTCAATTTTTGTGAAATGATACTGCTTAAAAGTGAACTTATTTGCAATACTTTATATGCCCGGTTTTTCGTGCATTAGATATCTTGCCAATTGCAGTTACCGGATAGATATCTAGCCGTTAACCTAGAGAGCGTTTCTCAGACCATTGATAACGAATTAACATCAGATATCTATTTGTTAAAGATATCCTTTCCCAATCGAAGGAATATCGGTAAGATATTTATCATTCTGGCATCTTCGTTGTTAACTTGTTGATATCTGTTGGCGGCTAATTTATATGGAATGTTGCTATGTTTTCATATGTATGTATGTCAGAGAGCAGTAGGGGATGTATGTTTAGGCGGCATTCTTTACTTGAACTTTAAGACATAGTTCATGTACACTACAGGCCAGAAGTGAGGGATCAGTAGATGAAATTTTAAAAAAACATGCACGCTTAGTGAAACAAAACGTATATTTCTACAAAACTATATCTACGAGACAAATGAACAGTTTTCCTTATAAAATAAAGTAATTTCAACATATTCTGTAGAATTTCTTATCATATTCGACTTTCGTCGAAGTATCCACCTCTGCGCTTAATGATTTCTTTACAAATATTAGGCAACCGCGATACAAGTTCCTGGAGCGTATCCATTGGTAAATTATTCCACACCCTTGTAAGTTGCTCCCAAAGCTGTTTCTGCGATTGTGAACAGCTTTCTCTCACGTTTCTATCTAATTCATCCCACAGTAATTCGATAGGGTTGAGATCGGGTGATTGTGGTGGCCAAATCATATTTATCAGCACCCCTTCCTCCTCTTTTTGATTCACATAGTTTTTACAAAGTTGGGAAAATCTTCAGGTACCCCTCTTTTTTTAAAATGCCTTCAATGCGGTACAAATCTCCGACACCATCAAAGGAAAAGGATCCCCAAATAAGAACAGAACCTCCCCCGTGTTTAACAGTTGGCACTACATATTCGGGTAACATCCTTTCACCCACTTGTCTTCGAACGAAAACTGGTCGATTACTACCAAACACTTGGAACTTTGACTCATCTGTCCATAACACCTGCTTCCACATTTCCATGTCCCAGTGTTGATGGTCCTGGGCCCATTGTAACCGCTTTTTACGATTTCGTGGATTCAATAATGGTTTTCGAGCTGCAATACGCCCATGTAGTCCCGCCTTTGTCAAACGTCGTTTTACAGTAGTCAGTGACACCGGCTTTCGACAGCCTTCATTCAGCTCTTGCCGAAGCTGAGGAGCTGTGAGGCGCCTATTTCGTTTTGATGGCATTTTTAGGCGCAAATTCTCTTGTCTGGTAGTTACCCTTGGCCTTCCGCAACGTTTTATTGGTTGTAATGATCCACTTTGTGAATATCGTTTCACTGTTCCTTGCACCGCGTGATAAGATAAATTTAACTTTTGGGCTATTTGCCGCAGTGAAAATTTTTCACCATGTAGCGTTATTATAGAACTACGAGTTTCTGCGCTAAGTTCCTTTCTTTTCGGCATTTTTATAAGTTACTTTTACGTCTGTTGTCAACTACTCGTATTGCAACTTACTCGGAAAAATGCTGCGCGAAAATTAATTTTTAAATTGCTAAATAGTTTACTATGAATTCCTAATATCATTATAATAATATTGCGTTGTAAACCCTATTAAATTTATTGGGGTATATAAAATATGTCTATTAAATAGACGCCATAAAACTATTAAAAGGATTTACAATATTTTTCAGAAACAAATATATTTATCTAATTTATAATAATAATCCGAATAATCCTTCTCAGAATTACATTTACAACTGTTATTTCAATTATTCTCACCAAAACAGGAAAAGTCTAAGTAATGTGTCTAAAATACAAGTGTTTTGTTATTTATGATAAGTGATCCCTCACTTATGGCCTGTAGTGTATGTTGTATAATTAATATTATAAAATAGAATATTTACGTTATGATTATTTTGATAATGATGATAACGATATACGGTATATAAAAATAATGTTCACATACAGATTCATAAATAACTGAAAACACGTTTCAACCATTGAAAACCAATGTATCTATCATTATTGGCTTGCTTTCCAGAAACCGCGATAGTGATGTGGCTTTATCTTATTGATATTTACTCTTTTGATAACTTAAATCATATTTAACAGATGTCTACTATGTACGAGAAACCGGGCCTACTTTTATTATCATGCGAAACTACTTGTAAAACTTAAATATTATATTTAAAGCAAATACTCTGTCGCCCCTGGTGTCTAAGAATTCCTTGTTAACTAGACTTTAAAATTCAATATATTATAAGTATGCACATAGGTATATTAATCAGATGCGTTAAATAATATTACTTACGTAATATTTAGTTTTTTTTAGTTGGTAGTTTTTGTAGCAAACAAATAGTCTGGGATATTGAACTATTGCATAACTCTCGATACGATTATAGCTGTAATTTGTTTCAAGAAATTAATGGAAGCAACAACATGTATGACATCATTTATAGTAATTCAAAAATAGGAATGTCTCCAGGCATGAATGGTCAGAATCAGTTCATTTTAATCATTCTTTGGATATGGGCGTATTATACTTGACTGTTCCATTGTTCCAGTTGTATATTCAAAGAACGCCATCTTGAAAATCGCGTAAAAGGTACAAAACTTAGTTGGTCGGATAAGTGATATTTTTGATGAGTTTATTGTTAAATATTGAGACATCCACGAATATCATCTGGAAAGTTACTGAATGACAAAGTTACAACATATCAACGGCTAAATATTATATTATTAATCTTTAAAAATTAAATGCGCGAATCCTTTTCATGTGGAGTGAAAAAAATCAAATCTTCGTGTAATTTTTTATTAGTGTTCGATAATCAATCTTTTTCTAAAATCACCTAGTTTGGGGGGACGACAAACGGTTCTAATATAGTAATGTTAACTTACACCTTTCATACATCCCAAAGGCTGGATTGTACTTAAGTGAAGTATTGTCATCAGTATGAAAGGATTATCACAAAGCTCTCTTTGTTTCAATAGGTGTCGACAAAAAATCGCAAACACTGCGATAATTTGCATACATGGAAAGAAGAGATTGCGACTTATATAATAAGAAGTAGTTATATAGAAAAATAGCCGAAGAGTACACGATGACAGACAAACCTAGATGAAGATGCAAGCTCAGACATAAGACAGATAAATACACAATGACATGCTGAAATTGAACACCAAGTGGAGTTAAATAATTGAAGATAGGGAGAACCGGGCCAAGATAACAAAATAAATCGATAATATAAGTATACATAAAGAGATACGAAAACACTTGGAAACCAAACAAAGCGATTCTTCACCAAAAGAAAGATCAGAAGATCTTTGGACTTACAGCGACTACCATCCCGGACAGAATGTTTAAAGTAGATAAAATGAAAGCTGAGATAACTAAACTTGTCTGTTTTATTCTGGGGTACAATTTATCGTCACTCTACTTCTGAATTAACAGTTATATCTTTATCTTTCGTTCTTTACAAAAACAATTTAGTTGGCAAATTGCTTTTAATAAAAAAAAAAATCTGTTAATTTTCATGATAAAGGTTTGAGAATATTGCTAGATTATTGAAGAGAAGTTATTGAGAATGATGGAAAATGTATAAATATATTGTTTATTATTTAGTTCATTTTTAAGTCGCCTCTAGGTTTCCCCATGTATCTCTGTGTTTTTGTTCGTTATGCTCAATTGAACATAAGAATTCTTTTAACGTTCTCATATCTCTTCTCTAGACGTCCCCTGCTTCTTTTCCCAGTCTACGGCGTCCACTGTAAACAATATTGTTCCATGTTTTAGCTGTGTATCTCATTGTGAGCTGCTAATTTTCATTCTTACCTTAGTAATATTTTTTATACCTTCAATTCATTATCCGATCTGATAGTATGAACCCTAACATAGATCTTTCCATTGAGTGTTGTGTTTTTGCGAAAATTTCTTAGCACTCTTTTTTATTTTCCGAAACCAAGAAACCTAAAAATATGAAAATCATTTTTTATTATTAATAAAATCAAACGTTATAGCCGTATCTTCGCAACGCGATGTCCTTTTGTTCTATAGATTGAAAAATATATGAACTTCTACCATTTAGCCATTTCTCTATCTTTATAAATAAAGAAATTGAGTATTATAGACTGTTGCCGTGAACAGATTGTATATAAAATCTTATCAAGATTTTCACAATAGCTCAATACAACCAGATTTGTACTGCTATAAGATTGTCTAATGCCAGCAAATAAATTGATAGATATCTTAAACCGGTTCATCATTTAAAATGTCCTCCAGAATGGGTCTGGATTTTGTGTTTGATAATGTCTATAATTATTTATGACAGAGTTCAAATAGTTGCTTATTATCCCAATAGGAACGTGGTACAGTATACACAAATGACCGGTTACGTATCTTAGATGCGAAATATTTTAAAAATACTTTCTATAAACATATTCACAATCAAGAAATTCAAAGTTAATTTATCATTTAAATTTTTAAATATAATGAATGAAAATTAAGGCGTTGAGGCATATATTTGTGGTTATTTGTCATGGTCCTTATGTTTGCTTTTTTATGTTATTCTTGATTAACAGTGCATTATTTTTTTTTGCTTTTTTACTAATATATTATTTTCCAAATATTTTTAAACTTACAGTAGATTAAAAGAGACCATTTATTTAATTGTTTGTCATAATGGTAATTGTTATAAGAGTAATTTACTAAAAATATTTGGACTTGTAAATGTTAATACTCCATCTTTAAATGGTTATCTTATCAGTGTCATTTTTAATTAGAATATTTTAAAAATGGATATACGTTGTACTTAAATTCTGGCTTGAGCTCCAGTCGAAATCATTACGGACAAAGGGTTATTACTAGAGAAGCTGATCTAGTCACTGCTCACGAATTTGGACATAATTGGGGCTCAGAACATGATCCCGACATTCCAGAATGTTCTCCTAGCGCTAGTCAAGGTGGCTCATATCTCATGTATACTTATAGCGTCAGTGGCTACGACGTTAATAATAAGGTAAGTTTCTCTTAAGGTTCTAAATATATTGGGTATATTTAGAACAGAATATTTATCTATAAATTAATTTAAAAGCCTGACATTCTCTTATCATTTCGACTGTTTGGATGAAAGATTCAGTGTCAGATGCATTGTTCTTATAAGTTTGTAGTCTTTACATCTCTTTCTTAGCATTATTGTAATTATGCCTGTAAAAATGTTTTTCATTTAAACAAGCTACTTGGCAGCGTTTAAATATGTTGACTATTATATTTTTAGCATAGCTTTGTTGTAGCGATTGCACTACCACAAAGGTACGCTGTTATGTATGGATGATATAGCGATCCATATTTTTCATATATTATGTGGTAATTATTTTAAAATGTGTCCGTGTTTATAACGCAACAGCTTCAGTATCGCCCACCCATTTTTTATCGCGTTTACATTGGGCTATCGAAATCCCCAATTCATTGTCGTTATGTGCCTCTCCGTCTTCCAATCTGTGTTGAAACAGTTGCGATACTTGCCATCGATATCTTCTTATAATATCTAGTGGTCCACATTATCATCAAACCATTTATGAATTTATAGTAAAAGAGCTTTCTCTTTACTTTGGCATCAAACTGCCGGAAAAGACATAATGAAAAAAACTTCGCTCCCCAAACATGTAGGGTATTTCACTGTACAATTAACTATGCGATTTTCATTCATACTTCAAGTTTTATTTTTCGTACCCAGTACTGGATCAATCACGATTGATATTCGTCTATGCCCAAACGAGTCGCTTTCTCGAAACAATAAGAGTTTTGCGGTAGTGCTTTTATGTGTAGCTTCGACTTTGGTTAATGGTTTTTTGAGAGTTGTCAAGCTACTGTTAATATTGTTTTTGTTAATTCAGACAATACTTGACACTGTTTAGTCTGTTTTTTTTCAAATAATCTAATAAAAGCTTTATTTTATATCTGTGTAGTACCTTGTGTTTGTTCAGATCTAAAGTATTATTTACAAATTTTGTCTCTTGCTATCACTGTCTCCATATTCGCAAAAACCTTTCACATGTATGTAAAGAAAAAGCAGCAGTCAATACTTACTTTAAGTGCTTTCAAATCAGTACATAAAACACTGCTTCAAACCGTTTTGCCTAAACACTATTCGTTTTTGCTAACACTGTGGCAAATGAATAAACACTGAATTGTACTAATTTCCTTTATACCAGCTCCATTTGGTTTTGAGTACAGATTGTGTTACATCAACGTATGTACAAGACAAAGTTGTATCTTATAGATCTTTCCTTTTAGTACATTTACCGACTTAGCTCCTCACTCTGTATATTCTTTATACAAGTATTTCTTCAGCAAAGATTTTTCAATGCATACTTTTTTTGTCTTTCATTTAATACTATTTTAAAAAATATTTTGTGATAAAATGGAATGTTATTGCAAGTAGTATTGGTATAAGTACATTTGATGTCTGTAATAGTAAGCAAAGTAAATTAATTTAATCTCTAAAAATAATTTTCTGCAGAGATTTTCGCCATGTAGTTTACGTTCCATTAGAAAAGTACTGCAAGCAAAGTCTGGAAGATGCTTCTCCGAACCAGAGGAGAGTTTCTGTGGTAATTTAAGGGTTGAAGGTGATGAAGAATGTGATGCTGGTCTTTTAGGTACAGAAGATAATGATGCCTGTTGTGATAAAGATTGTAAACTTCGACGAAATCAAGGCGCTGTTTGTAGGTATGTTAATGTTATGTATTCTTTGAGTTTCATAATATATAATCTAGGTAAGTACAGTCCCTGGTCAGGATATTAGTGCTATCTTGAATTAAACCCTACAAACTTGAAATAGGTTCAAGTAATGAAGGACTTAGGAGTCGCATTCGATGCCGAGTTGAGAACTTTAGGCTTTATTGTCTACAACTATAGATATTTTACAAATATAAAAGAGCTAAATATTTTTCATACTGCCCACTGTCCGTTTTCTTAATATAAAATTCTTTGCTCGGTACAAGAGAGCCCTAATTTGTCATGCTCCTTAGTTATAAATAAATAGGGATAAATGTATTTAATTTAAATTTATGATTTTATTAACAAATACTGCTTCTAGTCTGCTATTAACATATAATAGCATATTAGTTGTTAGTAGATAATTAAGAAACAGTATTTTAACAAATACCTGTGCTTTTTTTCGTAAAATAAAAAAAATTAAACAGCGAAAATTATTTATTATGTTAATATCTCATAGGAAATTATTTTTGTCCCATTTACTCTAGGGCAATTTTTTGTATAATATTTATATGTTACAATTTAACATTCCTTCTCTACCAGTTTATGACTTAGAATGTGTTTCTGTGTAGGTTGTAACTGATGTGCCAATGTTTGGTGTTGCTGACCCTCTAGAATTAGTCATATCATTAACACTTCTTGCAGATAATTTTATTTTATTTTTGAAAGATTTGAAATTATTTTCTTATCCTATCGAATTTACATAGCAATTAGGTAATCTAATTTCTAGGAGATGCAGTCTATACATCTGTAAAAACTTTATATATAGTAATCAAGCATCTAAAAATAATGTTTCTTGCACTTATATCAAGAAAGTTATTTACAAAGATTACATTACCTGGCAAGGGCAGTTTTGGAATTGCTAGTTGTTGAAATCTAATGGATAACGTACTTCCTTTATCTAATTTGTCAGAGTTGTAATTCCAATAGCTCTCTATTTCCTCTTGCTGTATTTTATACTAAAAAAAACATTGCAAATCTCTCGTAGTGTTTAAGTAACAAAATAATTGTCTATTCCCTTCTCCGGACTGATAGTCCAATACATAATATCTACACATTTTAACTATATTAAAATATAGCGAATTAAAATATCTTCTCGATGATGAATTTAAAATATTGTATACAATCGTCTCTGCGTTCAAATAGACTACTAATTAAATTAACACAATAATCGGTTTTGCGATAGTGACAAGACGGAACTCTACTAAATGGCAGTCGTACGACCAAAACAAAGATAAAGAATAGAAAAACAAACAAAACATAATAATTGATAACAAAAAGAGAACAGTTGATTTATTTATTTATTTACGGCAAAATACATATCAAGGCAGCTTTTACGAAAGTCACAGCTTCAAATTAATATTTTGAAGCAACCGAACAGCTTTAGGTGTGGCTTTTACGAAGTTTTTTTGTATGTCAGGGAATACTCATTCGTACACTATGTGTCTGATTGTTTAGTTCTCCGCACCACAGTCGCATCCACGACTAGGCATCATGACCCACTTGTCTAGCATGTGACCGCATCTATCATGAGCCATTCGCACTCTATTGAGAGATATCCAGCTTAGGCGTGGTAGATCAAGTTACACCAAGGCATTTGGGGTATTATTAACTAGCTGGGTCAGCTTATAACTTTCAGGAATTTATACAAATGACAATGTGCATTTATGTTGTTGTTATATTCACAAAAAAATAGGAAGTTCAAATGTGTCACCACTGTCACCTGACACCATGCTTCCTCACTAATATGTGCGTGACTATGTTTAACCAATAGTATTGTGAGTACAATTTTCTATAAAAGATATCACTCCTTCAACTGCCTTAGGCAGTACTTTGAGTACTTTGAGTACGGCTCGATTATCCGATCTCCTTATTATCAAATTCACACCCGTTAAATTGAAATGGTAGAGCTAAAGTTTGCCAAATTTCTTTGATTTCGTTTAGATGGCAGAAACATAGATCATGTGTTGTTACGACGACCAAATTTGTATTTTCTTCAATTTAATAATCTTTTGGATTCTATGTCACTTCTCAAATACTTGAATATAGCACAGGCACATACTGGGACGCCATGCATTGCTACTTTCTACTTGCTTCTTTCACATACCAATTACTTACCTGTCGCCGCTTTCTTTAATGTGCCACAACTTTAATTATCTCTGGCCAGATTGTGATATATTTTTGTTTCTTAAATTTTTTAGAAAAATACCATTGCTAATTATTTCAATACATTTATATGATACAGTCTTTTGTTTTTTTTACATACCTATTCTTTTTATTTGTGGTTAAGTTCTTTTTGTTGTTGTTTTACCAATACATACATGAATTTATATTGGTTATTATTAAGGATGAACAATCCTCTGGGTAACCAGCAACAGGAACCGATGGAGGGCAACGTGTGCTGGCATTGCCGAGAGCTTGTATCCTGTCAGTGACGCGAAGATAGTTCGCAAAGCTAGATCGTTATCCGCGACGGGTGTAAATAAATTTCTAAATCATGTCCCAACGTTAACATTACAAACATTGTTTGTGTTTTATTTATAATCATACCCATTCAACCTCACGGCGAGGCTGTACGTTACTGAGAACCCGGAGGTTTGCTGAACATTAGCAATTACATTTGTCTTGTAA
This sequence comes from Dermolepida albohirtum, assembly GCA_031893035.1. Classification (NCBI taxonomy): domain Eukaryota; kingdom Metazoa; phylum Arthropoda; class Insecta; order Coleoptera; family Scarabaeidae; genus Dermolepida; species Dermolepida albohirtum. The sequence goes on from JAVIWB010003414.1 coordinate 27,579, forward strand.
TTGGAATTATTATTATTATTAAATAATCGGCGATTAAAATCTAATTAACTATGTTGATTCGTTATTACAGTCAATTACTAGGTTTTATACTGTTTAATAAAAGTACCTATATATTTTACTTATATTACATTTCATATCCTTCGCTATTAAAATTCTGATCTATTATTTCAGCGATAAGAATTCTCCGTGTTGCCAAAATTGCCAGTACATGCAGGCAGGTGTTAAATGTAGAGAAGCCCAGTATGCTACCTGTGAACAAGAATCTCGATGCACGGGCAAACAAGCAGAGTGCCCCAGAAGTCCTCCAATGCCTGACGGAACAGATTGCCAAGAAAAAGGAAAATGCCGTAATGGAAAGTGTACACCGTACTGTGAAACACAGGGTCTGCAAAGTTGTATGTGTGATATAAGTAAGTTACACTTAAACTGTGCATATTTATTTATAGTATTTAACAATTTATATTTGATTTTTAGTTGAGAATGCATGTCGACGATGCTGTAGAACAAATATAAACGAAACATGTTTCCCAGTTGAACCGCCAGATATTCTTCCAGACGGTACACCGTGTATTCAAGGGTTTTGCAATAAAGTATATACTATCTTATCACCAGTCTCTGTATTTAGAATATTTTGTTTTGTAGGGCAATTGCGAGAAAACTATTCAAGATGTGGTAGAACGATTCTGGGACATCATCGAGGATATTAACATAAATAAAGTTCTACTTTTTCTAAGAGATAACATCGTAGGCACAGTTGCGTTAGTGACAGCATTACTTTGGATAACGGCAAGTTGTGTGATCAGTTACGTTGATCGCAAGCGGAGAAGGGACGAAATTAAACGATGGGAATGGCGGAACAAATCTGATTTAATACATCCTTCAGATAACAGGCGAGTTATTCGCATAAGAGTTCCACGTAATAATAGGGGCCTTAACGTTAATCCAGCCTCGACAAGAGCTCCAATTCCCGAATGAAATGATGTGGAAATGTTTTATTTTTAGTCAAGTGTTATAAATTTTGACAGCTTGGATTATTATTTTCGAGAATACTCGTTAATTTCTCTATACAAAATTTTTCTGGTCTTTATAGTTACCTAAATGACAGTTATTTGAAATGTTATGTAGTAAATGTAATTGCGCATTTATTCTGCATATGAATGTAGATACAGAATTTTGTACATAGTTTATATTAAATATCAAAGAATTAATTGTTTTTTTTTCTAGATTGTTTTAAATGTTTACCAAATATATAGATTTCGTTAAGTACGAGGGTAGCCGTTTATATTTCGCGAATAGCAATCAAAAAAGAAATTTTTAATATCGAAAATAGTTTTATTGCTTTTCAAAATATTCTTGAAAATCAATGCACTTTTGCATTTGTTTAAACCAATCCGAAAAGCATTGCTGCCACTGTGAAGGCGGTATCTCCAAAATATGAGTTTTGAATGCCTCAACTGCTTCTTCCGGCGTAGAAAAACGTTGCCCAGGAAGTTTATTCCTCACTTGTGGGAACAAAAAGAAATCACAGGGTGCTAGATCAGGGCTGTACGGCGGATGGCTCATCAATTCAATGTTCTGCCTGGTCAAATATTCAATTGTTTGAACCGACCTGTAAGAGCTTGCATTGTCATGGTGGAGAATGATCTGCTGTTTTCGGTTTGTTTTCATTATTTCTTCAAAAAGTTTTGGCAAACAAATAGTTGTATACCATTCGGAATTGACCGTTCTACAACTTTTTAAAGGCACGGTTGCAACGTGATCGTTTTTTTCAAAAAAACAGGCAACCATTTGTTCTGATGTGCTTCGAGCGCGAACAACTTTTGTTGGTTTTGGTTCATCTTAGAATACCCACACAGGCGACTGCTGTTTACTATCGGGCTCATCCGTATAGATCCAAGATTCACCACCTGTAACGACTATAAATATCCTTTGAAGCACCGCCATTGTCTTTTTTGTGCATTTCTTGGCATCAATCGACGCGAGTTCTTTTTTGAGCAGTTGTCAAATTAAAACGTGAGCATAGCTTCTTAACGGCTAAGTGTTCATGCAGGATCTTACGCATGCTGGTGTTACTAATACCTAGAGATGCCTCGATTTCACTGTATGTCACATGACGATCTTGCATTATCAATTCAGGCACTGCTTTAATGTTTTACGACACAACAACATTTGTGGGACGACCTTCATGAAATTCATCGTCCAAAGAATCCCGTCCAAGTTTGAATTCACTATACCGATATATAAGGTCTAGTAAAAAGAAATTCATTATTTTTCCAATAGATGGCTTTAGTAATCTGTATCTCGCGTTGTATAAGTGCGATCGCATTCCGCTAGATGGCGTTCGAAAGATAAGATTTCGTACTAAACGAACTTCTCAGACAGTTTTGTGATTACTTGACTTAATATTGTTTGAGCGCGCGTCAAAGATGGACACCAGCGAAGTTAAAATACGCCATATTTTACAGTTTTTCTTCGATAAAGGCGAAAACGCAAGCCATACGACTAAAATTGTGAATAGTGTTTATGGTCCTGATACTGTAACAGTCAATCATGCGCAATTTTGGTTTCGTCGATTCCGTTCCGGCAATCTTGATGTCAAAGATGCACCACGCTCTGGAAGGCCAATTGTCGAAAATATCGATAAAATAATGGAAATCGTCGAGTCCGACCGTCATGTAAACACTGTTTCGATTGCCCAGGAGCTAAACATTGCACAAAAAACCGTTTGGAACCATTTAAATAAGGTTGGATACAAAAAGAAGCTTGATGTATGGGTGCCACACGAGTTAACGCAAAAGAACCTCATGGACCGAATTTACATCTGCGAATCGCTGCTGAATCGCAACAAAATCGATCCATTTCTAAAGTGGATGGTTACTGGTGATGAAAAGTGGATCACTTACGACAATGTCAAGCGAAAACGGTCGTGGTCGAATCGTAGTAAGCCGCCGCAAACGGTGGCCAAGCCAGGCTTGACGGTCAGGAAGGTTTTGCTGTGTGTTTGGTGGGATTGGCAAGGAATTATCTACTATGAGCTGCATCCCTACGGCCAAACTCTTAATTCGGACCTGTACTGTCAACAATTGGACCGTCTGAAGGAAGCAATCGCCCAGAAGCGGCCAGCTTTGGCCAATAGGAGAGGAATTGTGTTCCATCAGGACAACGCCAGGCCACACACATCGATAGTGACTCGCCAGAAGCTCCGGGAGTTTGGTTGGGAGGCTCTTATGCATCCACCTTATAGTCCGGACCTAGCACCAAGTGATTACTACCTGTTCCTGTCTATGGCGAATGATTTTGCTGGTGAAAAATTCGCCTCAAGAGAAGCTTGTGAAAATCGACTGTCCCAGTTTTTTGCCAATAGGGACGAGGGTTTCTATGAGAGAGGCATTATGAAATTACCTTCAAAATGGCAACAAGTTATCGAACAAAACGGTGCATATTTGACCTAAGTCGGATCATTCTAACTATGCTAAATAAAACCTTCAATTTAATGCAAAAATAATGGATTTCTTTTTACTAGACCTTATACCATAGTTTTCTATGGTGCTTCATCACCACATAAAGAATTCAGCTCTTCGCATTCTTGTTGATATAATCCACGCCGAAAGTTACGAAAAATAATTGCACGAAAATGTTCGCGAGTTCATTCCATTTTTTCGGTGACATAAAATTTTCAAATTACTGTCAACGATAGAAATACCGACCGATCAATAAAACTGTCAAGGTAAATATATTGTCAAAAATGAACTTCACGAAGCAATCATCAGATCGGAGGCAACACTAGCAGTGTTGCCAGATCTTGAAATATAAATGGCTACCCTCGTATCAAACGAAATGTAACTGCAGAGCTACTATTTATTTTTAATGGACAATAATTAACTAATTGTTGTTCTGGTAATTTGAAGCATTTGGTGTTTTCGGATCGTAATTACAGAGAAAACCCCTCTATTCACTAAAAATGAGAACGTTTTGTGTTTAAAGTAGTTATTAAAATTCAGTGACAGTTTCTGGGGAGACTTGATTGCATAATGTTTATCTAATATCTTCGCGGATTTAAACCTGGTCGTTAAAAAATATTACCACACAAGGAGACTTGCTGGAGTTGTTTACTTGAAAAACGTCAAAGAAATCGTAAGGTTGATAAAAAAAAAGAATTGACAGAGAAAGGATATCATATTTATTATTTAAAACACGAGCTTTTTTATAACCAGATACAGGAATTTAGATCACTACCTATAAATAAAACCTAAAAGTTTAATGTTCTGATAGTAGCGATGATTTTATATCTCTACTTTAATATGCATAGAAAGTCTCAGCTCTAATAATGGCTAATGATATTCAATTTTTTTAGCAATTTTTTTTAGTAATAAGAGATCAGTGTTTATATTTTGCCTCAAACAATCTTTTCTCCTTTTTGGCATTTTAAAAACCAATTACTAAATCTAGTGTTTTTTTAGAAGAACTTGAACTGCCATTTTTGGATAATATTTTCTTGAAAAGTTTCAAAAAGAGTCTCTAAAAGAACGAGCTTTAGTTTATGACCAGATGCAGGAATTTAAGTCACTAGCTGTAAATAAAGCCTAAAAGTTTAATATTCTGATGCTTATACATCTTTACTTTAACATGTGTAGAAAGTCTCAGCTCTGATAATGACTAATGACATTTAATTTTTTTAGTAACTTAAGAAATTAGTGTTTATATTTTGCCCCAAACAATCTTTTCTCCCTTTTTGCGTTTTAAAAACCAATTTTCAAATTTAGTGTTTTTTTAGAACTGGAACTACTAGTTTTGGATAATATTTTCTTGAAAAACTTCAAAAAGGGTCTCTAAGAGAACGAGCTTTAGTTTATGACCAGATACAGGAATTTAGATCACTATAAATAAAGCCTAAAAGTGTAATACTCTGATTGTACCGATGCCTTTATATCTACTTTAATATGCGTAGAAAGTGTTAGTTCTAATAATGACAGCTTGGGACACATGGGACATCTTCAGGGCTGAACTACTGCACTGAAACTGAGTTTTCAGTTTCAGTGCAGTAGTTCAGCCCTGAAGATGTCCCATACAAATAGGTACGAAACGTCGGCAGATATACAAGTGACGCGGTTCCAGCCCGGAAGCCCAGAAGCAGATAGCATGGACCATGACCGCGGAAGTCTACGTACCAGATTAGTCTAAGTTACTTTTGAATGTGTCGAAAATCGCGAAAATATCTACTTACCTAATCCATACTCTTGGAAAATGCATTTGTGTTTAAATTCAGCTTCAAAAGAAATCGTGAAAAATCCCCTATAAATAGAGAAAAGCAATTACCAGTTGCTGTTCCTTGTTCTTGTTAGAATTTGCTTTCGAATTGGAAATAATTTTGAGACATACGTAGGGTTGTCAACCGCAAATATTCATTTACTTTTTCCGACTTAATCTTATTCTTATAAAGTAAATCTACTAAATATTTTAAAGTTTCTGGAAAAGGCACCAAAAGAAACAATGACGTTACGTCTAATGATACTTAAATTTCCCCGTCTTCTAGTTTACAATTTTTAATTTTTTGAATAAATTTGATTGAATTAGCAACTGATAAACATTCTGTTTTTTCGAGTAAATTTTTATATTAATTCTCTCATCATTTTGAAATCAGGTAAGTCGGTGAGTTAATCCCTGAAACAATTACGGATTACCTGATAGTATATCATTATTATAAATAGTACAAACTCAGAATCATTAGACTACTTACACTTGATTTGAAATTTAGACTAGACGTTATTAACCTTGCTCATATTTATTGCGTCTTTAGTGTCTCTAATTTCAGAAGGTAATTGGGTTTGTCACTCTTTGGAAGTAATTAATTTTGTCTAAAATTACTAACTTGTTCCCTTTATTTGCTTTTAAGTAAAAATACTCTTTTGACCTAAGGGTTTCAATCGAGTTCTACTCATTATTAACTGAATTTTGTTTGTGCTGCTGTAAGTTCTCGTTAATTTAGATTTTACATTTTTTAAGACTAAGAAGTATTGACTCGCAGATGTCTTGTGAACGTCAGTGTGTGTTTTGATTTTGGCGGGATGAGTGTGCTGAATTTTTTCCGTGTAAGCATTATCTCGAATCAAGATGCGACACCGTGATTAATAATCTACTAATGATGACAACTTAATTGTCGAACTCGTATACAGAGTATGAATATTGATGTGGCAAGGTTTTTTTTATTAATTCAATTAACCACAGTCTCCAACAATATTTATCTCCATATATCAGAAATGTGCAATATTAAATTTTGCATTACAGCAGTAATTCTAATATAATTTATCACTGGTTACCACAAAATAATTTATTGCGTTTACTGTGGTCAATAAAAGGAAATAATCTTATTTCGGTAGATCGATTTTTAAAATGTATTAGACACTGTGTTATGGTCTTTCATAAATATTTTAAAGTACCAGATTCTCAAACAATAGATCTTGAACACTTGGGAATATTATCTACATTATATATCAGCAGAGACTCTGATGAATCAAGTGAAAGATTAGCTCATGTACTTGTAGAAGATTTATCTATCGAAGAACAACTTCCAAGTGAAGGTTTGAGTTTAAACATTTTTGTGCGAAGCCTTATATAAACATGTACATTTGTAGGTGATTCTCTTATTGGCTTTCAGAATGCTATACAAGAACTCTTCTATACTTGAATCATATCTTATGAGAAGTTACATTGAATACCGAAAGACAATGTTTAGGTAATTTTGTCTCGTAATTTTTAATATTTTCTAATCGAATGCATTTTTCATATAATCCTAAATTACAGAAATAACATTGGAAATTGTAAATTATATGTAGTCATAAATATGGAATATTTGTAAAATCTTTCAATCCAACACATTAAAAAAGTTACTTATATTGACTCATTTTTTATCAGATGCGGTAAGAAAATAGCAAACAGATGTCTACACTGAGATCAATAGACTGCTCACAACAAGCATTATTAAGATCACAAATAATTTATCTATTTTTTTTTCGTTTTCACGCTTAGTAGTAGAAATAAATAAAAGCATTGTTGATTGTCAAATATGGATCAGATAGGAAAGGTTTTATACAATTTTATACAATAAAACTGTTTTAATTAATGTCCAAGTTTTGTTTGAATTACCTGTACAAAGAGAGTTTTAAGATATGTTTTCCTGTTTTTTCCATAGTTAGAGAATAAAACTTTAAAAATTTTGAAATTAAACAATAAATGTAGAATATTTAAAGAGCGCTAAAATTTGAGCACTCAAAATTTTGTTTTTTTACGTGCTTATACGAGGGTAGCCGTTTATATTTCGGGTATAGCAAACAAAAATAAAATTTTATTATCGAAAATAGTTTTATTGCTTTTCAAAATATTCTCTTTGAAAATCAATGCACTTTTGCATTCGTTTGAACCAATCTGAAAAGCATTGCTGCCACTGTGAAGACGGTATTTACAAAATATGAGTTTTAAATGCTTCAACTGCCTCTTCCGGCGTAGAAAACCGTTGACCAAGAAGATTATTCTTCACGTGTGGGAACAAAGAGAAATCACAGGGTGCTAGATCAGAGCTGTACGACGGATGGCTCATCAATTCAGTGCTTTGCCCGATCAAATATTCAATTGTTTGGACCGACCTGTGAGAGCTCGTATTGTTATGGTGGAGAATGATCTGTCGTTTTCGGTTTGTTTCCATTATTTCTTCGAAAATTTTTGGCAAACAAATAGTTGTGTACCATTCGGAATTGACCGTTCTAAAACTCTCTAAAGGACGGTTGTAACGTGACCCGTTTTTTCAAAAACCAGGCGACTATTTATTTTGATGTGCTTCGAGTGCGAACAACTTTTGTTGGTTTTGGCTCATCTTAGAATACCCACACAGTCGACTGTTATTTACTATCGAGCTCATACGTATAGATCCAAGATTCACCACCAGTGACGACTTTATAAATATCCTTTGAAGCACCGCCATTGTATTTTTTGTGCATTTGTTGGCACCAATCGACGCGAGTCCTTTTTTGAGCGGTTATCAAATTATGTGGTACCCAACGTGAACATAGCTTCTTAACGACTAAATGTTCATGCAGAATCTTATGCATGCTGGTGTTACTAATACCAAGAGTTGCCTCGATCTCACGGTTTGTCACATGACGGTCTTGCATTATCAATTCAGACACTACATTAATGTTTTCCAACACAACAGCATTTGTGGGACGACCTTCACGAAGTTCATCGTCCAAAGAACGCCGTCCATGTTTGAATTCACTATACCAACGCTATACTGTAGTTTTCGATGGTGCTTCATCACTATATAAAGAATTCAGCTCGTCGATGCATTCTTGTTGAGATAATCCACGCTGAAAGTTATGAAAAATAATTGCGCGAAAATGTTTGCCAGTTAATTCCATTTTTTCGTAACATAAAATTTTCAAATTTGTGTCAACAATAGAAATAGCGACCGGATAATAAAACTGTCAAGGTATATATTGTCAAAGATGACAAACTTCACGATGCAATCATCGGATCGGAGTTCCCGAAATATAAACGGCTACCCTCGCAGAGGCGCTTAAAGCGGTTATAATTTAGTATCATTGATTATCCATATATAGCCTTTTTAGTACTTTACTGTGGTTTTTTGAAGTATTTTTTTTTTTCATTTAACAATCTGTGTTTTTTTTTGCAGAGGATTGACATTCTTTTTTTTAATATCTAGGTGTATTTGCAGTAAAACTTTGAATGTCTCCAATCACCAATGTAATTCCATATTCGCTAATTTTATTATTGCTCGACAAAATAGTGTACACTAATGAATTTTCTTGTTGGAAAATTCAGTAAATCTTTTCTTGTTGAGAACCTTGCCTTGAAAAAGTTACAATATTTTGTCCAAAAAAAATTCAGTAAATCCTTTCAAGTCGAAATAAATACAGGAATATAAATTTATTACTAGTTGTTGACTTAGATGTTTAACCTTAGGTTATGCATGATATGGCAGAAATAACTCCCGAATATTAAACGTAAATCATAAAGTAACCCTAGAAGCTATTCAAAAATTTATTTCACATCTTGAAGGAGTAATATTTGCCATCTACTAGACTTCCAGCAAGCATGCGCAAATGCCTAACTTCCTTTTCTATGCAATGCTGAAGTCTCTCTTTTAAGTTTCGCATTGCTCTCCTGGTCGGGGATCACTGAAAGAATGGACTGACTATGAAATATCACTCGCAGAGAGGTAAAAGATGCCCTGCTAATAATATTGTTTAAATTTTTGAATAGTTTCTAAGGTTGCTTTGTTATTTGCGTTTAATATTCAGGAGTTATTTCTGCCGCAACCTGTATATTTGCACTGTTACATTTAATAGATTAATTACGATTACTTTTCGTAGTGTTGAATTTATTCTTTTTTTTTTTTGGAAAGAATTAAAGCATTTTTTTAAACTTTTGTTTGCTTTTTGTAAAAAGAAATTAAATTACATGCCTACTTACTACGTATATGAGGGCCTTTTGGTGTCGTTCCCGATATTCTCCTGATTATATAACTACTTTATTTCTACTTACAGGAAGAACTACTTTCCGTAAGTTGAATGTTTATTATATAAATATTATATATTAATTAACAAACATTTTTTGAACGTGTTTTCAATCAACTTGGGAGTCAATACAAGAAAAGGAGAAAATAGAAATCCATTACATCATAAAATTATTTATTTTCATCGAACATTGCATATGTCATTTGAAACAATTCTACTTACACTTTGTCTACATTTATAGAGCATGCGCCTTAATTAAATTTGTATGTTGGTTTTAAATGTTTTTAATTTACTGAAATATCGCATACTTTATTATAATTGAATACGTAGAGATATCCGAAAAGATACACAGATAAAAATACATTTGAATGAAATGGTTGAGTATATTTAAATTAAGATACAATTACAAAATAATAAATTAGTTATGGACAAAAAAATGTTTCCGTTCTTCCTTCTGTATATAGAATAAAATATTTGAGGTGTATTTTTATATCAGTCTCCAGGAATGAGGGCAAAAAATGACAAAACTGGATGATTTAGATTGCATGACCACTGTACGTCTTCTGCTCATGTTATCTAAAATACTTATAATTGAAATAAATATCTTCGCAAAAGGCTTTTGGATGGATAAGTTAGTTTTCTGCACGGTCTGCTGATTCCTGGGCCAGAAGATATGGTGATGCCTGAAAAAGTAATAATGTTGTTGTAATAAAATTTATTCAAGAGTTTAGTTATCATGATACATACACCTTGCGCAATTTAATGCATCTGTAATTGATAATATAAACATTTACAGATTAGATGGTGATGTTTTTTTATGTTTACGCTTAAAATTATCATTTTATGTATAAATAATAATAAATAATTAGTAAAACAAATCTTTTTATCGTTGTATTTTGTTGCCAACTTGTGGACAGATGTCTGCTCACTCTGTATATAGATTTGAAAATATCACCTCTAATGTGAAAAGCATTTACATTTCCTAAAGTTATAAATAAGGGTAAGTTTTTTTATAAGATACATAAATATGAAATTTTGTGGTTTTTCACAAGCGGTTTAACTAATGGTGCTCAATTATACCACGCTATGAGATTGTATTATTTTTACTGTAACAGTTTCAGATATTTTGTATGATTAATTGTTAGAGACGAACTACTTTACCGGCGCACAATAGTGCTCCTGGTAGAAGCTCGGCTGACGTCGGGCGAAATGATTTTATTTAGCGCTATAACGTGCAATTGTATATTATATACATTTGCGAATAAAATATATTATATTAGGTACAACTAGACGTGCACAGCGAAAACGTTGCGCAAACGGAAATATAGGTTACAAGAGATACATTTAATTATTGAATATATACCTCGGTTCTGAATTTATTATACACTGGCAGTTCCGTAATATATGATACTTCCGATGTGCAAAACTTGAAAAATGACTAGCCACGCCCGAAACTAGTTACCTTAGGAGTTTCGCAAGGTTAGATTTTGGGACATTTACTTTTTTTTATTATATATTAATGATTCGTTAGATGGTAGAGAGTCCTTAACGATTTCTTTTGCCGATGATACGTCAGAAATCATAAACTGAAAAAAGATTTAGATACAGCCATTACGGAGATCATGCGTGTGTTAAAGAATTGGTTTGCAACAAACAACCTACAGTTGAACTTGTCCAAAACCCGTCTGCTGACTTCTGGTAACAGTTTATCGATGAATGTAGTGTTAGATGATGAAGCGTTTGCTCCTAGAAATGACGCACCATTTTTGGCTCTTAGGGTTGACTTTAAATTATCCTGGAAACCTTAAATCGATGAACTATCGTTTTTCGTAATGTTGTTATAGATGAGGAATTTTTATTTTACTTCCCTATGTACCAGGTATACCGGAAAGTAATTATAAATTGAAAGAAAAAGCCTGAATGGAATTGAATAGAAAGAAACAATTCCTAAAATAAAACTTTAAAAATGCCCGCATATATACAGCAGATTACACACCATTAGCAAATGTGATACAATATTAAAAACGACCTTATGCCTTGTATTGGGGTTTTTCTTATTATGTTTATATACATATACCAGGTGTACCGGAAAGTCATTATCGGTTTTTCTAACAGATGTCGCTAGGCATAAGTATACAATATTATGATTTGACACATATGTCACTTTATTCTACTGACATTAAACTTCAAAGCTATACATGTTATATTTTGCGAAAGTAATACTGTCATAGATTTATACCTCTTTGAAAATGTCGAGTTTCGTGTCTGAAAAGTGTATTTGGGGCATTATTTTTCTTATTTAATCAGAAAAAAAAACCGCTGAAAGTCATCGTTTGCTGTTAAAAACTTACGGTGAGCATGTTCCGACCATAAAAACATGTGAGGCGTGGTTTCGACAGTTCAAAAGTGGTGATTTCGATGTGCAAGACAAAGAATATTCTGGTAGACCGAAAAAGTTTGAAAATGTGAAACTGCAGGAGTTATTGGATGAAGATCCAACCAAAATTCAAAAACAATTGGTAGAAGAGTTAAATGTGGCTCAAGAAACGGCTAGCGATCGATTACGAGCAATGGGAATAATCCAAAAGATGGGAAAATAGGTGCCACATCAATTGAAAGACAAGCAAATGGAAAATCGAGAAATCATCTGCGAAATGCTGCTTCGAAACTATGATTGGAAGTAATTTCTGCATCGAATAGTGACGGGTGATGAAAAATGGATTTATTTCGATAACCTTAGACCTAAAAAATCATGGTTATTACTTGGCGAAGCCGGCTCATCGGCTCCAAGGCTAGATCATTTTGGTCGCAAGAAATGCTCTGTGTCTGGTGGCACCAGAGTGATGTGGTGTATTACGAACTATTGAAACCTAGTGAAACAATTAATAATAATTGCTACCGACTGCAAATTATCAATTTGAATCATGCATTGATAGAAAAACGTCTAGAATGGGCCTGAAGACACTGTAAACTGATTTTAAACCGTCTCATACAGCAAAACTGGTCAAGGAAGCATCGAAAGCACTTGGATGGGACTAATATTGCACCCGCCGTACTTTCCAGAGCTTGCCCCGTCCGACTATTACCTTTTCGCATCAATGGGACACGCGCTTGCAGAGCAGCACTTCGCCAAGTTAGAAAGTGGCTCGATGAATGGTTTTGCTCAAAGGACAAACAGTTTTTTTGGGATGTCATCCATAAATTGCCTGGAAGATGGGCAAGTTGTGTAAAATCAAATGGTCAATACTTTGAATAAATAAATTTTTCCATTTTCTTGAAAGTTATGTACTTTTTTTTTAATGAAAAAAACCGATAATGACCTTCCGGTACATCAGGTATATTCGAGGCTCTAGTACGGTGTGGCGTTCTGGGGTAATTCGATCAACTGACTAAGGATATTTGTCATCTAAGATTCATGTAGAACGGCAATTTATGATGTAAAGCCAACAGAGACTGAAAATAAACTACAAAGAATTTTTTTAAGAAATATATAACAAATCACACAAATGTGACGCGAAACTTTTTAAATATACATTTTGTGCTGGCACAAACGTATTTAACTAAATTTCAAAAAAATGTTACACATCACTGTGTGAAAATATTGTATACATATATATACCATTTCTAGTTAATAGATTACCATTGGTTCGATTTAAATAAATTTTTAAGTTGCAATTAAGAGAGCGATAGTTCTGTAATATGGAAGATGTATTAATTTCAAAGCGGTGGCATATGTATGTACATACATTGACCATTTTTAAAATTTTCTGTCTCGTTGATTCCATGTGCCGTTTGCAATCCTATTTTTCGTAAACCATTAAATTCATATTACAAGAATCATGTTTTATGGGACTGTCACTGTATATTAAATCAGGATACTGTATTTAATAGCTTAATCTATCCCTTATTTATCCCTGAGTTTTCCTTAACGCAACGTTTTCGGTCATCGGCGTATGGTTGGTTGAAGTAGTATTACACACTATGGAAGCAACTTGAGTGAACTAATACATACTTGCGCTATCTAGCTATAAATAAAATCTGGATGATTTTATTGCTGGATGCTCGATGTCAGCCGTACTCGTACCAGACACGCTACTTGCCGGAAGAACTGACTATTTAAAAAAACTATAATAAATAAATAAGAAATATCTACTTATTTACTTACGCACTCATCTTTATATAACCTTTTTGTCATTTTTAGAACCTTTGGAACGTCTAAGCGAAATTTGGTCCTAAGATGCTTCTGAAAACATTCGAAATGTTTTTTACATCTCTATGTGAAAATTGTACAGACAAAGATGTGTCGGTGTATCATTGCGTAGAAGAAACAAATCACTGGAATGGTAAAATCTAGATGCACTCACATTCATTTCAAAATGCTATCTAAAATCTCTTCATAAAAAACCGCATCGATCGTTCAACTTGAACAGATAAATTTAAAATGGATTAAGTCTTTAGCATTGAAGAAAGCGTTCAGCGTATCGAAAATAACATGAGTCATGCAGGGTTAATAATATTGTTGAAGACTATCCATTACAACTCTTGTAAACTGTAAATGAATTGCGTTCTCGCTCAAGAATGGATATCGAGTTTTTCCATCAAAACAAAGTTCTTACATACGTAAAAAGAAAGATTGACGTTTTACTATTAAAAGCGAATTCATAGCTGTGTGGGATGAAGTCTGGGTTATTGCTTTCTAGGGAAAGTGATATATTTTCATCGACTCATTCCGTTTTATCTGGACATGTTTTGAAAATGTACGTACGTATTTTCCATAAGTAATTTTACCTCTTTTCGTTCTTTAGGTCCGAATTTAAAATTAAAGAATTCTTATAAATGTATTAAACTTTGCTAAAACTGGGAGTACCTTCTTATTAATTTTTTCATACTTTTTTTACATTCTATACACAGTGCACACTCTTGTTAGCGGATATTGCTTCTCAAGTAGATACTTTCATTAGAACCAACATTTTGAATACCATAAATCGTTCTGTCTCCGAAGCGTTAAGCACAGGTTGGTTGAAGTTTAATGAATGGTCGCCTTCTAAATTTATTTCCATTTGCGTATATAATATTAACCAACGGTTTAATTGTCGATATTTAACACAAATTTCCAATTAGCAAAATGTCTTTGGTACAAATAAAAAGGTAAGATATATCGCTGGTGTAATGATAGTCAAATAAAATACTGAATAAAAGTAAGATTTTTTAAACATCAAAAATTATATTACAGACAGGCAAATAAGTCGAAAAACAAATAGTATCCCACAATTTGAAGGTATTGATTGTAGAAATATAAAATACATTAGCATGTAAGTGTGTTTCTCGAAAAATAGTATAGATTCATCTTTTGAAACTGATAATCGATCTTTAAGAAGCAAAATTTAAGATAAATTTATACTCTTAGTGAAGTAGTATTGGCCTAATATTAGTTAGAAAATAAAAGTATGCTTCCCAAAGAGAAAAATGGATCATTGAAAAATTATTAAGGAATTGATTTTTAACAATCATATTGCATCTGGTTGGATTCGGGTAGTCAGCAATTTTCTCTTAATCATAATGAATTAAAGTAGTATGGTGTTGGCGTCTCTCGTTTTCTAACAAGTGTTTTCTTTTTCTTCTTTTTTATTCTAACTTGTGTTTTACATTATGCTCTACCATTAAACACTTTCACTAATTGTTCCGCTAGGTCTGAAAGTTTTTTTTCTTCAACTTTCTTTGGATGTGATGTCAAGAAACTGGACCATATCAAGGTTGACATGGTGGTAAAGACAAGTGTGGTGTTTTGGGCGAAGCTCTATGGTAGATATCTTTCGAGTCTTTATATGTTAGATGTGTTTATAACATCTCTGACATATAAAATAAAGAAGTCCCCAGTCTAAAAGCGGGCACTGGTAAAAAGACGTTTCTATTACTGTTATTACATCTAAAAAGTAATCATCAATTTTTCTCTAATTCATCTTAAAATTAAACACTTGAATACAATAATTCATCCACCAATGCACGTCGCCAAGTTTAGGCCTGACAAGTTGAAAGACATTAAATACACCCACATTCACAATATTCGACTTTACGATTATACCAGTGTATAAGATGTGTGAGTGTTTTCAATATATATAATTACAGTCTAGATTAATTTATCTAAAGTAGTGAATCGAAATTATTTCTCTCTCTTCACCAGCACGGATTTACTAATGGACGATTTACTATCACCAACTTGCTGAAATTACGCAATGTATTAGTACAGCCACAAATGAACGCCTTCAAGTAGATGTAATTTACACAGATTTCGGTAAAGCTTTTGATTTCATTCATCACGCAATATTTTTGACAAAGTTGGATGTCTTTGGTTTTTCCCCATCTCCAACGAAACTTATTCTTTCATAATTAAATTGTCCTGTAATAGGATTGTAAAGATCTGTTGGGCAAATATATACATTATTATTATTATTATTATTATAATCTGGAGGAAGCAGAAGCTCTTTTTAAGAACAGCATGTGCGTATCGTATGTTTAAATTTACTTATTAAGATGGTTGAAACGAATAGACTTTCGTGAACTATATTTCTTGCTAATTCGACAATATTTTCGTTTCTACGACTAGATCTTTCCGTTTTTGATGTGTCTTTTACAGAACTTACTTATGTTAAATAAATTGCAATTAATGACATTTAAGAAAATATAGTACGGATTTTTGCAAATAATCCGTAGCCATCTTGGACGTAAAAACTTTTTTAACGTATATTATTTGAAAGAATAAAAATTATCGATTCTCTTAGTCTGTGTAACAAGTGCGCAAAGCACATGAATGCAGAAGTTTGTGCGGCAAACCAAACAGGTAGAAAAAGTGTTTTGCGTAAATAATTAATGTAGACGTATTTTATTTATTTGAATGATATGCCATGTCATTTGGCACGAACTGTCAATATATAAGAACACAGAGCAAAGTGACTATTTTTCCGTATACATTTGCCACTTTTTGGTTATGGTTAAATAATTGTGTTTGCAAATGATAATTGATGCGAAAAAACCCACTTTGAATAATGGTCGTAAAAAATATATTATTTAAAAAAATACATCATTTCTTAATGATTAATGTATCTATGCAATGCATTTACCAGCATGTTTGGGTCAGATCGTCTTCCAAATCGAAGTCTTAATGATGGTGAACGGTTTGCTGATTTTCTTGAGACCTGGTGAGCACCCAATCTGTCTTCTAAGGCTTCCTTTTGAAGCAGCAATTCATACAGATCTCTTATACTATCTGTAAATAAAGTAAGGTATTTATTAGTACGTCATTATTTTGCATCAAAGAAATTAAAAATATTTCTCTTAATTTACGAATGGTGTATTTTGGAAGTAAAAGTAAGGGCATTTTACACGAGAGATATAATCGAAAGGATTGTTAAAAAATTGCCAATTAATAGATGATATTTTCAGTTTTATTATTGTTATAATAAAGGTCGTTTTAACAACTCTAGTAAAACCATTAAAAGAGTATGAAAAAGATCAAATACTATCAGTTAGTTTTCATTTTTGTTTTATTTTTATGTCTTACTTTTTGCGTGTGGAATCAGCAACATATAAAATGATCAAGTACTTCTCGTTTATTATTTGTCATTTGCAAAGAGACGTGCAAGTTTGTGAAACATGGCTCAATAACAATAAATTGAATAAACTGTTAGATAGAAAGATAACTAATGGGCTATATGAATATGATTTTAAATACGCTTCTAGTTACCATTGCAATTGTAAATTCTGATATAATGTTGAGGGATTAAGATCCGTTAAAATAGAAAATGGAGGTATAATAAATAAATCAAATATCCTAATGACATGCCCCCGTGTAATTAATGGCAACCAAAATGAAGTGACTATCACACCACATTACAGGAAGAGTTGCATTAAAACTTATTCACAGTGGAACTTAAATTCCTCTTTTAAGGCATGATGAGGGTAGGATCCATAATATTGAACTCGAATCTGTTTATTAGACGTGATATACTTGTCTCAATTTAAGGAAAACTTAATAGAATTCGATAAATTTAGGCAAAAAGTTTCGAAATTGACTTTAAAGACACAATTATTTACAAATAGAAAAAGCAATATCGGATTTTTGTTGCTTTTACTTTATATAGATGAGTTTTAACTATTTCATTTAAAACACGGTAATTTTCATGTCAAGCATTGATTTTTATTTTTTTTACATACAAATTTATTTTAATTAAAATAAGTAACAAATAAAACAAAACCGTGCAGAGAGGTGCATTGCTACAAAATTGGAGTAAAATTGTAAACTAGAAGGGGTTGAATAATTATATATAAATATTTAATTAAGTTCTTTACGATGAGAAATGAATGAAAATTATTATTTTCTGCTATTCCGTCGTTAATTAAATTCACAGAAATTAATTAAAAATTTCTGCGCCGGAGGAGGACTCAAGCCTCTCCTCTCTGCCGTTTTCTTGACGGCTGCCTTACCAATTAGGCCACTGGGCAGTAGAACTTTGAGTTTTTTAAGACGCCATAAATTATGGAACAGATCTAAAATTTATTTAAAACCCACAATTAACATCAAAATAACCTGAAGTATTAGATCCGTTCCATAATGCGATTTATGGCGTGTTGAAGGTCTCGAAGTTATACTGCCTGGTCGCCTAATTGGTAAGACAGCCGTCTAGAAAATGGCAGATAGAGGTTTGAGTCTTTCTACAGGGCAGAAATTTTTAATTAATTTCTGTGAATTTATTTAACGATGAAATATCAGAAAATAATAATTTTTATATTATTCATTATCACAGTATAAATTTAAAAAAATGTGTAAAAGTAATCAGTGCAAAATTTACATTGATATCCTTCTGATTTTTTATTAAGATTTTAAATAGTAATAAAGCCTACAATCTATGCGAAATATTGATGGAAGAAATTAAAAGTTTAGTATAATTTAATTATTCGATAGATTAATTCGCCGAAACCCGTAGAGGGAGAATATTATTTTCGGGATTATAGTGTTCACTGCCTTTCCGTTTCCCGTCTTCAACCGTTCTCCTTTCAGATTTCTTTCTGACATGTCTTTATTGACTCTTCCCATCCATAGTGTTTCCTATCGGCTTTATTTCCTTCTCATAGGAGGAATCCATTTCAAAAGTTTCTTTGGTAGTCGTTCGTTTTCCATCTGTTTTGTATGGTAATTTCAGTATAGTTTTTTGAATAGCATATTTGTATTTGTTATTCTTTGAAGTCTAGAGATGCCAGTCGGTCCACTAGGGTAATCTACTTCCGCAGCCAGAAGATTCTTTTGAATTCGTTTTGAGATCTGTCAGTATTCGTAACGTTAGAATAGCGTATTTTCTACGAGGAAATTATATAGTTGGTGTTTCCTTTCAATGGCGATACTTTTAGATCGAGTTTAAGGCCTGACTAATTTAATTTGTAGAGAAGGATTTTTTTAAAAGATGTATGAGGATACAATGAAATATTATGGGTCTAATTAAGGAAATTATTTTATTTCCAAAGTATGTATTTGTTTTCCATTGAACTTTACACACTTAGTTCAGCGGCATTGAAGCTTCCCTGAATTCTCTTAAATATTGCTTGAGTCATTCAAAATTATTTTCAAACATTACCTCAGTATTTGAAAGTAGTCTCTCTTTGGCCAGCAAGTATTTACCCCACATGCACACTAAAATATTTTTAGATAAAGTATTATTCTTCAGGTAGGTGTTAGAAAACGGATATACTTTTAATCTAAAACGTGTTAGTTTTAATAGCATTCACTGTCTTATTTATTTTCAATACAATTTTGACACCGAATTAGTGAACTCTTACTCTTTTGGGTTCGTTAATTTTTATTTTTTCATACGATACTGTGTGTTTTTGTAAATAAATATAATAACTTCGTTTATTTTAACACGAGAAACGAATAGTCGCCATGGAAAATCGGAAGAATGTTAAAAAATTTTTAGAATTAACTACATACTTTTATGTGTGTGTATTCTAATGAAACAGTAACCATTGTCTGCCCAGCTGATAAAACAATTTTTATCTTATTCAAATATTTTAACCAGCTTTTACCCATTCTTTAAACTGCTATTTTATCACATCTTAGTATATTGTTGTGTAATATTGATCTTTGACGTATTTGGTTGATTGTTTGCAATACTGCAACCTGTTTGTCTGGGTACTTTTCCACATGTAAATGTTCATGTAAAATGTACCTCACCCGTTCATCTGGGAGCTTTATATTACTTGCTAGCACTCCCACTTTGATACTATGATCATTCACAGTTGCATTCCAAATTTTTTCAATTATATTGGTTGAGACCGATTTCCGTTTTTCTTACTGTTGGGCTGATTCTATATCATTTTTTATTTGAATTGGTGCTAAACCTTTCAAAACATTTTTTTTCGCTGTAGTATATGTTTGCTTATTGAATGAAAAAGAATTATTAACAATTGGCAGGTTATATGATAACTGATTAAACCTTCAGAAAATGAATTGATATGTATGTATTTGATACTCCGACACCATTTATGTGTCAGGTTGAGAACATCTTACTTCACCCTTTTTTGTTTTTAGAACATAGGAGGCATGCCCTTTTAATATTGAGTAAATACAGTAAAGCGCAATAGCTTATTCTTCGTTTTGGTTGCCTATTACGGATCTTTTATAACGACTTCTGGCAAATACATCATAATATGTCGTTTAGAATTGATTGTATGATAATTATCAAGACTTGTAGCTCCAATAGGCCCAATGATAGCGAAGAAATTTTCTTCTCATGGTTCGTTTCAAAAATAACTTTCGTTGGAGTTCAATCAGGAAGATCTAAGCTGACTGTTGTATTTTTCGTTCTTATATGAGTACTTTACATGTTCTTTGACCATTACAATGTTATATACTAGGTGTAGGAGTTTATGAAACATGAGGACAGAGCATTTGATATGTATGATTTTTTGAACTGGTGTTGAATTACATATGTTAAAATAGTACAGAATGTAGAGCCTATACAAATAATTCTTCATCATTTACTACCAAAAAGGAATTCATCATACTGGAGTTTTGTTGTAGGAGATGAATATAATACGGATGCATGTTTATTGAGACTTTTGTGTATATATTCAAAACTTTGTGACATATTTTTTAAATACGCAGTATATGTTCTTAAAGAAAGTCTATGAGGATCAAAAGCGAAAAGCATAAACAGAATTAGATTCTGAATACGAAAGTTCAATAAAAAATACGTAATGTAGCAGACAAGGGACAGTTTTCAGTAATTCATTAAAGTATTTGAAAATCGCTAGTTGTATTTCTTAAAATAAAATTGAATGTATAAATTACGGTGGAACTTTATAAGGTGTCCCAAAATTAACGCAAGATTTGAATTAAATAGAAAACACAGTTTTTAGCCTTTTAATTGTTATTTTTTTATTGAATCATAAAGTACATAGGGTAGGGTTGTTTATGGAATAACACATCAGGCAAATGGCCTCCACGGCTTTTCATGCACATACGCACTCGTTTGTCGAAATTTTCCATGACCATTATGCATAAATGAGGCAATATTCGTTGATGCAGCGTTGAATTACCTCCTTTAATGCACGGGTAGTTGTGAAAATAAAGAGAAATCTAATGTGTGGCATGTGGCATGTGGCACCGTCTTGTTAAAACCACATCAAATTTCGGCAGAAAGAACTGTGTTATCATGTTGCGATATCGAGCACCAGTAACAGTCACTGCTTGACCAGCGTCATTTTCAAAAAAGTATAGTCCAATTATGCCCCCGGCCCAAAATCCACACCAAACAGTGACACGTCGTGGATGCATTTGTTTTTCGACAATCACATGTGGGTTCTCGGAACCCCAAAAGCGGCAATTTTGGCGATTAACGAAACCATCAAGGTGAAAATGTGCTTCATCGCTTAGGATGATTTTGCTCGAAAAGTCAGCATCCATTTATTCATGTTCAATAATCCATTCAACGAACTCTCTTCGCTGTGCATGGTTAGTGATTATACGCTGTAGATAGTTTCTTGAAATTTGCAATTCTTGTCCACGACGCTGAATTGAGGTTCCTGAATTGTCACCGACACTCTCACGCACTGCTTCGATATTGACATTTGAACGGTTTGTTTTTGAACGACCAGTGTGTTTGGCGTCTCCAACGGATCCAGCCTCCCTGAATTTTTCAATTAATCTCTGCACAGTTAATGAAGTTAAAACACTATTCCGACCATATTTTGTATGAAATTTTCGAACTGCGGCCGCCAAGCTTTCAATATTTTTGAAATATTGTTCAATAATGAAGACACGTTGTTCTATCGTGTAACGCTCCATTTTTAATAACCTTAAACTGTCAGCCGTCGAATTGTTTTTTTAGGGTTGCCAACACTTTACTGTACAAATGGCGACAAATTCAAATCTTGCTTTAATTTTGGGACACCCATTACTTATGTCTGGTTTCAAATTTAGTGGAATTTTTTAATTATCATCCGTTATTATAAAATAAATTCAATAATTTATTATAAAAAGAAGATTCCTCGTACATTACGAAAATTGAAAATGCACAAACTAGTTGCTAGACTAATCTCATCTAAAAATTCACAGTAAAATTTGCTTCGAAACGCTTTCTATGCCGAGAAAATAAATGATCGTATAGAAAGTGACTATGTAAATATTAAAAATACCACGGAGCAAAATGTTATTACAGTTTAAAGAGAATTGTCTAATCAATTGTTTTTCAGAAACCAATTCTAGTGAGCTTCGCTTGTTATTTCCCAGCAGACATACATAAAACATGCGTTGATTATTTTATGTAGGCTGCCGTCTTTTTCGCAATTTCTCACACAACTGCCAATTCTCTATTCACTTTTAACATCTGAGCGAAAGCTAGAAAATTTTAGTTGTTTTTTATGTATCGTACATACAGCGCGACCAAAAACGACAAAATTGTTGGTACACATGAAAAATTGGCATTAAAATGTTTCAACTTTACATTTACATATTTAGGATTTGTCGATGGCGTTGTTTATGAGTGTCATAAATTGTTTTGTATTATAAAAAAAGTAAAACGAATTTATATTAACTGTTTATAATAGACTTTATTTATATTTAGTATAATGTGAAATATTTGGAATAAATGAAATATACAAATTTAAACAAAAGTTTTACTATTATAGTTACGTGAAAATTGTTACAAACATAATTTTAATCTCTGCGTAATGTATTTGATTGAGTACATTTTTATTGTTCTTTGTTACACTTAACGCTCTCTCGTATCTGTCAGTGGAAGAATCATTACCTTCGATTATAGATTCCATTGATATTCTATGTTTGTTTTAACTGATACAATTTAATTAATCAAATCGTATGATTGGAATATTAATTGGAAGTTATTACTGGTGGTTTGTAATTATTTGGCCATAATAATACGCGTTTTCTTTTGCATGGATACGTCATAACTTTAGTTGGTTAAAAGTCCAATGGGCGGGCTACGATCCCTCTTTTCATCGATTTCCTTGTGAGAGATAATAAGTATCTTCCGTTACGTTATTTAGAGGTTCAACTTTGAATTAGTAATTGAGCTTATTTTATTTGAACCGTTAATAACATTTCTTACAACCTAGTTGTAAGCCGATTGCTTGGTTTATCAACTTTATGGGAATATTTAGACAAGTTGATAAAAAAAGCCCGGCACGTGATTGCAAAATTCAGGATAGATTACTATTGACATTCTACTGAAGGGACGATCTTAAATACTATTAATTAACCCTCAAAAGCAAGAGAGGTATGTAATCTGAAAACCTTGTATTTCGTAGTTAGCCTAATTATGTCCTTTGTGTTTATTTCTAGAATAACTTTAGGGTGATTTTATCACCTACCATCTTTTTGGTAATTTATTAATTGTCGAACGGACGAAATAATTGTGTATGTGAAGATCCCATGCCCATCTATTTACACAGAGCTTGATCTGCACGCTTAAGGTTAACGAAGTAATTTGACCAGATTCAATGAGGTTATTGGAGTACTAAAACCTGGGATAAAAGACGTTCGCACTATTATTATTTTTTAATATTAGTTTATTGTTAATGTTATTTGATTCGTAAGACTGGTATCAAAGGTTGAGCTACTTTTCAGTCAAGTTATGGGATCATGTAAGACCGTTTAGGTGCTATTTTTGTTAACTAAGTCCCAGCAAAAATTTAAGAACAAGGAAGTTAACAGAAATTATTTATATAGTTATTTATTCATATATTTTGTAGAATTAATAGCTGTAACCAATTATTGGCTCGATAGACAGTCTTTGTTATAAAAAAGTACCTTTATTAATCTATTAGCTTCAGCTTTGTTAATTAAGGGCCTTGAAACATACGGTTCAGTATTTATCAGTAAGATATTGTTCTTACTTATTTGTAAACTCTAACTTCGTTAAGGGTTTGCTGTACGGTTAGCTAAATGGTTTATTTTGCTCGTTAACAATTAATTAGTTTACTATCAGTTAATTATAATAGTTTCTTTTAAATTAATATAATCTTTTGCTTTTATAGATCATAGTCAATCTTTTTTTGTTATAACGTCAATTTTTTAAAGTAACTATTAAGTCAGTTGTAAATTGAATATAATTCTTTGTAATTTATTGCTATTATCTTGGTTGTTATTTTGTTGTTGTTAGGAAGTGTCCACTAAGGGGCACATATACTATTGTATTTTTCATTTGTACCGCAAGTGTGAACCAATTATACGTATGGAAGGGGATGATAATTATTTAGATATTTATATTTGAAATTTGAACTGTAACGTAAGCGCTTGCTTTTTTGCCGATATGCTTACTTAATATTTAATATTTAATATCTTGTTTTTTCTTTCTGCTTCAATATTGGTATAGGGACTTTCAGGGTAACAATATTGTATCCTATTGCAACGTATTAAGAGGGATCGAATTTAATTGTTGAGCTAGTTAGCACCCTAAAGGTCAAGCGTAAGTATCGCTGATTAAGGATACGGACATTTATTTATTGTCCTATCAAGCACAGAACAAGGCGTTACAATATTTTTTTCTAATGAAATAATTAATGAATTACTTTCGTTCGAAGTGATGTCCATCATATTCCAAACAAATTCGTATTCTTCCTTTAAAATTTTCAAAAGCATTCCGTATAGTTTCAGAACAAAACTTAATTTCACTCTGAATTGCTGGTTGCTTGTTCAATGTTATGAAGTTTATTATGATGAGTTTTATTTTTTAAGGATCCAAATAATTATGTAAAAATCTAACGAAATTAGATCGGATAATTTAGGAGGCCATCTTCCACTAGCTTTCTAAATAACTTTCTAAATATTGCACTCTACAGCAGTATGCGAAATAATAGCAGAGCATATAAAATTAACCAGTCTAAGTATGTAATTGTATCCGAGACCAGAGATATCTCTATAATAGATGACGAACTGACATAAGAATTTTTCCAAGACTATTCTAAAATCCGGGGAGGTATGTGTTTTTAATTATTAGTTGCGCAATAATATGGGTCGAGCAAAGTATCGTACATTCGAAAAGCTTGAATTAATTCAAAAATTAATAAGAAAGTGGAAAACTGCAAATTCATTGAAAATACGTTAACATGCTCAGCGAAAATGATTACTAACCTAATAAAATATCAAGCAAAACCAGAATGAATAGGAAGAAATAGAAAATATTTAATAGAGATCTGTTCAATTACTCCTTTTACAACTTCGATTCAAATAAAACAAACTTTAGATCTTTCAAATCACACAACCACTGTTTTAAAGTGTTTAATGCAGGATAAATTTGTTGCTAGAAGACTACGAAAAGTGTCTTTGTTGGAAAAGCGGCACGTTCAGTACAGATACGCTTTGCTAGAGCACATTTAAATTGGCCAGCTGCTGGATGGTGAAATATTTTGTGGTCAGATGAGAGTAAGGTCATATTATTTGGATCTAGAGGATTAAGGCAATATGTAAGAATATCTTTGCGAATGGAATACAATTCAAACTACACTATAAAGAGTGTCAAGCATTCTCCTATGCTTGGCACCTCTATTATGGTATGGACCTCTTTCTCATACTATGGTGTGAATCCAATCTTTTGGATACAGGTGATTATGGATGAATTTGTATATCTAAATTTACTTCAAACAGTCATGCTACCCTAAGCCAAGGATACATGGGGTGTACATGATAACGACTCGAAATCTGGATATTGTTGGGTTAAGATATGGTTACGAGAGACTTCGGTTGACGTTCTGGTGCAGCCTGCACAACCAGACCTTCACCATTTAGAAAAATTAAACCAATTTAATTACCAGGCACTATACCTTAATTTATATGAAGTGATCCGAAGTTAACTTAAAATCTTAAGTGAAAAGTTAAGACTTAAATAATAAAAGCTGTCTGCTGCGTTAATAGATTTTATGTCTCCATTTGGAGAATAAATGAAATTCAACCGTGGTTTTAGTTTATTTACTTGTAGAGTAAACACCAATTTATTCTTCGCATGATTAAATCACACAGTATTTGTCTTTGAATACGAAAAGAGAAGACTGTGTACCGCTCTTCAAAAATATTTTCATGTTATTTGCGTTTCTATTGAAACAAAATGCAATTAGTTTATATGTTTGTATTAAGGATAAAATGCGGAAGACCATAAATAAATAAACTATAAATCGGGCAATGGTCGGCCATTCTAACAATCCGGTTACTGTCCCAATCCAGTCGTATACACATATTGACAGGCAGTTTATCACCGTTCGAATCAAAGTCTGAGTGCACGTTTGTGCGAATTGCGCGCCGAGAGATATCTGTCGGTCAAATTTACGACTTTGCTTATCTAAAAAGGGAAGCGTTGTGGTTGTTTTCATCTAAAATTGCACGACGATTCAAACGCGTACTTTGTTACAAGCGCAAGTAATAGTTTCTCGTGTGAAGAACACTTATTTGTGGAAGTTCAATGCTTTGAAGTCTAAAAAGCGAGTCTTCTTCTGTAGTAGTGATTATAGATATATAATTTATCATTAGAACTACATACGTAAGATTACAGTAATTTTGTTCGTTACCTTTTTGAAACTATTAAATTATCAACTATTGTTAATATTGTAAATATTTTTTTTTTGAAAATATCTTTTCATTCATCACCATTTTCTAGCTCATTCATTATTCTAGTTCATTCTATTCATAGTTCTAGTTTTGTATGTTGTATAGATTATGTCGCGGTTACGTAGGTCGAAAGCAACATCACATCATCTGATAGAGTAAATGAGTTTATATGTGAATTACCGGATTTAATGTACGATGTCGCAAAAGCGAAATGCATAGTTTGCGATATACCGCACATGTGCTGGAAGAAATATGACTGCAAAAAATACGTGGACAGTGGGTAGTCCAAACAAAAATTGGCGTTCGATCGAATGAGCAATTTCTATTCGATTTATGTTAAACACTGATAGCGTGCAATCCACCATTTCGTTTACTAGATAATGAATAATTTTACTAATTCTGGAATAAATACACGAATTGTAAATTACCTAGTTCGAAAACATAACCATATTTTGCACTGCCTGCTCGGGCACGTATTGAAAATGGAATTAAATCGGAATTGGATAAACAAAACACTCTGGTTATGTGTGGATGAAACGACAAACTGTAAAAAATTCTATTGTTATTATAATATTATCTTATAACGAAACCAGATTGAAGATGACGGTTGATATGGTGCCATTGTATGCACCACAACAATAACAACAAATTTTTTGGAATTTTTTGTTTTCTGTCCACACATAACCACTGTTTCTGGTTTTTGAATTTCCATTTCATTCTGTTTTCAATACGTTCATGAGAAAGTGGTAGAAAATTTTGTAACGTTTAGCCATCTCCGGCGTACTTATCGTAGGTGGTTCAATTCCGAAATTATACATAACATTAAATTGAAAAATTCATCTTCGAAGATGTAAACGCTATAATTGTCGCAATGCTCTTGATTTCCAAAGACTGTGAGTGCTTATAAAGAGACAAATGTCTTTAGTTTACAAAATTATTCGCGCTCTGTTGAAGAGGATACCGTTACTGTACCTTCAAGAATTTGGACGTATATCAGAGAAAAAACCTCGAAAGACACGTATTCTTGGAATATGTATTTTGGTGATGATACATACCAAGACTCGCGTATTACACCAGTATTAAAAGCTGAGAGTATAAGCAACATTACTAGTTATACACATGTAGCTTTTTGTTTAATATCTCATAACCTTTTAAACCGTGCATCATTTGAAAATCTCTAATGCGGACTCATTACATTACCCCGCTTCAGCATGGGTTTTTCAGCAAGCTATTCTCTACATCTACAATAGGAGCAAAACGTCAAGCTCCATTTTACTTATTTTGCAGTTTTCCAGAACAAATAAATGCTTTGCTAAATTCGCTGCTATATATTATTACTAATAGTTTAAATAAAATTCGTGATAGTTGTGATTAAATTACAGAACTTTGCGAGACTTAAAAGCAGTAGTGACTGAGCATTTCAACTTTTATATGCAAATATATACACTTAATCCTGTTACGAGGGAGCGTTTTTATATTCGCGGAATGAGCGGGTTGTAGAGGGGTGAGTACGCGCATTGGGGGCGTGGCCTGTGCAGCGACTCATGATTAGTATAAATACGAAGTTTCATTGTTATTAGACAGTTAGTCTTTGAGCTATCGTCAACCAAGTAACATAATCAGGAGTGAAAAGTGAAATATGGAAAAAATCGAATATCGTGCCGTTATAAAGTTCCTTACCAGGCAAGGAAAATCAGTCGCGACCATAATGAATGAGATGTCATTGGTTTACGGCGACTCTTGTCCAGGAAAAACCATGGTGTACAAGTGGCATAGTTTATTTAAACAAGGAAGGGAATCCCTTGAAGACGACCCGAGGCCGGACAGGAGCATTGAGGTGACCACGCCAGCACTTATCCAAAAAGTTGAACAAATTGTACTCGAAGATGCTCGACTAAAGAAGAAACAACTCGCAGAAATGGTTGGAGTATCCGATACAACAATTTTTAAAATCCTACACGATCATCTCGGCATCTCTAAGGTCAGCGCAAGATGGGTGCCGAGAATGCTCACGCCGCCGCAAAAACAACAGCGCGTAGAGTGTTCGCGTGCATTTTTGGACCTCTGTAATGCAGACAAGGATGGTTTATTGAGTGGAATTTTTACTGGAGACGAAACTTGGGTTCATCATTATGAACCTGAGTCCAAACAAGACTCCATGCAGTGGCATAAAAAGGGCATAGCACCTCCCAAGAAATTTAAAGTGTCACAATCAGCTGGGAAACTCATGGCAACGGTATTTTGGGACTTGGAAGGAATATTGTTGATTGATTATAAAGATAAAGGTGTTTCTATAACCGGAGAATATTACGCTTCAATATTAGAGCGATTAAAAGAAGCCATTAAAGAGAAAAGACGGGGAAAATTGACAAAAGGTGTTCTGCTTTTGCACGACAACGCGCCCGTCCACAAGAGCCGCGTTGCGTTAGCTGCCCTGCATAAGGTGGGCTTCGAAATTGTGAATCACCCACCCTACAGCCCAGACCTGGCCCCGAGTGATTATTACCTGTTTCCGAAAATGAAAAAAGAGCTGCGGGGTAAAAAATTTACTGCCGATGATGAAGTCAAGGAGGCAGTTTCGGCGTATTTTGCAGATAAAGAGAAATCATTTTTTTATGAGGGTATAAATAAATTAATTGAAAGATGTGAAAAATGTATCCGTCTTGCAGGTGAATATATTGAAAAGGAAAAATAATTTGTTTTTTTTATTTCCACCCCTTGTCCCCCATTCCGCGAATGTAAAAACGCTCCCTCGTAAGTATAATTGTATTATCCTATAATTGGAGTATTAATTTTGTTTGGAAATAAAGGATTATTATTATTAATAAAGTAAAATTACACAAAATAAGTGTTCTATAATACATAAATCGAATCGAATTGCCCATTTTGTAATTGTGCTTCGTGCTATTCACGTGTCGTTTATAGCGTTTCGTCCAACACATATATCGCAAACTATACTTGATTTTTGAGCCCGTTACGTGGTCGTAATACCTTTATAAATCTGCTACATTCACGTTTGTACCGCGTACGCAAAGTCTTATCGCATATTCGCATTTACCTTTTACGCGGTTTCTATAAGTTTTTTTGTATCCTAAAACGTTGGAAAAGATCTTGACGCACACGACACTCACTTTCAGACTTGCGCTATGAAAGGGTGCAATAAAGAATTATTTAATAATCAGAGGCCTTACCGTTTGAGTGTTAGTAAGACAAGGAATGTAATGCTCAATTTCAAGAAGGCCTAGCGTATGTATATCGCGTGTAGTTTTTTCTACAGCCATCTGGCTTAAGTAAAGTGATTTGCCATTATTTGTGTGAAGTAAAGCACTAACCTTTATTTTTGGCAGTTCGACGTTTCCACGTTGGATATTTTTCTTGTTTCTACATTAATAATTTAATGTTATACAGTTTGTAAAATTTTTTGATTAAGCTAATGCACTGTTAATTTTAATTGTGAACGTAATATATGTGTGTATATTTGGGAGAATTATTTGCGACGTTTTAATTTTATATTGGCGATTACATGTATGTAAAGGGTGTTTCAAATTGCGCGATTTTTTTAAGAATAAATAAAAGATAGATGGCGCACTGATTTTTTCTGGGTATGTGGGCATTTAAAAAGGGTGATGTATGATATTTATAAGAATGACTTCGTACACGGTACAACAACGCGTTCAAATTGTTGAACTATTTTATGAAAATCAGCGTTCTGTGAAAAGAGTTTTTAGAAAATCGCGCGAATTTTATGGTTTACATAATCGTCCATCTGAAAGTACTATTGGTCGAATTATTAAAAAATTTCAAGAGGCCGATTCCGTGGAAGATCAAAAAAGTGAAAAATACAGTTATAGTGGTTCACAAGGAAATATTGGTTTGGTTCGTGAAAGTGTTGCTGAAGATCCTGAAATGTCCATTAGGCGACGTTCACAACAACTTGGACCTAGTGGATCAACAACATGGCGTATTTTACACTAAAATTTAGCTCTGAAGGCATATAAGGTTCAAATAACACAGGAACTGAAGCCATTAAATTATTAAAATGTCGTTCATTTGTCAATTTCATTAATGAACAACCAGGCGATTTTTTTCAAAAGATAATGTTTTCCGATGAGGCCCATTTTGAACTTGGTGGCTATGTTAATAAACAAAATTGCCATATCTGGGGTGAGGAAAAGCCACGAATTATTCATGAGAAACCTATGCATCCTAAACGAGTTACTGTTTGGTGTGCATTATGGTTAGATGGCGTAATTGGACCTTACTTCTTTGAAAATGCTGCTGCTGAAGCTGTAACTGTCAATGGTGATCGATATCGTCGGATGATATCCGTATTTTTGTGGCCTGAATTAATGAATATTGATCTAGGGGATATGTGGTGTCTGGTGTCAACAGAATGGCGCTACACCTCACTTTGCACACGAATGAATTGATTTATTGAGAGAAAAATTTCCTGGACGTGTAATCTCAAGAAACGGTGATGTTAATCGGCCATCAAGGTCATGTGATTTTACACCGTTAGACTATTTTCTTTGGGGTTATGTGAAAAGTCAGGTTTATAAAAGCAATCCACAATCAATTTCTGCTTTGAAAAATTAAATTATTTATTTATTATTTAGGACATGCTTACCTGAATATGGGAGGAATTTGTATATCGATGTGATATTGTTCGTGTCGCTGATCGAGGACATATTGAACATCTTTAATCTGAACTTGAGAGGTTCGTAAATATGTGTGTAAAGTTTCATATTCGTATGTCGTAAAGTTTAATAAATATACTCGTATGCATTCGAAATACGTATATTCTTTTTGAAACAATCTGTATTATTACTTTTTCAAATCTCCTCTAATTGTTTGGAACAGTGTATTTTAACATGAAAATGCGGTGTAGTACATCTTTCATTAGTATACTTCATTCAGTAAAATGCCTATGACGAGGTGAAAATAGATTTGTATATTTAGAAAATGAGCGTTCTAATGAAGTAATATTCACTAATTTAAAAAAATTCTTCTTATCATTTTCATACTCTTGGTTTTCACTGAAATACTGCTTTATATGCACCGTAGTTTTACTATAAGGGTTCTTATTTAAAACTGCCCATAATTTATTTGTTGAAGGGGTATTTACATTATCTGTTAGATTCCCTAACGAAGCTTGTAAGCGATGTACTATACTCAGGGCTTCATTTAAGGCAGCTTGATGTTTTTTGTGGAGATGACTTCTAAAACAATCAAGTAATTTTCGGAAATTTGTTCTATTTGTATTTGGATTTCAATATCTTTAAACAGTTAGTGATTTAACGAAATTGCTTGAGCTTCTTGTGAGTTTTATTTCGAAATACATGGTTTAACAATGTGAAACTGTTTCTCGTAGTATATTACTGCTTTGAAGCTACGCTCCCAATCTAATTAATACTGACTGTGGTGGCAGAGGAATATTCCGGACATGAATTTTTATATCCGTGTATGTGCATTTTTTATAGCTTGAACTATGTATTCCACGTTTGTTTTTTGTAATATTTTAGTGCATAAAAGAATGGCCGACGAAGCCTTATGGCATTCTAAAGTACATACTAATACATTCGTAAAACAATTTTTTTCTAATCCGTAGATTCAAATACCGACAGCCATATTTTTTTATTTTATGAAACCGTCTTTATAAGATGGGTTGTATTCTGGTTGATTACTTTAAATGTGAAATATACTATATCTATTATATACTGAAGAATCTTACTAACAATAATAAAATTAAATACAAATTTATAATGATATTTCACATTTTGCATTGAACACGTGGCGTTTACTCTTAATATATCTTTTACAATCCATAATGTCATATGGAAAATTACAAGTGTTGCGAAAAGAAACACATTTGATTATATATTTTCTATATTCTAATGCAGGAGAACGATTTAGGAATTTATTTACACTTGTCGCAATTAGCAGTCCACTTTTTCTAGGTATCTTTGCGTCTCTGATATGATGTAAGCTATCTACAATGCCTGCACGCGTTCACCTCCATCGCTTTCTGTTGCTTGTTACCCGAAGGATTTTTTGGTCTGAGTTACGTTATATAGTCATTAATATATTTATTTGTAATTATGCAATCAATTAAATATTGTTATTATTATAAACAAGAAAATAGTTTAAACCATTATGAATTAGCGTTTCGTCACTTTTTATTATTTAGTTTAACATGGTATTTATGCAAATTTTAATTTCATATACCTACATATGTGTGTATGTATGTATGTAAATTTCTATCGATATGCAATCAGACGATTTGACAACTGGAAGGAAAATCCAATATCCGCACGAACAATTTCACTTTTATATTTGGAAAAAGTAATTAAATACTGAATTTGAAAATGTCTGATTTCCCTTCATCAATTAAGGATCAAATGAAAATATTTTTTTAATCCACGCATTAATCAAAAATTAAACGGTTTTTCTTTTCTGAATTCGAAAATTCAATAACAAAGTATTATCGAGTCATTGTAAAAGTTGTAATATTGGGTCTGGGAAAAAGTTCGTGGCGTTTTTTCAGTAAAATTCATCTGGTCCCCGCATGGCGCGTGGACGAATTCATTTAAACCGAATATGCTCCATTATTATCGACAATGTTTCGCCATTTTTTTGGTAGATCCATGATCCCATCGGTGAAAAACTTCTGTGGTTTCTGGTCGAGAAACTGAATCAAGTAGTTTTCACAGGCTTCTTTTGAAACCAACTTAATTCCATTGAGAGAGTTCTGCAGAGATCGAAACAGATGATAGTCAGAGGGTGCTATATCCGGACTGTAAGGTGGGTGCATCAAAACTTCCCAACCAAACTCTCTCAATTTTTGACGGGTCATCAAAGAAGTGTGTGGTCGGGCGTTGTCATGATGGAAGACAACACCTTTCCTATTAATCAATTCGGGCCGTTTTCTTTCAATCGCCTGGCGTAATCTCTCTAGTTGTGCACAGTAGAGTTGAGAATCAATCGTCTGACCAGTTGGAAGTAGCTCGTAGTGGACGATTCCCCTCCAGTCCCACCATACACACAGCATCACTTTTTTTGGCGTCAATGTTGGCTTAGCGAACGCTTGTGACGGCTCACCATCCTTTATCCACGATCTTTTACGCTTCCGATTATCGTACGTAATCCATTTTTCATCTCCGGTTATTAAACGTTTCAGAAACGGCTCGATTTCATTCCGTTTCAGCAGCGCATCGCAGATGTTAATTCGGTCCATCATGTTTTTCACGCTCAACTCATGAGGAACCCATACGTCAAGCTTTTTTTTGTAACCAGCTTTGTGTAAATGGTTCAAAACAGTTTTGTGGTCAATGCCTAGCTCCATGCCAATATCGACACTGCTGATATGCTTATCTTGTTGGACTTTTTCAAGAATTTCATCAGATTTTTCAGTGATTGGACGACCGGAGCGTGACTCATCTTTCACATTGAAATTTCCAGAACGAAAGCGAGCGAACCATTTCCGCGCAACAGATTTCGATAAAGTACCTTCACCGTACACAGCACAAATTTTATCACAAGCCTGCGCAGCGTTCTTCCCCTTATCATAATAATATTGCAGAATATAGCGAAATTTCTCATTATTCTTCTCCATTTTCAAGTGCGAATAACTTTCCAACCACTGCACCGATTACAATGTTTCTACGCTCAAACTAACGTTCGGAAGGTCATCTAAAAAACGAGCCGTCGGTGGTGTCGCTGTGACTTGTTGTTCTTTAGTTATCGGCAACCAATGCCATCTATCGGGAAAAACGCCACGAACTTTTTCCCAGACCCAATACAATTGTTTGCATACTGTAGCTCTACAATCAATACTAACATTTACTACTAGTTTAGTCAATTCAGTTAGTCATATTTTGATCTAACCTGCCAGAAAATACTTGGGGGCATGGCACAGATTTGAGTAGCTCTCTTGACTGATAAAAGTGTTTTAAGGGGTATACAGTTACCTTAAAATGTGGCTTACTTTTTTCTATTATAAATTGCTCCATAATAGTTCTAAGAACAAAATATTAATTAATACAGACATGCCTAGAGCTATCTAAATATGCCAAAAATTGAGACTGGCGATAATGAATAAAAGTAATTACTTTTGGTACATGAAATGTGATATCGATTTGTACTCTCTATAAAAATTTTAAAACGAAAATATATTTGAATATATTTTGAACAAATTCCTCCTAAGAAAATGTTAACGGGATAAATACGTTGGCCGAAAAATTTAGTTTAACACCCCTAATTCTATACCTTCTTCTTCAGGGTTTCCGGGCTGGAACCGCGTCACTGGTATAACTGCCGACGTTTCGTACCACTCGTATGAGACATCTCCGGGGCTCAACTACTGCTACTGTCTGTCGCACTGAAACTTCAGTTTTTCAGACACTAGCAGTCCCTGAAGATGTCCCATACAAGCGGGTACGAAATGTCGGCAGTTATACCAGTGACGTGGTTCCAGTCTGGAAGCCCAGAAGAAGATATATGTTCATGTGTCTTTTAGACATATTTATAGCTTCCTCTATCTCAAACGTTCCCAAACGGCAATCCATTATTATGTTCATCAATTTTATTAAGTATCTTAGAAATATTTTATTTCCCTCCTTTTTTGCCATATTAAACAAGTGAGATTTTCTAGATTTTATAGTTTTTAATATATTTAAATTTGCTAGAATAATTATTAAGTAAATTAAGCTTTATTTGTAAATTACAAGGCTGTAAATTTTTATTTTGTAAACGAAACTTGGTCCGGTTTCGGAAAAACCGCTTAATTTGTTTTTATTGCCTAGTATTGCATTATAAGAACTAGATTTTCAAACCTATGATATTGTTTTGTTCTTATTTGTTTATATAAGATATTTTACTATCAATTTAACAGTAACTTATGCATTACCTCTAATTTAATTTTTGTTGTTAGTAAAAGCAAAATTATGTTATCCTATTTTTGTGTTTCTTACATCTTTTATAATTGTATTGTGTATACTTTTAGGACTTTCGATACCTAAAACGGGGTACGAGATTTTATACAGGGTGTCATTATGTTTATTTAACAAGATGACTAATTTATTTAACAATTGTTACGACTGAGCAGACTTTAGGTAATAAAATCCATCTCTGGTAGAATTTACTCTTTTTAATTATGTGCGGTTTTTCGAATTTAAGCGTAGTAGGATTCTTGATAACAGCGTAAAGCTCATATTAGGCGCGATTTTCTATTAGAAGTAGAAGTAGAAGTACTTGATTGGACTGCGTAAATGAAACAAAAAACCGTTAATGCAATCTTCAAATTAATATCTATGAGAAAGTTTATAAAAATTCGCAGTTATTTTATGTTCAAAAGCATTTTAATAGTATAGATTCGAATTAACTGAGTAACACGTCGAGAAGCTTAATTAATATGAATTCACATCCAATGTCAATTTATTATTGAAATTTTGAAAATGTGGGTATATTGAATGAAATATATTGTTTTGGAAATTGACAATAAAGCACTGTTTCAAGCATGCACAACATGTTAGTTGCTTATTTATCGCTGCTTGTTTCCTGTGTATACATTTTATGAAATTATTTGATACTGTGCTAACGACATGTTAATATAATGAAAATTATTACAATTCTCCATTATCGTACTCGTATAAAATATGATTTATATGCATGTATGGAGCTTTCTGTTTATATACGTTATTTAATACCTGTGATTTACTTTTATTTATTGATAGATTTTTTATTTCACAATGCAAATTATTATTTCTATAGCAAATTAACTATATATATATATATATATATATATATATATATATAGTGTGGATTTCACTTATAGAATAAAATTATTTTTGACGTTTTTTTAGATTACTAAAAATGTCTTGATAAGTCAATTTTTAAAACTTAATTAAATGTCTTTTAACGTAATCATTTGAATGTTGATTCATTTACTTGCAGTAACTGTTTGGTGAGTTTTGTTTAATGAATCACCCTGTACGTTTTTTAATTCCACTTAATCGTTTGAGTTCGACAACCTATAGTACTTATGGTTCAAATAATAAAGACAATGATTTTTCAATGATTTAATAAAAATGTAAAAGCAGGTAAAGTGAACAATTTTAAAATATCAAATTTTCTCTATATGTTTTCTATAGAGCTTCTTGTTGTTTGTTTTACGTACCTATTAAATGTTAACATATTAACGTATTAAACGTTAAAACATGCTAAGTATCTAAAATAATGAGGAGGCATCAGTAAATAAGCACATGTTATCGTTGATAGTAGTTGTGATTAATTAGCAATGTGATATTTAATGGAAACGCAACGAATCGGAATTTGGATAATTGGTTACGGGAATGTATATAGAAGTCAAGTTGTAATCATTTTTAAACAGAATCATCCGAATTTGCAGAATACATCACAAAGAACTATAATATATCCAACATTTATGCACAATTTAGAGATCACGAATATGTTAAACCATTAAAAAGAAACCCTCAATTCGAAAAGGATGATGTGAGGTAAATACTTTATTACATGTACAAGATGATCCAATGTTTTTTAAATATTTTTTGTAGCTATTTCCACAATCAAAGGACTTTCTATGTAGCAGCAGTTACAAAAATCATACATATATTACGACTAAAATCTAAGAAAGCGCTTAAATGTTGTAACTGCTTATGCTTTATACCTCCGCTTTCTTTAAATTAAATGTTATTTTGTTGAAAATAGTAATTAAATGCACTGTATACATGTTGTTAAAAGTGTGTCATAAATGTTGAGGGGAGATGCAGTATGGAGCAAAATTTGCAGAAAAGTATTAATGAACACTGGTTCGCAAATTTCGGAGATACAGAAGATTATTTCTTTTTGTAGTAATTGTGCTTTTTTTCACTTTTTTTCATTCCCTTTTTATTATAATAGTTGACAGATGCTTTGTGAAGCATGCAGTTTATAATACATATTTAGCTGTTAGTGGAAAATTTTACGAATTGTCGCTGTACCTATTTACTTAACATTGTCATGCTAATGGGAATGCCAAAATGTTGACACTTATCTCAATTGCCAGATCGCACGATATGGATTATTTTGGGAAACAATTCGATGATTTCGGGAGACATATGCATGTGTGGGCCAATGAAAATCTCCCATACTATTATGGAATCTAGACATCAGGTACTAGGTCAGATTGCTTTATCAAATCTATTAAGATGTGCTGCTTACTTAAACTCTATGTTGATCAACTCCCTGTATAATAATAATCTGTTGTATGGCTTATTATACTTCATGAAATTCAGTAGACAGTACATACGATACTTATAACTCTCTCGCGTGTAACTAAAAATTAATGTAATAAGTGAAACCTTATGCCTAACATGGTAAATTATATAAACAGGGATTTAATTTCAATCTCGCAGTTTTTATTTTAAAACTACTACAATATATCATTAGAAAGTTACTATTATCTAAAAAATGCACATAATTAATATTTTAAACATTTAATAGCTTTTTATAATAATAAAATTAATCATGTCTTTCACAGTTATTACACCCGCTCTCATGGTACGACTTACCACTGAGCTATCAGCCGGCGTTCCTTTCAATGTATGTATATACATGCACCAATAATATGCTAAAACTTCCAGTATTCTCGAAAGCTAGGCTATCTAAATGTTGTATGCCTAACATGTCAAATTACATATTTAACTTAATTTATCAACATTATTAAAATTTATTTTAAAGTATTGAAAGTAGAAGACATATTAATTTAACAATAGGTAAAGGTTAAGATATATTATTTAAATTAAATTTATACTTGTGATTCCAAAAATAGCCGTAACTGGCTATCTCCTATTTGGAACATAGTCTAAATATTACTTTTCTCCATAGGGGGGAGACATTACTTTTGTAGTATACTGTACGTAAATTCTGTTTAAAAATTTTTCAAGAGAAAGTGATTCGCACTTAACTTACGTGAAAGTGTAAATGACCTGAAGTATTCTTTTCATCTAATCGATACATACATATTTTCTGAAGTTCGTAAACATTATGTAGCCTTCAAAGACTTTAGAAATGTGAAATGAACCGTACTTTAGTAGGTCAGGCAAAAATAGATATCAAGAGCTGTATCGTAAGAGACGTTTGGAGTTCGTTAAGTACGTATTTGGTATTTCATATTTTCAATTAAAAGTTGCTAAAAGAAATAAAAAGAATTAATATTATAGATTTTATATGGGGAAATTATGTTTTTATGTTATGTTTCGTATGCGGTTCTGATTAATTCTTAAAGCCTGAAATATTAATACATTCAGAATACATACAGAAAGAAAACTAATATATTTGCGATAAAGGCAATAACGTGCGACCATTTTACTTATTCAAGTAAAAAAGAATTTGTGTTCTCAAATATTTGCATGTACATTTTTATTAAATGCTTATATAGTTTATATACTTATGATACTATGCTAAGGGTAAAGGTTTTCGCAGCCATTTTTTATTGAATAATACTTATTCGGGTTTAGCCGTTTTTCTTGACCTTTTGCTGATCTTTATTTAGAAGTTCTCTAAAAATTGATGTTGTCTTTTGTTTCTCTTTATGTACGGTTCATTTAGTGGTATTTGTTACAATTAGCTGAAGAGATTTACCATAATTTCCAAAGAGTCTATAAGCACTTCTTTTCAGTGTATACATCCGGCAAGTTCAGATTCCTGATCGACAATAATTGTTTTGTTATAGATTAACAAGGAATATAAATTCACAAGGAAAAGTTAAAACTATTTTCACAAGGAGCATATTATAAGCTCGCTGATTTTTCTTATATTTACATAAAGCAAATTAAATATCTCATGATTAACGTAATGTGCCCTGTATACGTAAAATGACTTGATTACTTATTAGAAGTACGAGTATATGCCAGTTTACTCAAGTCTTGTTTCGAGTTCTGGATTCGCATAAAGATATGTTGTATACAGACTTTCAAAATGTTTTGCCTTGATCACTCTTTCATTCGGGTTAAATCGAGTTCGCTTGTGTTTAGAATGTCTCCTTTGTGTCTTGTCTTTTAACAAGCATCAATATGTGTTTTATAATGGGTTCACCAGCGATGAAAACATTGCTTCCCCGGGCATTTCTTAAGGTATGAACCTTGGAGCGCTACTATTCATTATGTTTAATAACTACATTGCGGAATTCATAACCTATGTGTCATTGATGACTTGAAATTGCTTTAGGCAGTGTTCTACCTAGAGGATTGCAACCTGCCACAAGATGATATGAGAAACACTATTTGATGGTGTTAATTGAACAACTTGCTATTTAACGTCGCGAGGTGCAAATATATAATGTGCACACCTGAATAAGCTCCTATATTATTCGCCTGCCGGATTAATCAGGAAAGCTTAGAACGTAGACTGAGGGTGTGTAGTTATCGCTGCTAGATGATCACTTGAATGCGTATTACGTAATTGTAGAAATTTTACTATACTTTTGTAAGATATCGCTTATAATATATAATAATAATAATATGCTTCTATTGTCCAACAGATATGATGCGCATTTACAGAACTATAATAAATATCGTATGTGAAACGCAATTCGTGAAATTGCTAAATCATGAAATAATAAAATACTCATTTAAGACAGAAGTTTCTCTGCATTATTACAGATAATTGTTGATCGTTAAGGTGCCCGTTGTAGTATACCAACCCTCGCCGTTAGTAGATGGAGAGTGCACCCAAACCAGGCAGAAACTCTTGGCACATGGAAAGCCACATGTATCGGTCTCCATATAAGCTTCGCAGTGTTTATTTCTTCTATTCATTACGTTTGAGTAAATGCAATAGATGAAAATACTTCATTCATCTTTTTAGATATGTATATGAAGAACCTTCAGTGAAAGAAGCATAAATGGGATACCATGCAATATCAATGTATTTAACCTTGCTGATAAGGCATGTAAGATAGAAAGACTTCGAAAGATTAGGATCTTTAAAGTATCTTGAAATACGCATAATAGGGACTTGCTCACAGAAGCAGATACTCATTCAAAGCATGGTTTAAATGTGAAGTTGTGAATCAAAAGTAACTTCCAAATCCTTAATAATTAAATGTCTAAGCAAAATCTTGTCACTAATCTTATGTAATGAAGTTATGCTGCAAAAATAACTGAACGTTTGAATATATACATATATATATATATATATATATATATATATATATATATATATAAAACATATAACTTTTGCTAAGTTGGAAAGAATAGAAATAGGGCCGATAATTGGGATAAACTCTTGCTCTTTTCCATACATTAGAAAAATACTTGTCTATAGATAAAGATTAATAATTATGCGTAAAGGCACAGCTAGGAAAAATAAATCAACAATCTTGAAAAAAAAAAGTTGGTAAGAGATCATCACC
Source organism: Dermolepida albohirtum (assembly GCA_031893035.1). Lineage (NCBI taxonomy): Eukaryota > Metazoa > Arthropoda > Insecta > Coleoptera > Scarabaeidae > Dermolepida > Dermolepida albohirtum. The sequence continues at coordinate 68,629 of JAVIWB010003414.1, forward strand.
ATCACGTTGTATGTATTAGATTATCCGTTGTTATAAGTGGAATTGTAAATGAAGGACAGGAAGTAATACATTCAGGATGAATATCTTGGCACTCCCAGTATATTCATTAACAAATGTGTTTGCAAAGCGATTGCCAATAATGAAGGGATCAGGAAATTCTCTTTCAAGTATTCTAGGTGATCTTCCTTTATTATTTACAGAATTTCATATCGCGGAGGAATTAGACTTGACATTCGTTTCCATTGCTAATAAATACCGTCGATAAGATTAAATTTCTTTTATATAAGTTCTTAAATGCTTATGTTCACTGCAATAACATAAATCTCTAGTGCTTTTCCACGCACAATGATAATATGCATTGGATTTAATATTGGATACGATTTCCAGCGAGAACCGCGAAGGATAATTCGATGTAGTCGCTAATTTCCATAGTATATGAGCATATAACAGAGAGTAACTTACGATGTGGAAATTATTTAATGCTTCGTTATGTTGCCATAATTTGGAATTCTTGCTATTTGACGTACGTAAGACAACTGGAGTTGGTTTAACGAAGATTTATAAAATTTCTTTGGTGTCGTTTTAATGGCGTTTACGCAGAAAGGCGTATATAGAGAACAGGCTTTATTTTTATCATGTTTCATTTTATCTTCTTTCAGTTTTCAGCGTAACTGTGTCATAATTACATCGATTGTCCTATGCTGCTTCAGTAGTTAAATTTTCGTATTCCACAATTTAATGTTTGACGTATGAACATGTCAAAATCACCGATCCATTTAATGTGCTTTAATTTGAACTTTTTACTTTATGTCGTCTCACTGTGACATTTATAATTTTTCTAATAATAAGATTGATGATTATAATAATTATGTTTAATATTTAATTGGTTTTTAAACAATTTGCATTTATAGACTTTTCTCTTCTTTTTTTAAATTGTATACTTGTTTGGTAATATATTATTGTTATATTATATATATAAAATGAAATTATCCTGTAGTTGGAATTTGGTTTCTGTTGGCCAACAATGCTTATTAAAAATACAGGCGATATTGTCTAGATGTACGGCATGAAATAACTTATGTATTTTTCTTAACGCAATTGAGTTTTGTATTCCATAAATTTGATTGTCGTCTAGCTAAAATGAATTTACCGAAGACATCAGAAGAAAAAGAAACCTCGTTTCCGTCTTCTTGTGTGGACTACATCTCATTACTTATATATACGAGTATGTATGTATATGTGTACGCGTTCGTGATATGTTTTAACATTTACGATGCATCGCGATGACATATGTAACGTGTTAGCGTTGTTTCATCTCTCTGAAACCGTTGCGTTTGTAACAGGAGCAACAAGTTGCGCATTGGGTTGTACAAAACCGTCAGATTTTCAATAATTCATGGCGCATAAAAACACGAGGAAAAATGATTAATACATGAGTTTGAAGCAATTTTTTTTTATTGGAAACCTCAAAAATAATTCAAAAAGCAATAATCGAGTTTGAAATTATAGTAGCTTGTAGTGCATATTTTATAAAATAGTTAGCAATAACATAAAACTTGCTTGAGGTCTTCTTAAATTAATGAAGATGAATTTGCAGTAAAGGAAGAAATGTATACTTTCATTTCCAGTCGCTATTAAATTATTATAATACCTATTGTTGGTATTACTGTAAACCCTTTTAGCTTTATGTATTATTTTCTATGTATGTGAACAACTTCTATGATTTGATGCTACAAGGTTCAGGTCTATTTGATTAGTGAAGCCATTCTCCACGTTACTTCTTTGAGCTGCACCATCTACCATATAGTCTGGGTTTGGCTTCCGACTTATTTTTATTAGCACCCAAGAGGAACTATTTAAAACTAGGTTGAATATGCGCGTACATTTTATTAACGATTTAACATATATTGTTCCACAGGGTTTGTTGGAGTGCTTGAATCAAATTTCTCCCTATTCCCATTTTTTGTTGTGTTCTTGATGTCTTTATCGTCCCTGTTAATTGTAAGACCTAGATACTTATATTGGTTGACGTATTTTATTTTGTTACTTTCTAGTTCTAAGTCTTGTCCTTCGTCGCAGATACAATATAATGCATCTTAACCGTGTTAACCTCCATTCCTCGCTTATTGTATTTTTTCACTAGTTTATTTAACATATAAGTCATGTTTTATTCGTCTTTTACAGTGACTATTTGATCATCTGCGTCCATATTCAGATTGGACCACATTTTATTACCTACTTCTTAAGGACTGTTTGTAGATAATTGGCGAATTTATCGCCCACATTAATGAGAGGATTGAGTTGTCATGTGTTTAAAATGAGGTTCTTACAGCACATATTTCGTTTTAAAACGATTCAGTTGATTCAGAACGCTATTTGCGCAAGCCAAAATTGTGAAAAAGTTATTAAAAGTGTAATTATGGAAAATAAAGTAAAGTGATACGGGTAAAAATCTATTTGTAATAGAAGAATTTAGGTAACGATTCCATAAATGTTTGGCAAGTGAAATTGAACGTTGGGCATATTGAAAAAAAAACGTGTAAATCGCTCGTGAAGCTAAATAAAAATCAAGAGTTGTAGAAGGTCTTTCTCCTTAAACTCATGATTTACTGAAGGAAAATCAAAAAGACCTATTAAGTTAATTTGTTTAGCTGTAAAAGAAGGCGATATAGAGGCATTGAAAGCAACAGATTTAGTACATATTAAGAGAAATATGCACACTTCTATGTGTAAATCTCTCAAATCAGTTGAAGAAACCTGCAATATAGTAGCAAATATGGAAATAAAAATCATTGCTGGTGAAGACATTGTACTGGTGAACAATGATCAAAAGAAAATTATAGAATTTTTAAGAAAGAAAAAATCTAGAAGCGCAATGTCGTACGACTAACGTTTACGTAGATGGCACATTCAAAATTTCTAAGCATTTTTATCAGTTTTCACGACCTGTATAAAGATTTCTATGCATTTTTTTCTTCTTCCTGAGAAGACAGAGATTTACATCAAATGCTTCAAGTATATGGTTAGTAAGTGTTTAAGTACATGACTGAATTTTTGTCCCATATATATGGACTTTAGCTCTATATATATGGGACTACGACCCCTAATAGTTGTTCCGAATAAAACGGATTGAGCCGTTTTATTGGGAACAACTATTAGGTGTCGTAGTTACCATCTGGATCAAAGTTAGTGGAATTTTGTGATTACTTCCTTGAAACATATGTGAAGAAGCAATGTTTTCAACAAATACATGGGCAGAATTTTCTTATTCCACTAATAGGACAACAAATACCTGTGAATCCTTCTATGCAAGAATTAAAAGACTATTCTACAGTTTATAATTTAATAATTTTAATTTCATCGAGGAGCTAAAAGGTATACAAAGCGAAATTTATACTCGCTTAGGAAGTAGATTTAACAAGAAATAGAAAATTGTAATTGAAATTGAAAATTTTTTAAGGGAAGTAATAAATAATTTCTTACAACAATGAGACTATATTTGAGATTGTAGAAAAAGGCTCCATTTAAATTTTTACCTATTTAGTTTAAGATTTCAATTTTAGTAATTATAGATACCTTGCAGATATGTAACATTTATATATATATAACTTTATAAATATGCTAGATTTAATAGATAATTGTATAATAATATATTTTATTAACAAGGGACTGAGGGTATGGTTTGATTCTGCTCTGTCGTTTACAGAACACATTCATTCCATTAGAAATGCTGCTGTGCAAATTTTAGGCGACTTGATACGGTGTTGAAGGACATTTAACAATCAGCAAACCTTGAAAACATTGTATTAGGTCGTAGTTCGAACTAAACTGGAATATGCTCCTGTGGTTTGGTATCCGCATTATGTTTCCTATCAAATTGTATAGGAAAGGATTCAGAAGAGATTTTTAAAATATTTATCTTTCAAAATCGATGGTATTCATTCTGAATGTGATACCGATTACAAACTGTTAATGGATATACATGATTTTATTTCTCTTATTGACCGCAGAACCGAAGCAAGTAGTAGATTCTTGTTTAAGGTGTTAGTTTCCCACGAGTTGCCAAAGATGTGTGAGGCCTTGCATTATCTTGGTGGAAAACTACACCTTTCCGATTTGACAATTCTGGCCGTTTTTCTTTGATTGCTTCATCCAGTTTTATTAATTGTTGATAGTAAACATCAGAATTGATCGTTTGGTTCCTTGGAAGCAGCTCAAAAAACACAACACCTTTGTAATTCCACCAAACTGACAGCATGATCTTTTTTGGATGCAGTTCAGCTTTCGATGTGGTTTGAGCTGGTTTATCGTGTTTGCTCCATGATCGTTTTCGAACTATGTTACTGTACAGGACCCATTTTTCATAACCAGTGATGATTCTTTTTAAGAAAGGGTCGGTTTCATTTCGTCTAAGGTGCATATCGCAAAAGTTGATTCTTTGTGTTAAATGAATTTCTTTCAATTCGTGAGGTACCCAAATATCAAGCTTCTTAACTAGCCCAAGATATTTTAAATGTTTTTCAATTGTTGTGTGTGATACATCACTACGTTGATGCACCATCATTACTCATAACCACAAACAGTTTTGTTGTTCCGAGAGCGAGAACGAATATCATCTATAAAGCACCAATTACACATATGACGAGGAATGCTAATGGAATCTATAATAATATCCTTCTCACTTAATATAAATAATTTGAATTGTTATGTATAATGTACATAGTTTTATTAGTTTTTATTCTTTCTACTGGTGGAGAAATAATTATAAAGCGTAATAATAAAAATTAAAGTAATTCTATCATTAAATGAACAAAGACATTTTAAACATTCCGCTTATCCTAGAAACCCCCTTTTGTGCAAAGAACAGTCCGAGGCATCCATTTCACAAGTTTTTCAAGGACTCTTTTCTGTACGCTATTCCACTTTTCTTGCGAGATAGGACACACTCTTCGAACTTTCCTGTTCAATTCATCTCATAAAAGTTCTATAGCGTTTAGGTCGGAGCTTTGTGGTGGCCATGTCATTATTTATAAGGTCTTATTATTTTGTTCGCTATTTAAGAAATTCATACATATTACTGCTGAGTGTTTGCGGTTGTTGTGCTGCATAATCACAAAATTTTCATCGATTAAACGTAGCCCCGATGGTATCGCATTTTCTTGCAATATTTCTAAATAACCCTCCTTTTGCAGAATACCCTCAATTCACTTCAAATTCCCTATGCGCACTATACAATTTCGGAGCACTCTTTGACAGCTCACTCTTCTTACAAAAGCACGCCTTGATTGTTCAAACACTTCAAACTTTGATTCATCAGTCTATAAGACCCTTTTCCAGTTACTCAGTGTCCAATATCTGTGTGTTTCTGCCCATTGTTGTTGTTTTGCTTGTTTTCCAGTCGAAGTAAGTGTTTTCTTGTTTTCATCGTAGTAACAGAATTTTTTTTTGTACGGTCGTGATTCATTTCTGGGGCGATTTCGAGAGCTGTCAGTCTCCTATTTCGTTTACTCTGCAATTTTATACGCTCATCGTCGGCGTGATATGTTATTCGTTTATGACTTGAACGAGCCGGATTTCCCAAACTGCCCGTGCGTTGATGTCACTAACAGTCGATTTATTAAAATGTGTCTTTTCGGAAATTTAACGCGCTGAATAACCTTCTTGATAAAAAGTAATAATTACACAACATTTTTCTAAACTTGTTGGTTTTCCTCTCCGCATTTAAGAAGTTCACATAAAAAATACGATCTTATCAGTGATGTGCACCCTAACAAGTTTATTTGAAACCTAATGCATATTTCGGTACACAAGACTCTTTGGGGTGGCGGCAGGTAAGTTTCTCAAGTTTTTTGTTTGCAGTACTATTTCAAAAATAATCGTATTTATGGCGGTACGATATTTTCCAGGAATTACCGCAGTGAGTCATAAAGTGTAATAGTTATTTGTAGGTGTTCTAACAGATACATTTGCCTGCAATTGGTTATAAATCTCATAAAGGACCTAATGTATTGTAATGTTATTTATATTTAAGCGCAATTATATTATTTTTTAGAAGAACACTAAATTTCACTAGCTGTCTGAACTAATATGGACGGTAGTGTACATATATTTTATTTTCAGTTTGAATAATTATGTTAATCCTTTTTGAATGAGCACTATATATATTATGTTTATATTGTCCTATTACGGGATTTTTTTCTGTTGGGCAATAAATCATATTATTATTATTATTACTCATATAGTTTTTCAAATAGTTTCGTTTAACTTAATTATCTAAATTTTAATTATATTATATGTGCACCTCGATAGATACTGGCAATATTACGCATCCTATCTGTGATATTACGGACATAATTTACATACTTTTTGTATATATTTGTATGGTGGAACGCAATTTACTAAAAAATATTAACGTTGGATACAATTTACATTTTCTTTCTTAATCTTTTCCTTGATTCATCATCGTTATTCTCTGTTTCTATCTCTTCTCGTATTAATGTTTTCCTTATTGTTCCGTCAGTAGCCGTTGTTGTTTATTACTTGCGATAGAGTTGCAACTGTTCACACTCAAGGGGAAAGAATTTTATATTCGAATTCTTTATAGAAGTTTTCGTTGTTATCTTTTAGTTATTTTATTATATAATAGTCAATGACTTTGTAATTAATATTTGAGGAACTTTGAAGAATTTTAGTCCTATGTTATAAGGTCTTATAAATTCATGAATAAAATCTGAATTTTCAGTCCTTATTTTCTCTTGTGAAATTAAAGTAAAATGAATGCGACGAAGATTTGCGTTTATTATAAAATGATATTAGTGCGACTATTTGTTCAACAATTTTAACTTCTTTCACAGTTTAGATATAATACAAAATTTGTGTTTGTATTCGAACGAAGTAAGTGTTAGCACTGCATTAGTAAATCGATAATATATACATTAGATAATTTCTAACATAAACGAGACGTCATTAGCGCTATACGGGCTATACGAAATCGTAATTACTACTTTAATAAATTCAACATATAAACTAGCGTTTGATAACAATTCGATCTCACTCGATTTGTTTGTTTTACAACGGTCATGATATTGCGTTCATATATGCACTTATGCCAATCGAGCGTGCCTGTTGAGCCACATTAGAGATTATCGGTTGTACCTATAAAAGTTAACTGCTAATATGAACTAAAAAATAACTAATAAAAGGATTTGACGGCATCGTAAAATGTTAATTTAAGAATCTCTACAACAGTATAATTCGATATTTGATTTCTAGGAAGAGGAAGTAATATTGTCTAGTGTTTTCACGTTTTCGGAGTATTTCTCAAATATTCTCGAACAGAAAATTACTATTGGAGGCGACGAAGAATCAATATGTCAACAAAAACATTACTGTTACTAATCCATCTACCTTTGTTTATTTTTCTTGTACCTTTTAAATACGTTCATTATATGTCTTCTTTGTCGAACGTTCAGTTTCTTAAAGAGAAAACTACGCAGTGTTTCGATATCTTGTAGGACGCTTGTATTGTCAGGAAACTATCCCAAGTTACATGTACTCTTTTGTTCAATAACAAATCTGGCATGCGAATAACAGCACCTGCAGAATGTTCTGTCTGATTTCTTCTTGTTTATTAGATATTTTATTTACCCTATTTCGTAGAAAATAAATTACTATAGGTATTCATGTATCACTAATACAAGTGGATAATATTAGTTATCAGTTTTTAAAAGATATCAAATGATATTATAATATTTTAAATAAGGGTAAATCAAAAGACACCACCAAACAATGAATCAAGATCTTGTTTATAGGTCTATCTCAAATATAAATAACTTTGACGTATCCTGATGTTTCAAAGACCCTATATGAACTTATGAATTATCTCGCTTACGACTGTGAGTTGAAAAATTCGTGGAATGTAAATAAATAAGCATTAACAATAGGTTAAACATCGTTGTCTGTTGGAAATTTCTGACTTGAAAGTTATTTTTTAGGCACGGAAAAATGTGGTAATTGGACGGTGCTAAATCTGGTGAATAAGGTTACGAAAGCAAATCGAAGCCTAAGTTGTTATTTTTTTGCTATGGTAATAATACCTGTGTGAGGTCGTGCATTGACTTGAATAAGGAAAATAATCTTTTTCTTGGCTAAACTTTTTCACTAGTTTCTTACTTTACTTTATTTAAAAGACTTGCAGAATGTGCGCCTATAAGAATATCATTTCAAAAAATGGAAGCCATTACCTTTCCTAAAGATGAAACGGCCATTACCTTAAGTGGAAAGGAAAACGTGCCGTTACTGTTTAGATTGTTGTTTTATTTCGAGCGTATAATAATAAACCCAAGTCTCATTGTTTTTTCGAAAACGCTCTAAACATTAACGAGAAATTTGCATTCGCACCCAATTTTAGATCAAGCAATCACATCGCGAACAGCTATTCCATAGTCAATCAACTTTTTAATCAAAATATATTTTGCACGTTCTTTAGCGATATTTATAGCACCGCTCTCTCAAGGGTTTTCAAACGAGTGTCTTTTAGCATCATAGCATACGTTTGCTTATTATCAATGGTAGAAAATGAAGGCGCCGAATTTTTTATCTCATTATGTTATTGGCAAGCCTTTACAGAAGAGATATTTAATGGTAGCACACTATCCATCTCGTCAAAAACTCTTAGACGCTTTTAAACTGTCGTCACAACGAAATTAATAAACGCAGTTGACATTGAAATAACTTGTCGATGTACCACAAAAAACAGTCTGGAACTATGCCATCTATTCGTGATTCCACGGCTTTTTTAGTCCATCCCAGTATTTTTATTAATAATTTAAACGTAATTAAATGTGTTCTCGTCCATCAAAAACTGACACCAACACTTTTTTTGTAAATATCTACTTAAGTTTTTATTTTTTATGTTTATATTAAGCAACAACCAACATAACAATTATTAAATGGAAAAAATTCCATTGTTTTTATATTAGGGTTATCTTAGGAATAACAAAGATTATTTACCTTTACTTAAAATTATATTGTAATTTAAAAAATTAATAATTATTTATTTTGTTACTTACATTTTATGATATATAGGATAACCCCATCTATATATATATATATATATATATATATATATATATACAATATATAGATGGCGTTATCCTGTCTTTTAAAATAATGCATTTAATATTTATTTGAAAATGATACTTTCGCTTTTTCTAAATTTGATTGATTAAATCTGTTTTAAGGAACTTTTAATATTTTTTTCAGACAACTTACAAAATGTTGTTTATTTTCAAATAAGAGGATGAGAAAAATTTATTTTAGAAAGCTTATAATATATATATATATATATATATATATATATATATATATATATATATATATATATATATATATATATATATTATGGGTGGCGTGGCGCCAATAATAATGAATCTATGCTGTTAATACATGACTGTAATAAGAATTTAATAATTTATTCCACATTAAGGAATTAGTTACGCCCGCTGAACCCACAGTATAAACAAAATAGTATACTCGTTTTCGAGAATGAGTGTTTGGTATAGCAAATCACTCGGTTGTGATAGATTTTAGGTTACGTACCCCTACTGGTTGGATAATTTACTATAATAAATGCCTTTTTTATATATTGGAAAAAAACAGAGAGACTATCTTATTGCTAAATTCTGGGCAACTACAGGCGTTAGATTTCAACGATTTTCGCCCTTGTGCGAATCACATTTCAGGTAGTTGTAATCAAGGAAGTATCCCCTTTTTATGTGTAGGAAATGAAAAACGAGTTACACTAGAAGCCGAGACACTTCTTTTAATAACTTAAGGAAAGGATGTCTATGAAAAAGAGAATAGAGTCTTAGAGGATATTGTCATGTAATGTATTTTTTCTAAATTCGGTTTGGAAATTAATAAAATTACCTAAAATTATTTATTGAACGGGCTATATAAAAAGAAATTTTTTTTATGAAGTTCTAAAACTTAACAGTCAAATTAATATAAGTAATGTATATAAAGTGAACGTTCTGGCCTAAGAAAGAAAGTTTCCAAACACATTTTTCATATTTTCACCAATTTGATAGCCAATTTTAACAAATTAAAAAAAATCTAAAAAGCAGCTAAAATTGTAAATTAGCAAAAAAACTTTAAAATATCCAAGTCAAGTGATATTTAATAAAAAATTACTAAATTTCTTGAATTTTGTCTAAATTTCTTAATTTTTTATCAAAAATGACAAAATTTATTTAATTTTGGCCAGAAATAATTAATTTTTAATGCAATAAAATGTTTAAAATTTTAAAATTTACGCATTTTTGAATTTAGTTGTTATTTTTGAGAATTCATGTTTTTTTAATTTGAGAAAATTGACTTAAAATTGGGGAAAACGCGAAACATGTCTATTATTGTGAACTTTTTTTGGTGACCAGGACATCTACTTCATATACTACTAATATAGAATATTTTAGGCCAAATAGGCTTAGTTTCTATGCTTGTTTCAATATAAAAAAAACATCAAAATAATCATTACATTGTGTACATGAAGGTGGTTTGACTGGAGAATTTCTTTTCAAAAGTTGGCAACACTTTTGCCATGTCGAGTACATCACTCACTTCCGACATATTTTAAAAGCCTACTATCAAAATTTCGCCAAAATCTATAAAACAGATCAGTTTTTATAATTTTTTAAATCGTTTGTTGTTTTTGAGTCGATATTAAGAAAATAGAATTTTATGTGTTAATTAAACTACTTTGTATATGGAAAATCTATTAAAGAAACTGAAGAAAAGTTACATAAATATATAACGAATTTGCCCCTTCTCATGGAATGACTTGTAGGAAGCTTATTGTTTTCAAAAGTGGTTATATAAGCAGAGAAGGTGCTGGACGTTTATTTAATGTAACTTATTCAGAAATGATTAATAAAGCCCATAGTAGTGTAGAGGGCGCCGCCGAAAAAAAGTGAAAGAAATCGAACAGATACACAATATTTTGCATTAACATTTAAATATGAAAAAGTAAACTGCAAGATGGGTGCCGCGTTTGCTTACTATTGAACAAATACGAACTCGTGCTTCAATTTCAAATGAGTGTCTGACTAAGTTAAGACGAAATTCAAGAGAATTTCTTCGTCGATATGTTACCGTAGGTAAAATCTGGATTATCATTATACACCAGAGACGAAACAGGCGAAACAGTGGGTTTCTTCTGACAAACGTGATTCGAAAGAGAAAAAATTGTTTTTTCGGTCAATATTATTAAGGCCACCACTTTTTAGGATTCCAAAGGCGTAATCTTTATTGCCTTGTTACAAAAGGGAAGTAGAATAACTAGTCAATATTATATAGATGACGCGGACGGGCTTTGATGCCAAATTAAAAAGAAACGGCAGCATCTATTCAGAGTTTTCTTCCATTAGGATAACACGCCCTCATTCGCCGCTAAATTTGTCGAATTAGGATACGAATTGTTGCCTCGTCCATCAAATTTGTAAAAATAACTTGGCAGAAAGATATTCGTGGTAAATGAGGAGGTTTTAGCCACAACGAATGTCAGTTTTGACAAGATTTTGGCACAATACACTTAATAGAATTAGATGAGAATTGTGTTAAAAGATAAAATTTATTTTTAACCCTAAATAAGTACTTCAATTAAAAGTCACTTTCTCGTTAGTCCATCCTTGTATACTTTAAATTGTGGATAGATATGCGTATAAATAAATCCGAATTAACATAGAATCAACCGATATTTCTGCTGGAAAAAATTAAACTAAAGGTTAGTTTCACGCTACTTAGATTGATTTACTACAAACCAATCTCCAAATCGTCACTTTTCATTAAACATGAGAACCGACGTTTGGACGAGGCATAGAAAAGCATCCACAGTTATCGATACAAATTTATGTTTAATAATAAAAATTTTTCCTATGCTTGGAAACGCGAGGAGAACGCTTCGCTAAAGTGCATGCGAGAAGTTGTGGCATGGTTTCTGGAGATTATGATTTTTCACAAAGAATTCAGACATGAGAAGAATAAACAGAACATATCAATATTAAAGAACATTCAAGAGATTGTTTTGCAAACATCAGATCTTATAATAAGATTTGAAAGGATTATTTGCACGACAATGTTACGAAATTTTATTTTTATTTACAAATAGAAAGGAGGAGAGAAGATTTTAATGTAAATTTCATTATACGCATTTACTATTAGTATCTAAAATAAAGTTTGTTCTTTCTAAAACTGAATGAGAAATACCTATGCAGTTAGTCCGTTAGTCCTAAAATTATTAGCGTCTTTGGGAACATTCGATTAAATATTATTTTTTCCAATTAATATGATATTATTGCATTATACGTCACATATCAAACTAATCACTTTCCCAGGCTTATCTATTTAACCTAATTTATAATTACTACCTACAAGGAGATATTCCGAGCTTTGGTAAAATCTCTCTGGACGGTACCTAAATTACGGTTTAAATCCTTCATGATCAAAGTCTCCTTAATTATTTTAATTCGTTTGACATATTAGCTAATTTAAGGTATGGATATATATACTTTTTATATATAATTTAGTTCAAATAAAATTATAAATTATATTGTTAATGTATTCTTTTTCTTTTTAGTATGTTGGTGGTTTTATTCTAACTATAAATTTTGTTTTTTTTGTCTTTACATTTTCGATAATTAGGAATAATAAAGTATTTAGTTCTTATTAATGAAGTTTCGGGAAATTTTCCCTTCTTTTTCAAGTTATTTATTAATTGTTTTCCTTTTTCTTCTTTAACCTACAATACATGGATTATATACATATATATATATATATATATATTTATTTGATGAATTATTTAAATATTTTTTATATATCTTAATATTTATAAGCACGTATATTTTTTTCCTGTTGAAAATTTTTAATTTACAAAAGCACATTTTAAATCAACAAAATTATGGGGTGAATTCCAGTAACGATGATATCCTATTCTGTAATTGTAGTTGACTCGATGAATATACCAGGTGTACCGGAAAAGGTTTTTTCGTAAAAAAACTACATAATTTTCAAGAAAATGGAAAAATTTATTTATATTTAAAGTATTGACCATTTCATTCTACACATCTTGCCCATCTTTCAGGCAATTTATGGATGCCATCCTAAAAAAACTGTTTGTCCTTTGAGCAAAACCATTCATTTTCTAACTTCTTCGAAATTGGCGAAATGTTGCCCAGCAAGCGCTTGTCTCATTGATGCGAAAAGGTGATAATCGGAGGGAGCAAGGTCTGAAGAGTGCGATATTATGTCTTATCCAAGTGCTTTCAACTATTTCTTGACCGGTTTTGCTGTATGAGACGGCGCGCTATCGTTCTGTAAAATCATTTCATCGTATCTTCGGGCCCATTCTGGATGTTTTTCTATCAATTCATGGTTCAAATTGATAACTTGTTGTCATTAGCGATCAACATTAACTGTTTCACCAGGTTTTAACAGTACGTAATACACCATGTTACTCTGGTCTTACCAAACACAGAGTATTGTCGACTAAAACGATTTGGCCTTGGAGTCGATGGGTCGGCTTCGCTAGGCGATAACCGTGATTTATTTTTTGCGCTTAAGGTTTTCGAAATAAATCCATTTTTCATCACCCTATCTTCTAAAACATATATTCGATATAGAAATGACTTCCGAAATAGCATTTTACAAACAATTTTTGATTTTCCATTTGCCTGTCATTCAATTGATGTGTCACCTATTTTCCCACCATTTGGATTTTTCCCATTGCCCGTAATCGATCGCTAATCGTTTTTTAAGCCACATTTAACGCTTCTGATAATTGTTTTTGAGTTTGGGTTGGATCTTTATCTAATAACTCCTTAAATTTCGCGTCTTTAATTTTGTCGATCTCCCAGAATGTTCTTTGTCTTGCACATCGAAATCACCACTTGTGATTTGTTAAAACCACCCGTTACATGTTTTTATGGTTGGAGCGTGCTCCCTATAAGTTTCTACCAGCAAACGATGGCTTTCAGCGGCTTTTTTTTTGATTAAATAAGAAAAATAAAGCGTGCCACAAATGCCTTTTTTCAGGCACGAAACTCGACATTTTCAAAGAGGTATAAATCCACGCCAGTGTTACTTTCACAAAACAAAACATGTGTAATCATAACATTGCATATTCAAGCCTAACGACATCTGTTAGAAAAACCGGTAATGATTTTCCGGTACACCGAGTACTATTGTTATTAATAATACATTAGATTAAAAAATAAATGCAGCGATATGTCACATTTTATTCGCCCGGTTGTGACTTTCATACCAGAGTATAAAAAGTTTTTCCGAAAAACGGTGCTAGTCAATCAGTTCGTACAACTTTCAAATAACTGGCTTGCTATTTTATAATTTTATTTTTTTTCGTAGTTGTCAACGCCGACAGCTCGCTGGTGTTAACACGGTGTTAACGTGGTGTTAGATCTAACTCCGTTTTATGTGTATATGTGTCCAATAGCTTTGTAATAAATTAATCCATTATCATTTCATGCTCGTTTTCCTTTTTTGGAGAGTTATATAAAGCACTTTTTCGTTATAAACCAATGTATTTATTTACTTTTTTTGTTGTAAGTATGTCTGCCGGAGGTATTTTTAGATTTTTCCACTTTGAAAAAATATATAGAACATTAATATAGTTATTGACATGTTGTATATGAGGAATACATGTACATATACTATTGATTTTATCTACAACTGATCTCCTAAAACAATACAGCTTATCGATTATGTTATCCTTTCGTTTTTTGAAAAAGTGTTTCACTGACGCAGTCCACACACTTCGCTTCACTCTTTTACAAACATTAATTCCGCATGAGAAGTGTTTCGTAATTTTTCGCGCTGAAACGAATGTCGCCATGAAACGCATATCTATAAAAAAGTTGTCGAGAGTTAACGTGACTGAATATGTGTTAACATACGAAATTTAAAATTAATATCGAAACTCTAAGGGGCATGTACATGAGAACACATACAGATTATCTTGTGGTATAGTCTGTTTCTGAAATTCTGATTAGAATTTGGTATAAAAGATTGATTACAGTCATTGATTTTTTTTACAAGAAAAATATAATCTGCTTTGAATACGTGAAAGTTACCAACGATTTATTTATTTCAAGGTTTCCGTGTTATTTACAACAACATTGAATTATTGACACTATTTTCGTGTGATATATTCGCTGACCTGTAAAAGGAATCTTCTGTTTGATAAATGAAGATATATATATATATATATATATATATAATGTATTCGTTTGTTATAGTCTATTGTCAAAACGAGGATTTTATTTTACAGTCACCCTTTTTTATAATCAAATATAAAAAAATATTAGGAAGTAACAATATCTAATACTAGATATGTAAATAAATAATAAACAATTAATGTCAATGTTCAAAATGTTGTCCACTTACAGCTTGATAATATCTAAGGCGATTAATGAATTCTTGTTGTACATTGCGAATAACATTGGGTGTAAATAACCGAACGCCGCGACGAATTCGCTCTCTTAGTTTATCTATGGTGATAGTTTTATTCAAATGCACTTTGCTTTTTAAAAAAACTCCATTAGAAAAAAAAAAGTGGGTTTATATCGGACGATCTAGCTGGCTATTTTACAAATATGAACCTTGGAATAGATTGTGGGCGCATCTATTTTCAAAAATTTCATTTAAATGTTGTCGATCAGGAAGTGCGTTGTGAGGTAATGGGACTTCATCGTGTTAATACCAAATAGTGTTATTGGGTATATCAGAATAATCATCAGTTGTAAGTAACACTACTAACGACAGAACTGGTTGGTATACATGTTGGTATAGATACAAGCATTTCATTTACGAAGAAGGGCCTCAAAACTCTATTATTAAGTATTTTACATCCAATCTCAGCGGACTAATAATAACAATGTTTTTGATTAACAGAACCGTGCATACAAAAAGTTACCTCATCTGCGAAAAGTATCAATTGCACAAACGTAGGACCATCATGACACATGCTGCTGTTTGAAATGTTTTTAAAAGTATTGTCTTTCCTATGTTAGAATCTAATCCATCTTGTTGACTTGACGAATTTGAATTCTCTAATCAATAAAACCTCAAGCTGTTCCTTAATCTCTAATTGAAGGGCGGCCTTTTCGGACTCGATCACAAACATTCCCCATCTCTTCACATTTTCGTACAAATTTGAATACAGTGCATAGTGGCGTATGTGTAGATATCTGGTTATCTTTCATTGAATAAGTGTGATTCCTCTTCTTGAAAATGAATTTTATCACCAACACGAACCAACATAAATATTTCAATTCTATATGCTTCGTTTAGATTCATTTTAATTGTAAGACTAATTTGTAATAATAAAGTGCACCTACTCGATGTTTTGATATGATATGAATGTTGTATTTAAAAATACAAACGTTTTAAAATGAAATTCACAGAAAGTGAAACGATTAGACTGGTTAATTTATACGCGGATTACGAGTGTCTGTGGAATATAAACTCAGTAGTTGACAGCTCACTCTACTGGTTACTAGCATTAGTGTAACCACAATTTTTTGAGTATTGAAATGGAGTGCCCTCTACTAGCTACTGTACTCTCGCTGGAACTCTATCCATGTAAACTAGCCTAAAGAGTCATATTGGGTGAATACAACATTAGTCGAGCAGCGGTGTGTGAGCCGGTGCGTTGTTTTGAGGTAAAAACTAGTTGTTATTGCTCAAGAATTCCTGTCGTTTTCCACGTATTGTCTCGCACAAAGACCGTATAACAGATAAATAAACATTCTTTATTAACCGGTTGGTGTTCCGGAAGAATGAAGAATCCTCGATAATCAAATAAAATCTCGAACAAGATCTTAATTTTCGATTTGGATTGCGCGATCACTTTGGGTTCGACTAATTTTCCTTTCTTCATTTTAATATTTGCA
The DNA here is from genome assembly GCA_031893035.1 of Dermolepida albohirtum. NCBI lineage: Eukaryota > Metazoa > Arthropoda > Insecta > Coleoptera > Scarabaeidae > Dermolepida > Dermolepida albohirtum. Next base: position 85,593 of record JAVIWB010003414.1, read on the forward strand.
ATTCATGAAGTTGAGGCTACTCGATGCGTTAACACGCATCTTCTGAAAAATTGCAACACGGCACATTTCTTGAAGAAAATTTTGTTCTATTCCCAATTTTTCGGTCATAATGACAGAGAACAGAACTAATTCTCTGACAGAATATCGACGCTTTTCAAACGTTAGTTCCTTATTTTTTTTTGGCGCTTGATATTGATGGCCATATATCTTTGATATCCTACCATATTGCGCCAATCATAAAGAGTTACCTACGACAAACTACTATCAGTACAAGCCTTCTTTAACAATTCCCACGTCTGCCTGCCATTTATTTCTAGCTATTCCAAGCTAATTTGTAATGCGGATTTCTTGCTCCACTTTATTCTTTATTGCAACATTCGCCGAATGTATTGAGATGTGTTTTACTCCTTTCGTTGATATGCGTCAACTGTGTGTTCAGTATCGCCGAAATTTTACTTAAACGTCACTAACACGTGTGCTAATATGTCACAAAAAACGGAGTTCGAAACACGCGAACTACTTGTGTCTATAATTGGCCATTGTTTTACCATAGAATGGATGTCAGTGTTAGCGTATTCTGTTAGCTATTTTATATACCAAAGACGTGCTCTTCTTCTACCTGAGTTCTTTGCATTTGTTGGTTTATTATATTTGCAGTAAAGTAAATTTTACCTCTTGATAATTTGGTTTTAGAAAACATTATCATCAATATAAAGCTGCATTCAAAAGATACAATATTTCCGATTTCTTTTTCTTGCACTCAATTTCTTCAAAAAAAGCAATAACTTCTTCATTCTATCGAAATTTCCTAAAGGAAACTTTATGTTTTGAGAATAAGTGAAAGGTACTGGGGACTATATCTTACGAATAGGGTGACTGCGGCGCAATCGACCCGAAATCTCGATTAACTTTTTAGGCGCTGCTCCAGGTAGATTTCACAAATTGCTTCCTTCAATTTGTTTAGATAGAGAGGGCTAATATGATTCTTTAACGGTATGATCCAGTCTATGAAAATGTCTAAAACATATTACTGAAATCAGATTATATCAACCCAATAAATTCTTATCTTGGCTATTGTCGCTTTTAATTTTATTTTTTATTGCAACTTTAACCCTTTGCCATTAATCTTGTTCATATTTTCCACAGCATTTTTTGATGGTTGGAGGATGAAGCATAAAAATTTCAAATGTGTTTGATGTATTTTAGGATTTTTTATTCTTAATTCATTGCTGTAGTTTAGAAAATCCAAAGTCAGAAGTTAAATATCTTCCGCCAAAAAATAGATGTTAGTATTAAAATATAACACCCTCTTTTTGAAATATGATATTCGTATTAATAGTCGAGTACCATTTTTCATCAAATTATCTTCATAGGTGAACTAAAAGGGCGAAAAAGAGAACGTGGTGAAAGTCAAGGAGACAATAACAGGAAGAGATAAAAAAACGGAAGCGATAAGAGAATTAAACTGGAAAAATGTCAGCGAAGCCATGTAGGACCAGAAAAAGTGAAGGGAAATATGAAACAAGGCAACCAGTTAACTCAATATCTATACGCGTCTGGCACTCATTGGGCGCATAACAATTAAGTAAATAAGTGAGTACTAGATATGGATAAAAGTTCTAAAATGCTAGATTTTTTTCTTCTTTCGCGATTGTACAATGAAATTTAATATATAGCGATTAAAGACGTGAAAAAGTATTTTAAAAAATATAGTTTTCTCAATTTTATTAACGATTTATACCCAAATATTAAATTTACAACTAAAATAGGAGTTAAAGATACTTTAAACTTCCTAAGTTCAACAATATCTAAAAATAATAAATCATTTAGAATATAGCAGGGTATAATAGTATGATACACATTTGTTTGTTAAAGCTTAATAACTGTTTTATGAGCGACTTAATCAATAGCCTGTTAAATAAAAGACAACATAAGAAAATTCTACGAATGGTATAACCGACTACACAAAAGACAAACAATTATAACTTATTAAGTTACATACGCATACAGACTAAACAAATAAGTAAGTCACTTAAAAAATATGATCTTTCAAATTAACAATATGCTAGAAAAATTAATAAAAAATAACAAAGATAAAATATATAAAGCCGGCAGATCGGGAGTTTATAAGTTTTTTTGTGGTGATTGCTCTAAGATATATATATATATATATATATATATATATATATATATATATATATATATATATATTGGTCAAACTGGAAGATCTATGGAAACAAGGATATCAGAACACAAGGATTTTTAAACATAATAAAAGCGATTCCTACTACGCAATACATTTAAAAGTAAATTTTTAAAGAATAAATACTAAATTCTTTTAAACCAAATTTTACCTTTCTACATTGAAAAAATAAAGGTGTAAAGTTATCATTATTTGAAATTATGGAAATAAACAAATATAAAAGAATGTAATAATTGATGATCAAGTAGATTTGAATATATCGCTATTGTTAAACTTATTTCCTTGTAATCGTATATTATCCCTACCCTGAAAATAGTTTAGTAGGCTGCAAATATTCCTTTTAGATTTACCTTCTAGGCTGAAGATATCGGTTAAACAATTTTGCGTTTAACTTTTTTTACTTAAAAATATTATTGTTGTTACTGCATTGTTTATTATAATTGTACATATTTTGAGATTTTTAAGTATAAAGTAAAAATCAATTACAACTAAATAAGGGTATGTTCAAATATATTTCCTTTGTAAGGTAAACTCTGAACTTCTATATTATTTTAATTTATTACCGGAGGAAAATTTTATATGAGTAAAAAGCCAGTGCAAATTTTTTATGAGGCCATAGGCCTCAAACTGTAATAAATTAAAAAGTAAGAATAATATTGGACCAAAATTCGAGTCATGGTGAACTATGGAGGTAGATGCATAAACATTACACGAGTAGCCATTATAAAAAACATATTTGATCCTATTGTTCATATACGATCCCATATGCCTAAGAAGGCAAGGAGAAAACTAAAATAAGAAAGTTATTTAACAACACTAATAATCAATAGTATTAAATGCAGGAGAAAAGTGAAAATAAATGTATATAATGTTCTGCTCATAAAAAATGCGGGTTTGAAATTTCGAAAACGAAATAAAATGCAAGAATTTAAAACGACCAAAACAAAAACTCTAATATAATTTCAAAATCTAGTTATTTTGACTTTCTTTTTGATTTTTTTCTGTTATGTGTTATATATTTGTATAGGTGAAACAATTCGTAAAAAATATTCGGAAAAACAGTTCACAATTCAACAAGGCTACGGATACATGTCGTTGCTGAAAAAATATGGCGTGTGTTGTTTAGTCACCATATCAACGAGACCAAGTTCCACTTAATTTTTTTATATTGCCTAATTTTAGTTAGAATTACGTGAGTGTTATTTTTAATGGTTTGAAGAGGTAAGAAATGTCGTTAAAGGAACTAAAGATTGTACAAAATTAAACCTCCAACGCTGTTATGCAAGTTAATTATTATGAACCTGATTAAGTATGTCTACATTAAAGCAAAAATGAAGTAAGTAAGTCTTCTTTGTCTACAAAAGTTAGGCGAATTAATCAACGAACCTTGCAAATACAGGTAGGTAATTTTGATGGAGCCTGTGGTTGATTAACTTAATCACTGAAGGTTGATATATAACCCCTTTCCACATTAATTTTCGTGTTCTGTATACGTATTTCGACAACTAAGCTGTCATCATCAGCAGATAATTAAACAAAAGTAATATACGAAGAAGAATTGAACTTTATTAAAAATATCGCGAGATACAATGGTTTTGATTCGAAAATAATTAATGTATTAATTAGGAAGGCTAACATAAGAAAAACTATCCTTGATATCACATATCTGTCACCTCAAAGTAATCGGGGCAAGTAGTTTGTATGTTTATCTTTTCACAGTTTGACGAAAAACTTAAAGAGGGTCTTTAAAGAGCGCGGTTTTCAAGTCATTTCGGTCCACTAACTCCATGAAATCCCTTTTAGGAAATGCAAAAACAAAGTCGAAGATAACAAAAAATCGGGAGTTTACGGCGTTAAATGTCTAGATTGCAGTAAACAATACATCGGCCAAACAAAACGACGATAGAAACCCGGTATAAAGAACATATTGCGCACATAAAATTCAATTGGCCAGAAAAATCCGGTTTAGCAAAACATGTGTTGGAAGGTAATAATAGTGTTAACGCGGATTGTTTGCATTTGATAAAGAACGTACATATGTAATTATCGCGAATTAGATACGTATGAAAGTATATACATTTTAAAGAGTAAAGGCCATGTGTTGAACACTGACCCGGGCCCAAACCATAACTCATGACAGACAAGAGAGAGTGCAATAAACCGCATGCAGGTATTTGTCTTTCCTTTCCCCTCCTTTACTTTTTTCTGTCGTCTTTTATATTAGTATAAAACGAAAACACAATCTCTATAAAAAAATAATGTGTGCGTTTTGGCTTTCAACGGTACAGATCATGTGCGGAATGTGTTTTCGTACGGGTATTTTTGCCGTAATTTTTCAGGTGCGACACTGTTTAATTATCTGCAGAACATGAAAATTAATGTGGAAAGGAGTTTTATATCAACCTTCAGTGATTAACTTATAAAAACAATAAAGTCACTAATCATGACGAAAAAAACAACAAATATTAGGAGAACTGAATGTAAAATAAAGGGAAACCATGACTTTAATGTCGTTACCGATCAATCGATCGATTACTCTTTAAAATAAAAAATACATTTATTATTCTCTTAATACGAGGGAGCATTTTTATATTCGCGGAATGGGGGACAAGGGGTGGAAATAAAAAAAACAAATTATTTTCCTTTTTCAATATATTCACCTGCAAGACGGATACATTTTTCACATCTTTCAATTAATTTATTTATACCCTCATAAAAAAATGATTTCTCTTAATCTGCAAAATACGCCGAAACTGTCTCCTTGACTTCATCATCGGCAGTAAATTTTTTACCCCGCAGCTCTTTTTTCATTTTCGGAAACAGGTAATAATCACTCGGGCCAGGTCTGGGCTGTAGGGTGGGTGATTCACAATTTCGAAGCCCACCTTATGCAGGGCAGCTAACGCAACGCGGCTCATGTGGACGGGCGCATTGTCGTGCAAAAGCAGAACACCTTTTGACAATTTTCCCCGTCTTTTCTCTTTAATGGCTTCTTTTAGTCGCTCTAGTATTGAAGCGTAATATTCTCCGGTTATAGAAACACCTTTATCTTTATAATCAATCGACAATATTCCTTCCGAGTTCCAAAATACCGTTGCCATGAGTTTCCCAGCTGATTGTGACACTTTAAATTTCTTGAGAGGTGCTGTGCCCTTTTTATGTCACTACATGGAGTCTTGTTTGGACTCAGGTTCATAATGATGAACCCAAGTTTCATCTTCAGTAACAATTCCACTCAATACACCATCCTTGTCTTCATTACAGAGGTCCAAAAATGCACGCGAACACTCTACGCGCTGTTGTTTTTGCGGCGGCGTGAGCATTCTCGGCACCTATCTTGCGCTGACCTTAGACATGCCGAGATGATCGTGTAGGATTTTAAAAATTGTTGTATCGGATACTCCAACCATTTCTGCGAGTTGTTTCTTCTTTAGTCGAACATCTACAAGTACAATTTGTTCAACTTTTTGGATAAGTGTTGGCGTGGTCACCTCAATGCTCCTGCCCGGCCTCGGGTCGTCTTCAAGGGATTCCCTTCCTTGTTTAAATAAACTATGCCACTTGTACACCATGGTTTTTCCTGGACAAGAGTCGCCGTAAACCAATGACATCTCATTCATTATGGTCGCGACTGATTTTCCTTGCCTGGTAAGGAACTTTATAACGGCACGATATTCGATTTTTTCCATATTTCACTTTTCACTCCTGATTATGTTACTTGGTTGACGATAGCTCAAAGACTAACTGTCTAATAACAATGAAACTTCGTATTTATACTAATCATGAGTCGCTGCATAGGCCACGCCGCCAATGCGCCTACTCACCCCTCTACAACCCGCTCATTCCGCGAATATAAAAACGCTCCCTCGTAATATGAACATGTATTTAATAAAAATATAAATAAAAGGTTTTCGGTTCTTTACTAATAGTTCTAATTCAGAAAAAATTTTGAAAAATTGTTTAAAAAATGCAAGCAATTATAAATGAAATAATAATTAGAGTAATTTCATTTTCAAAAGCGGCGTAAAATATTGCGATCTTTATTCAAATAGTATAAGATTGACAGCCTTTCAAAACTAAATTTTGAAGCGTTTAATGAATTACTCTAATAAGAAAAACTGTATACTAACGAAGTAGTATATATGCCGATATCTCTTCACATAGAATTAATTAATTTAACACTAAGAACATTTGACATTTGAAATTTACTGTTCAGAATCTATTAAAAAAAGTCCTATAAATTATGTTCTACGTTTAATATTTAAGGAGCTTTATTCTCTGTATTGTAATGTAAACGTGCCTTTTTAAGCGAAAGCTGCTATAAGATGAGGAATTATACGTTCTCATTTTCAATATAAATAAAAGGATGCTATCAGATATACACGGGCACTGGGATCAAACATTTAATAAAGATTTATTATATACTATCCTTGAATATTGTCGTATATTCCTATAAATTTAATGGATTGTATTCATTTACAGGGAAATATTTCAATCCGATATAGTAATTAACTGGTCGGGTATTATCCTAATGGATTTTTGACAATTGCTTGGTTTTCATTATTTTAACGCTTTATTATATTATTGATTATGTGATTCATTTCATGAAAAGCCACTGACAATATTCTAATTAGTTCCTATTTCAATCCTTTTCAGTTTCAATGAATTCCATGAAAAGAAGTAACTAGTAACTACATAATGAATCAAAGCAATTTATAATTCCAAGGAGCATTGGCTTTTTTCATTAGTTATTATATCGAGTTTTTCCGATTAGTATGGGGATTTTGGAAATTAATCAGTTTTACGAGTTCAATTTAATGAGCAAAAATCATTTTTTTCATAAAATTTGTTTAGTGCATATGGCTCTGTTGTTATTGACTTTAGAAAAATCCATATAGATAATTCATGAAACCTTAATCAACATTAATTAGAAATTAAATAATTTGCATCCGTTAACAATTATGGTTTGCGTCTATTGCTACCATGGTAACATGATCCTCTATTAAAACAAGAGATTAAGGAGTGCTGTGAACTCGGTACTTCGGCTCCAAAGCGAGTTAGGGTCTAGAAGTCGGCCAAGAAGGTGTTAGCATCAGTTTTTTGGTACGCAAAAGGAATTTTGGTCATGGATTATCTCCGAACTGGTAAAACAATAAACTCAGATTATTATTGAGACCTTTTGGACCAGCAGGATGGAAAAATTTGTGAGAAAAAACCTGGTTTACAGAAGAAAATAATCATTTTTCATCAAGACAACGCATCCTTTCACACAGTTCAAAAAGCCATCACAAAAATTATTGAATTAAATAAAGTACGAATTGTTGCAACATCCACCCTATTCACCAGATTTAGTCCCTCTGATTTCTGGCTGTTCTCATATCTCAAAAAATTCATGCGTGAAAAACAATTTTCATCGAACGAATAGGTAATAGCAGCCGTGGAAGCGTATTTCGACAGTTTTCCGGATTTCCACTTTATGGATGGAATCCATAAATTAAAAAATATACTGAAACAAATGTATTAAAGTTCAGGTAGGTTATACTGAATAGTAAAACGTATTTCAAACCATAAAATCGTGATTTTCTTAACAAACGGCAAAACTTATTGAACAACCTGGTACAAATATAATGAAAAAAAGTATATGACATATTTTATTTAACAAAATTATATTACAGACATGGAAGATTTTAACTGAAATGATATAAAATTAAAGTAAATGTAAATTGTATAATCGTAAATGTAATTTATGTAAATTAAGAAGAGATAACATTTCGTGGGATGTAAAAGTATGTAAATTATGTGAATTAATCAAAATGAATAGATAACAAAGAATATTAAAAGAAAAACTGGTAAAAATTAAAAGACAATTGGCTTCTGGGCTGTTTTAGATCTTTTTTATCCTCCGATTTTCTGAGATGCGCTTTGTTTCGAAGATATAAGACGACAAAACTTTTCGAAAGGAGAACAATACTTCATTACTTACTATTACACATAAATATTCTTAGCCTACAAAAACTGCTGAAAATAGCTGCCATAAGCTAGTATGCATGCATCCAATCTTCTCCTTATTTACGGCCAACCTCTTTTGAAAAACACCAGAGTTGATTCATATTGCCTTACACCCATCAATTATCTGATTTTTAAAAATTATTCATTTTCTACTAGAGTAGTGTCTTTAAACGATTCCATGGGAAAACATTCAAAAGATTTAATTCCATAAGTGAGATCTACCTCGACCAATACAGCGATCTTTATATGTTCAAAAATCCACGAGTAACCACACTAAAATGTGTTGAACATCGTGCATAAACCACATTACATTTCTCGTTTCTCAAAGTAAATCCCCTACAAACTCAGGTAGGGATTCTTCTAAAAAATTTCAATACACTTTACCGGTAAGTCTAATAGAAATATCGGTCTAAATAGCCAGCTAGCCACAATTCCAAATTCCAATCCAAGTTGATGTTGAAAACGATCTTCTAATATCGCATATGGGATTTTATCAGTTCCACATATGGTTATTATACCAGGCGTGCCGGAAAGTCATTACCGATTTTTCTAACAGATGTCATTAGGCTTAAGTATACAATGTTATGATTTGACACATATGTCATTTTATTCTACTGACATTAAGCTTCAAAGCCATACTTGTTATATTTTGCGAATTAACACTATCACAGATTTATACCTCTTTGAGTCGAGTTTCGTGCCTAAAAAAGTGCATTTTCGGGACGCATGGCTTTTCTTATTTAATCACAAGAAAAAAGCCTCTGAAAGTCATCGTTTGCTGGTAGAAACTTACGGTGAGCATGCTCCAACGATAAAAACATGTGAGGTGTGGTTTCAACAATTCACGAGTGGTGATTTCGATATGCAAGATAAAGAACGTTCTGGTAGACCGAAAAAGTTTTAAGATGCGACGCTGCAGGAATTATTGAATGAAGACCCAACCCAAACTCAAAAACAATTAGCAGAAGCGTTAAACGTGGCCTAAGAAACGATTAGCGACCGGTTACGAACAATGGGAAAAATTTAGAAAATGGGTGCCACATCAATTGAATGATAGGCAAATGGAAAATCGAAAAATCGTCTGTGAAATACTGCTTCAAAGATATGATCAGAAGTCATTTCTACATCGAATAGTAACAAGTGATAAAAAACGGATTTACTTAGAAAACCTTAACCGCAAAAAATCATGGTTATCACCTGGAAAAGCTGGCCCATCGACTTCAGGGCTAAATCGTTTTGGTCGCAAGAAAATGCTCTGTGTTCGGTGGGACCAGGGTGGCGTAGTGTATTACGAATTGTTGAAACCTGGTGAAGCAGTTAATACTGATCATTACTGATAATAAATTATCAATTCGAACTATGCATTGATATAAAAACGTCCAGAATGGGTCCGAAGACACGGTAAAGTGATTTTACAGCACGGTAACGCGCATTCTTACACAGCAAAACCGTTAAGGAAGCGTTAGAAGTACTTGGATGGGACTAGACCTTACCCCGTACGACTATCACATTTTCGCATCAATGGGACATGCGCTTGCTCTCCTTTTTCTTGAAAATTATGTAGTTTTTTTACGAAAAAAAGCCGGTAATGACTATTTAGTACACCTGGTAATATTGTGTCAGGTGAAATAACTAAATTTATGTCACGTACTGCTATGGAAGATTTGCGGTTGTTAAGCAATACATTTACTAAGTCAAGCCTCTCATCACTAATATTGGTAGAAACAATGTACATATACAAGGATAATGAAATTTACATAGTTTTATCTATACTGGTTAGTGCTAGACGATACTTTTCATAGTCAGTTTTCTTGTCCTTCTTATATACAGGTTTAACAATAAAAAACTTTAATTTCCCCGGAATTTTATCAGAATCCAACTATATGTTAAGTAGTTTCACTGTCTTGTATCAAAAAGTATCCAAAAATTCATAAATATGACTCATTTTTATTTCATCCAAACCAGGTGACTCATTTTTGTCCAATTCTGAGGAAATCATTTCTATCCAAATGTGACAGGTAAATAAACTGCAACTAAATGCTTTCAACTAATTTACTTTATCAAATATGATTACTTATTGGGAATTACCTACTATATTGTCTTGCAAAATACGCATACACTGGTAGATTAACCCTACGCACGTCTCCCATAATCATTTGATCTCTACCTTCCTTGGTATATTTACCCATTGTTTTTTGTTATTATTATTATTGAATTTGTTATACAGCATCATTTTCTACATAAATTGAAATTATTAAAAAATGAAGTGTGTGTACCGCTTCTCTGTTATTTATATTTTGTGAAAATAATTTGCATCTTCATTGAGACTAAATAGTAACATTTGTACTTCAAATTGTATTATAAAAATATTTAATAACTGTTATCATTTCTAAGTTATTTAGAATAATTTAAGTGTTAAAATTTTTGGAGAGGGACGTATTCCGAAATCGAGAGATTTGACTGCTAAAAGTATGTTGTCATATAGAAAGATCATTTTGCAATATTTAGTTACATCAAAATCTAAATATTAGAGTTGCTGAGGTTTAATTGAGTTATAATTGCTGTTATAATTGCCGCAGTGTCATTAAAAAGTTACCTAATAATTATGTTCTGAAGTAGTTGTGTTAGTTATGTTGTTGTTTATTTATTAGTATTTACCATTCATATTTATATTGGAATTACGTCCATTTTCTCCCTATTCGAAGCTAGTGTGAATAATACTGTAAAAATAGTACATTACACTTACAGACGATTTAATATTAATTTCCGAATAGAATGTAATCAGCTTTAATTAAAATTCTACGTATGCGACATAAAAAATAAATAAAAGTTTATATTAATTAACGAAGTTAAATGACACATTTTTTATGTTCTCCAAATTACATGAATTATTGATAAAGTTAAGGTAAATTGAAATTTAATATTATTATCAACGGTTACACCTAATAAGGTACCAAAAATGCGACGTAAACAATTCTTTTTCATTTTATATAAAGCATATTAATCTTCGGAGGTCATTATCAACTTTCTGCAAAGTGACACGTATTAAACCGGTCATTACGAGCTTCGAAAATCTTGCAGGTTAAATAGATTAATCGATCGGAAAGTTAATTTGCGGAACATTTTGTGACTTACCATCAAATTTGTAGATAACGCAGTTCTTTCTTTTATGATGGTATTGTAAAGTTAAGAAAAAAATAGATTTTAGAAATTATTTTTATTTTATTTTGCTTTTTAACAAAGAGTTAAAATAATAATTTCTATAACCGAGTATTCATACAAGCGTGTATAAAGGAATATGTATATGCCACACATATTAAATGTGACGTTTTGGGAAATTTTGGTTTTTTGAATTTGTCGCCCTATATTATTTGCTAATTTTCACTGTACAATTTGTTCTGTTTTATATAGACGTACCAAAAGATTTTTCGTTATTGTTTTGTACGCATCAATTATGTTTTGCTGCAAATTTTCAAATATTTCTTTTAAGATGTCTTTATTTTTTGTGAAGGTTTTTTTGGCTGTTTTGATTTACAAAATCGAAAATAAACGTAAAATAGTTGTCATTATTATCGATCAATCGTTATTACTGCAAGTGTCTGTAATTAAAAGGAGATTTTATCGATACATTGTGCAGTTTTTGTGAACTCAAAATGCTCAATAAAAAAATTTTGGCAATTTTGCGTCGTTGCTGGAAATTAGGCAGAGAAGTTGTTAGCACCGCTCATACACTCCGTGAAGTTGAAGCACAGGATGTTATCTTAAATTGAACTGCTCAAAACTGGTGTAGTAAAAAAATTCAGAAGTGTTAAACAGATTTCCGAGAGGAGCGACGTTCTGGAGGTCCCTCCATCGTTAACCGAAAGGTTCTTAAGTAAAGTAATGAAGTCACTCTGGCTTTCAGAACGCGACAATTGTTATACGAGCTTGATCCTTCGCGGTGGGTATTAAGTCACCATCTTCACAAATTGGGAAAGGTAAACAGAGAATACAGAGAAATGCTTCATGAATTTACTGCAGAACAAACACAGTGACGACTGCAAATCTGTAGATAACTTCTTGCCAATGCATAAAATCTCCATTTCTATCCACTGATTGTAACGTGTGACAAAAACTGAATTTGCCTTCGTATTCCGAACAAATCAAATAAGTGGTCAATCTGCAAAACATGTGATCAAGTGCACAGCTTTTGAAGCAAAGGTGATACTGGGTAGCACGATTACGGGGATGTTTTCCACTTTGAATTGATAGGAGAGAGATGGTGTTTAATTCCGAACTATACTGCGAGTAATTGGATCGAATACATGCAGTTTTAAGAGAAGATATCACGCATGAGGAAACAGAATTCGCGTACTATCCCAGTTCAAAAAACTCTCCAGAATCTGAAAGAATTAGATGCATTGGAACTGTTACCATATTCAGTTTAAGGTCTGGACTTAGTACCATTCAACTACCGCCTTTTTAGATTAATAACAGATTTTCTTGCTGGGTGTATTTTTGCCAATTTCGTGGAGGTAGATAAATAAATTTTCTTCACAAAAAAAAAACGAAAACACTGTCAACTGTCACAAGAACATCTGGGCTTATTCCTTATTGGAGCAAATGCATAGGCACTTTAAGCTCAATGACTTTCATCACCAACAGCTCAATGACTTTTATCACCAACAATGGTAGAGAAGTAACTCCACCTTCACTTAAGCACTAGATATTTACTTTAGAAAACTTTAAGTTATTGTGTGCGAGAGTATGTAATTTGGGTTAAACTTATGTCAGAAGAGTTAATCAAGATCCACTTATTGTCAAATAATTTCTTTAATGTGTCAAAAGAAATTGTATTCTTACGTTGTATCTAAAGGGTTTTCCAATAAGGACTTGACAACTTTTTTTCAAAATAAAATGCAGACCATTTGAGGTATTTCAAAAACTTTATTATCGGGTTGACGTACAATCAAAACATTTATGAATGGAACTCGACTTCGTTCATATGGCCACCACGGGCATGTTTACAGCGGTCGATTCGTTGGATCCAATTTTCGATGACTCGGCCGAAACGGCTGCTATTTCGCGTTCAATGTTGGCTCTGAGCTCTTCCAACGTTGTCGGCTTATTGGCATAGACCAATGACTTGACGTAGCCCCAAATAAAAAAGTCTAGAGGCGCTAAATAGCACGAACGAGGCGGCCAATCGACTGGTCCATTTCTTGAGATAACACGCGCATCAAACTTACTCTTCAATAAATCCATTGTAACATGTGCTGTGTGGCTTGTGGCACCGTCCTGCTGAAACCACATGTTGTCCAAGTCCATATCTTTCAATTCGGGCCAAAAATAATCGGTAATCATGGCGCGATAACGATTACCATTCACAGTAACGTGACGATCATTATCGTCGACGAAAAAATATGGCCCTATGACGCCGCCGACATGCAAACCGCACCAAACAGTTATTTTTTGTGGATGAAGTGGTGTTTCATGAAGCACATGTGTATTTTCACCCGACCAATAACACATATTTTGCTTATTGACGAACCCATTGAGCCAAAAATGAGCTTCGTCACTGAAAATGATTTTGCGATGAAATTGATCATCTTGGCGCATCTTTTCCAGAGCCCAATAGGAGAACGTACGTCGCTTCAAATGGTCCATCGGCTTCAATTCTTGAGTCAGCTTGATCTTGTATGGGTGTAAACCAAGATCTTTACGCAAAATTCGCCATAAAGTGGTCTGGGCGATGCCCAACTCTTGAGAACGCCGTAGAATTGACTCATTTAGATCATTTGCTACGGACGTTTCAACGGCAGCGAGATTTTCGACACTTCGACCAACCCGTTGTCTCACTGGCACGGCAACATCACACCACGAATATGTAGACTCAAATTTTTGCACTAAACTTGTTACTGCCTGTCTATTAGGGCGAGAATTACGACCGAAAATCGGAGTTAAGGCTCTTAAAGTAGCGGTCACCGACTCCGAATTTCTGTAGTAAATTTTTATAATTTGCAGACGTTGTTCGTTCGTGTACTTTACCATGATGAAAATGTTAAGTTTACTGAATAAATTGACAGTGACAGTTCGATGGTTAGTGAAAGGGTGCGTTCACAAATTGAATCAAAAGTTGTCAAGTCCCTATTGGAAAACCCTTTAATATCTTGTATGGTACATATTATAAAAAGAGCTAATAATATTTTCTCTGGAAAGAAGAAAAATTAATTCCTAATGATGACTTTCATTCGTTGTGTTAAAAAAGATTAAAATTTTAAAAATCTTAATGTATTTCTGATATGTGTCGCTACCGATTTTTTCCTTTACAGATTTAACTGACTTTGTTCGGCTTTGATTAAATTGTTGTGTCTACTGGTGCAGAACTATATACAAGTTTAATAATTTTTTAAAAAATTTAAAAATATTTTGCAGGTGAAATATACTTAGGCGACCAAGTACCAGGGGGCGCGAAACGCGATTCGAAAACTAGATCAAGAAGTGTACAATCTCAAGATGGATAATCTGTGTAATCAAAATTGTATAAGGTAATAAATTTGTAGTCATTTAAAATGTCACGAGACGATGCGGAAAATATGTCTTAAAAAGAAAGTATAACTTGGCGTTTTATTACTAAATCCCTATTTTGGAGAATGTTGTGGGACTACTGCTGAAGTTCCATTGAGACCTGTTTGAAATGCACTACACGAAAACGATCTTGTTATATTTTTGGTTTCATTTTCTTAATCGAATATGCATTAATGAATGAAATATTTTTTTAGAGTAAAGTCCAAATTGATGGAAATTTTATTCGTTTACTTCCAAGCATGAAATGTATTTATAATGTATGTACTTTAATATACGAGGTGTGGCAATTAAATAACGAAACTGGTGTGAGAAATGTTATTTATTGCAAATAAACTTATACGTAGCTTTTATCCCCTTCAACATACTCTCCCCTTCCATCTATACACCGCTGTATACGTGTCTTCCATTGTTCAAATAATGTTCATTCAGTAGTCAGTCTCTTCAAGAACTCTGTCATTTTTGTTTTTACATGTTCAACAGAGTGGAAATGTGTTCCTTTTAATGCACTTTTCACTTTTGGGAACAGGTAGAAGTAACATTGTGTGGGGTCTGGCCAATATGGAGGATAATCAAACACAGCAATGAGCTTGTCCGCTAAAAATAGCTTCATATTTACTATATCGGCAATCATTCGAATGGTCAGACGTCAGTCTTTCTGAACAATTTTATTAATTTTCAGAATGTTCCCTTCAGTTCTTTCTGTCACAGACCGACCAGGACATCATCATCTCCGGTCTCTTTCCGACCTTCAGAAAACCGTTTGCGCCATTCAAAAACTCGCGCACGTAACATAACATTATCAACAAACACCTCCTTTAACATTTGTAAACATTTTGTTGGAGATTTTATTACTTTGACAAGGAATGTCAGGTTAATTCGCTGCTCGATTTTTATGCCAACCATTATCACGACACTATTAAGTAACAGTGTCCTCTACAATTAAAGCTCAAAAGTAAACTAAAGCAGAGTGACGAAATTACGGGTTATTGTTTGGCAAATATCAAGGTCAATTTTATGGGGGGGGGGTAGCATATTTCGGGAATAGCAAACAAAAAAAATTTGTATTATCGAAAATGGTTTTATTGCCTTTCAAAATATTCTTCTTGAAAATCGATGCACTTTTGCATTCGTTTAAACCAATCCGAAAAGCATTGCTGCCACTATGAAGGCTGTATCTCCAAAATATGAGTTTTGGATGCCTTAACTGTCCCTTCCGGGGTAGAAAACCGTCGGCCATGAAGTTTATTCTTCAGATGTGGGAACAAAAGGAAATCACAGAGTGCTAGATCAGGGCTGTACGGCGGATGTCTCATCAATTCATTGTTTTGTCTGGTCAAATATTCAATTGTTTGAACCGACCAGTGACCTGTCGTTTTCGGTTTGTTTTCCTTATTTCTTCAAAAACTTTTGGCAAACAAATAGTTGTGTACCATTCGGAATTGACCATTCTACAACTCTCTAAAGACGCGGTTGCAACGTGACCGGCTTTTCCGAAAGAACAGGCAACCATTTGTTTTGATGTGCTTCGAGGGCGAACAACTTTTGTTGGTTTTGGCTCATCTTGGAATACCCGCACAGTCGACTGCTGTTTACTATGGCTCTCATACGTATAGATCCAAGATTCATCACCTGTGACGACTTTATAAATGTTCTTTGAAGCACCGCCATTGTATTTTTTATGAATCTCTTGGCACCAATCGACGCGAGTCCTGCGTTGAGCGGTTGTCAAATTATGTGATATCCAACTTGAACATAGCTTCTTAACGGCTAAATGTTCATACAGGATCTTATGCACGCTGGTGTTACTTATACCTAGAGATGCCTCGATCTCACGGTATGTCACATGACGGTCTTGCATTATCAATTCAGACACTGCATTAATGCTTTCCGACACAACAACATTTGTGGGACGACCTTCACGAAATTCATCGTCCAAAGAACGCCGTCCAAGTTTGAATTCACTGTACCAACGATATTATGGTGCTTCATTACCACATAAGGAATTCAGCTTGTCGATGCATTCTTGTTGAGATAATCCACGCCGAAATTTATGAAAAATAATTGCAGGAAAATGTGGCGAGTTAATTCCATTTTTGCGCTGACTTAAAATTTTCAAGTTACTGTCAACAATAGAAATAGCGACAGGATAATAAAACTGTTAAGGTATATATATTGTCAAAAATGAAAAACTTCACGATGCAATCGTCAGATCGGAGGCAACACTAACAGTGTTGCCAGTTCCCGAAATATAAACGGCTACCCTCGTTAGTTCCATTTGTTTTTCTTTAAGCAAGTGAAGCCTCGAGTGAAGAAAAGGGGTAGTTCTATTTGATTTCCTAATGCTTTGATCATAAGTTGTGCCATCTTATCATGGATATTTGTCAGTTTGTACAAAAAATTATGCCAATTATCTATTCCAGGTTTTTGTAATTGTTGTTACAATATCTTGTTTTGTTATACTGACTTGGTTTATAGGATTAAATTTATTAGCTAGTTTTATCTAGTTTACGTTTTCATTATGGTTTACGTTAACTGATCATATATTTTCATATACATTTCTATTTTTGAGATATCTGGCACTTCTTTTATTTCAGTGTTGTTGTTTCCATCAAGTGTAGTATAAAAACGTTTTTCTTCTTGGCATTTGTTGTGTATTTAGCTTTTTATGTTTTTCTTTAGGACTGTATAAATCATCGAACAGTTTTAAAGAAGCACATGTAGTGAAAAACTAAAACTATATTTGAAAACATTAACACTAATACAAGTATACATTTAAATATCCCGCTACATTTTTGATATAGTTACAAGCTGCGAATATAAGAGCCCTTTAAACGTGGCGACAAATTTAATATTAAGGTAGATTCTTCAGATTGTTCTTGGTTGTTTCAGAAACTTAACTTCAATGTTCCTAAACAAAGTAACCTATTGTGATATAATGTATTGCGTAAAGCTCCTGTCTCTTTAATGTCCTTGCTGTTTAATAGAGTTTCTAATAGTTTTGACATTAATGCTGATGCCTTGCGAATCATCTTGAGACGTGCTTACCAACACTTTCTATAACTTTTTTTCTTTAAATGTTATCTTGAACTAGTATTTACATAATTTAGGTTTAATATTAACATATATATTTCATATTTTCTGTTACATATACATAGTTTTTCCTGTAATTGGGTGTTACCACCTCAAATGAAATAAAATAAAATAAATATATTTTATTTCCATATTTTAAAAGTACCTAATTTAAGCCAATGGCTACATGAAATATTTCTACCAATTTTCACAAAAAATTCGTAAATGCAAGAAGGTATAACAAATGAGAGGCGAGTGTTTTTAATAGAGGCAATATTTCAAATGAAAATCTTTCAGCTGAAACATAGGTTATGACCTTGATACTGAATATTCGTATGTAAACACACGTGAATAAGGGGATTGAAAAATATGTTGGATAAAATTTTTATAACCCGTCCTTGTTTTACTACATGCTTATTGCTTAATTTTTCCTACTATATAGATATTACATTCAATTATTCTTTAAATAATTCGGGTGTGTGTCGAAATATCTAAAAAATTATTACGTCAACGAATGATTAATGCCAATGAGGTGATGTAACACGAGAATATCTACCACGCCTTTTATCGTCAACAACGTTCACGTCAAATTGTTAATTAGATGAATATTAAAAGAGAATTGGTTCGATAGCACATTTTATTGCTAAGAATGCTTTACGATCGGTTAGAAGAGAATCATTGCGATGATTACTTCACTCTTAATGTCCTCTTCTCTTGGGGTGTAGATTTTCCGCCGAAAACCCAATTATTGTAGGGATAATGTGAAGCCCACCGTCTTAAATTCGATATTACTCTGTTACTGAAGCTTTATATATTCTTGCATTTATAGAGATTTTGATAAGATATAATCCTACTAAATTTTTAAATGAAAGTTCCTTGGAAATACGCAGATACATACAGGGACTATCTTTTTTAACGAAAATGTACTAAATACATGTTAAAATTGTAAAATACTTTTAATCGTTGAATACATACATATGTCAAAAGATTTTATTACTTTAGTTAAGGAGTATTGTGTTCTAGGAATTCTTGTTTTATCATTTTTTCCACTGTTCTACAAGTTCTAACGCATTTAAACGTTGTAATCGAATGGTTTGTTAACATTTTGGAACACACACGCCTAGAACGATGATAATTACAAAAGGTACTAAGAAAGTTTTGCAATACAGCTTTGTTTACTTAATTTGTTCAAAATAATTTCCTCTACACTCAATACACCTCTCCCTCCTCAGAAACCAATCTTTAAACCAGTTCTGCCAAGTTTCACTAGGGAGTAAAGCACACTCGTTGTCCGAAGCCCGCAGAAGGTCCTCATCACTGGAAAACCGTCTCCCTTTTAGCATCATTTTCACATGCGGGAACAGTGCAAAGTCGCAGGGAGCAAGATCTGGACTGTAGGAAGGGTGCTCGAGAAATTTTAATCCTGTCGTAGTCAAATATTCGGTGCAGGCTTTGGCGCGCTGATCTGAAGTATTATCGTGATGGAGGAACCAGGTGTCCATTCTTGACTTTGGCCGCAGGTTCTTGATAGATCCAATGACTTTAGGCAGGCACTGTTCAGTATACCACTTAGCCGTGACTGTCTTCTGTGTGTCCAAAACGACGCGTTCCACAATCCCACTCGATTTAAAAAATACAGCCTTCATTTTCTTCTTTACAGATCGGGATTTTCTATACGGGTGTGTCCTCATCATCAAAGGCCCAAACTTTGTTTTGAGCTTTGGTCGACACATCGTAATAGTACAGCCAAGTCTCGTCACCTGTCACGATGTTGTTCACATATCGAGATTGTCTCTTATTAAACTTTTTTAGCATCTCCTGGTACCAAGTTACTCTTCGTGCTCTTCTTTCAATCTATGCGGCACTCAGATAGAACAAAGTTCCTTCAAGTGCAAATGATCATGCAGAATCGAACGAATTGCTGGTGCATTTAGGCCTGAAGTACCCTCTATCTGTTGGTAGGTCACTCGCCTGTCCTCGCCAAGCATTGTCCTCACAGTAGTAACGTTTTCCTTCGCAACTGAAGTGCGTGGCCTTCCCGGCCTCTCAGCATCCTCCACAATTAAATTTCCCCTTTGAAATTCTTTATACCACCTGAATACCGTTGTGCGATGTGGACAAACATCACCTAGTGCAAGAGTAATTTCTTCCAAGCAGTGGTCTATGTTTAAACATTGCACGAAATTATAACGCAAAACTGCCCTTATCTCATTTCGTGACCACGATGCCATCGCAAGCACTTTACACTCTCACTGCTAATGAATAACTGACTATGCACGTATGAACATGTCTCAACATGCAGCAACAAGCAGCTTCCTACAATTCATTGTTGCGTCATACTGCAAAACTTTCCTAGTACCCTTTGTACTAGAAGCTCGATCAGGCGAATAGAGTGGCTATGGGAGCGAGGTTATTCAGTTTGTAATTCCCTTACTACTTTAGATTCTTTTCTTATGTGTAACTTTTTTAGGTTATATAACTTAAAAAAGACAATACACGATACCACTTGTTTGTCACCTCAAAACAATTGGGTACAAGTAATTTTATGCTTACCACTTCACCCGGTTACAAAAAATTTAAATAGTGTTTTTAAAGAACGCGGATTTCAAGTTGCATTTCAGTCTAAGAATTCTATTAAATCTCTCTTAGAAAATGCAAAGGAGTTAAATCAGAAATCGGGAATTTACGAAATAAAATGCCGAGATCGTAATAAACAATACGTCGGAAAACACTCAATAGGAACCCTGTATAAAGAATATACCTCGCACAAGTTAAATCGGCTTGATAAATATATTTTAGTGAAACATGTGTTACACGTTAAAAAAGAATCTAAACTAGTGAGGGCATTACAAACCGAATAATCTCGCCTGAGTATTGCTCCCATATCCACTCCATTCGCCTGATCGGGCTTCTAGTAATTATCATCGTTCTGGGCGTGTGTGTTTCAAAATTTTAATAAGCCATTTGATTTCAGAGCTTAAATGAGATAAAACTCGTAGAACAGTAGACAAAATGAAAAAATAAGAAAATCGTAGCCAAATTCCTAGAACTTTGGAAATTTTTCGCGTATAAAACATTAAACTGCCACTCTTAAGAATACTAAATTAACGTAATAAAATATCTTAATTAAGATTGTATAGAAAATAATCGTAGTTTAATTGCGAATTATCTACATTTAATCAAAAATATAAGCAATTACCGTGAATTGGACAGTTACGAGACCACGTTTATTGTGAAAAATAAAAACTGTGTTAAACATAGACAAAAGTCCGATACCATATTCTTGCTTTCATGAGTTCCTGGAAGATACGACCGTTAAAAAAAAGTTGGGGGCTGTACTTTCATATGTGTTAGTTGTAAGACTAGGAATTACTAACTCGTGTGTGAAAAAGTCAGTGTGTATTAGGTTTCTAACGGGAAGAGTTTTGCCGAGTTATTCTGTGCGAATTTAACGGCAAATCCAGGTGCGACACTTTAATTAACTATCTACCGATGATGACAAGTTGTCGAAATACGTATACAGAATACAAACATTGATGTGGTAAAGAGTTTTATTTACCTTTTTGGATTAAAAAAACTTCTTGTCTTCTAAGTCGTGTCTACTAGTATATTTTAGAGCAATCTGACCGCAATAAATTGTTACCTTTTTCTATGGATGTAGATACTAAAGGATCTTATTTAATATAACTTTGGATTTAAATATTGTATTGTATGCATCTACAATAAGCACTCTTATGAAATATTTCAGTAACGTTTAGACGAATTTCAATCTTTTAAATGTTGTCATATTATTATGAATATTATATACTCAATACTAGTTTGTTATTATACATTGATAGGAGACAAACATATAATTAATAAAAGCAGTACTACTTCAATTTAAAATCTGAATGCTACCGAAAACTAATAATTAATGAGAAAAATAAATTCTTAAAGAAAAAGAAAAGTCGACCGAAAAGTAAATAAACTAGCAAGCACTCAGGTTCCTAGCGAAAAGGAATATCAATTGGTACTTAAAAATTTAAATAATGTGAGGCTTTGAAGTTTTGGGGAATACTATTATAAATTAAAAGCCTGAATGATGGAAGATATTAGCCAATCATTCAATCTCAAATTGAAAGTGCACGCATCGGTTTCAAATCTTATTTTATTTAGTGGGTAGATGTATTCCTTGCATTATATCCTTGCTATGTATTCTCTGAAACAGAAATATATCCTGGTCACGCATACTTTCAATCTAATAATTTATGAATTGCTTTATCATATTTCCATATTCCGAAAATAACGTTTGAAAATATTTCGAATACGTGGTGAAAATGTGCTTGATTTACTGCATGGGTCATATTATGATAAGTGAAGAAAACCAAAATAATGCACATCTTTCTCTCATATATATAGGCTGATATATGTTCTATCGTCACCATGGGCTTATTATTGGAGATGGCGGGTTGGTTTAAATTTGGCAAAGTTGCTAAATTTTGTGCCCGTTATTGATTCGAAAAGAAAATGAACCTAGGACAAATAATGTTGGCGATTTTTTTAAAAAACGAGACGGTCACACATTTGGTTCGTTTATCTCTAGTTCCTTTATTTGGCAGAGAAAAGCTAAATACACATTCTAGCACCCAATTCAGGTCCTCTCTCATCCAATGGTACACTCGATATTTTCATATGACGTTTCGTTTCTTTCAGGACATTACTAATTTTCTTATTTCTTATGCCTTATGAAACTCATATTATACTCTAACACCATTGTAAAGAGATATTTTTTTCTAATTTCATCCATATCTAACATGTTGAAGGTTTTTGAAATTAGGCGTTAGTTTTCGAAGAATTTATTTTATGATGCGAAAATAACATACAATCGCCATGGTTTTGGAATCTCAAACACTTCAATCATCCATTAATCATTACTAATAAAAAACTGTCGTACATCAACGGAAAGCAACGAGATATGTATTTTCTACTCATTGAATCAAAATACAACAATAGCGATTTTAAGATATTTGCAAATGTACTGCAGCCTTATCGTGTCATTTCCTAGATCTTGATGGTAAGTTGAATGACAAGCAACAAGATATTTTACAAAAGGTAAATTGACAGTTCATTTGAAAAGTTTATACATATAAATCTTATATCTAAGAAAAAATAATCGTTCGAAATCTGCACGAGAAGTTGCTTCAGATTTAAATTTGACCCAAACTCGAGTATGTAAAACTTAAGTGTATTTTACACCTTGATGATAATTTCAAATGACTAGACTATTGTAATTGATTAGTGGAAAGCTTAGAAGACAATTTTTTTTAAAGAAATTTGATCGAATTAATCAAACTTGATCAATTCTGCAATGTTTAACAGAAATACGGATCATTGGAAAGTACAAAATCCCAAACAAAATAGTGTAAAGAGACTAATAGTTTTGGACTAAATATTTGGATGAGCATTTTGAGAGATCATTTCATAAGTCCAAATTTAAAATAAGGGTGTTTCAAATTGCGCAGTTTTTCGTCCAAGAAACTTTGCGTTTTTTGTTATGCTACACAGATATCGAACCATCCGAGAGAGTAAGTGTTGCCTGGCTGAAGCTCATTTTAGTTATTAACTACATTTATTGCATACACGTAAGGAACACGTGGTAGCAAGTATTAAGAGTACTAAGATGTATTTGTGAAAAATATATAACACGGTACATTCATTAAAGGAAATATAGTGTTACCTAAGTACGAAAATTTTAATCATGAAAAACCATCTGAGATTATGTGTGTTCAAGGAAAGCTTTTGGATGTAATAGAAATAAATACAGACATGAATACTTGAAAATGGAAAAGGCACATCGTTGGTTTTGCTAATTGTATACGTGATATTCTGAGAAACTCTTTAAGCCTATGTACACCTAGTAAATGATGGTCATATACACGTTAGATTTTGTACTTAAATTTGTCGAGAGATATTCAGAATTGTGAACTAATCTGCGAAAATATTATTTACGTTCGAATGTCAGAATTACATGTGAAATGATTGTAGATTCATCATTGAGTTGACATAAAACCGTATATTATTATCGTGTAGCTTCTATCGCCCTCAATTTTATGCGTATACTATAAAAGCAGCGTTCCTATGGTAAGTGATTTGTATGTCAGATGTATTCGTCCAGAGATTAGTAGTATGTGCTACGTTTTTGCGCTACACTGTCATCGAATGTTGATACAAGTGTTTATAATAGAATTATTTGCACAGTTCTTAGAGCTACATAAAACTAATTGGCTACTTTGAATATTTCTATCACCTCTTTAAAATAAAATCGTAAAATTAGATATTTTAAATTAAAATTTAATAAAAATATGGTCGATGAAATTATTTTGAGCATTGAATATATTAATTATACATCGGTTGTCTTTTCAGTTTTGCATATAAAATTGGAATAAAACAGTAGATAGCTTTTAAAGTCTTCATTGTTTTCTTCACGAAGATTAATGCACTTTTGCATGCGTTCGAACCAACTCTGGAAGCAGTTATTCCACTCGTTTGTTGGTACAATCAAAATTGAGTTTTTGAAGGCATTGACTGCTCCTTCTGATGATTGGAACCTTTGACCAGGCAGTTCGTTCTTGATTTTCGGAAAGGTAAAGAAATCGTTTGGACTTAGGTCCGGACCGTAGGGAGAATCGTCCAGCAATTCGACGTTTTGTTGTGTTAAAAATTCAATTGTCTGGCGTGCTGCGCGCGTACTTTGTGGAAGATGTTTTGTCGTTTGGGTTTGATTTTTCGTAACTCAGCGATGACTTGCGGCAAACAAATGGTTGTACACCAATCGGCAGCAACAGTTCTTTGATCTTGTAGAAGAATTGTTGCTACGTGACCTGCTTTCGAGACAAATGTCGCGATCGTCTTTTTTGACACATTTCGAGAACGGATGACTTTCGTCGGTTTTTGTTCTCCTTGGAACACCCAAACAGACGCTGGTGTTTATTTTTTAGCTCGTATGGGTCAATCCAAGATTTATCACCACTGACAATGTTATACACGTCTTTAAAGTTCTCGGCGTTGAAGCGATCTAGAGTTTTTTGACGCCAATTCACCAAAACTGTTTTCTGTTCTTCGGTCAGCAGATGCGGTATCCAAAGGAAAACGAATTTTTTTACGCACAATTCTTTATGCAAAATTTTTGAGCGCTATGTCATATGTTGACCTTCGTTGAAGATCTTGCTCACGGCATCGACGTTTACTTGAGTAACTGCTGTTTTTAGTACCCTTGGATTGTCGCTAAGACTAGTCGAGACGTTTGAATTCTCCATACCAACGACAAATTGTTGACTGATATGGTGCTTCATTACCAAAAATAGAAACCAACTCGGTGAGGCATTCTTGATGAGATAATTGTCTTCGAAAATTATAAAAAATTATTCCACGAAAATGTTTTCGGCTTAATTCCATTTATCAACTAACTTGTCAACTTTGACAGTTCATTGTAGCTACAACGCTACACGTATCGCACTGAAACTTTGGATTTAGGTTAAACAAAGATGGAGGTTAATTTTTAGTACTGATATTTGATTAGCGTGCCACTATGCAAAACTAAAGAGACACGTAAAATTAAAGAAAGTGGCTGCAGCATTAAAAAAGAAACTAAATCTATACATACATAAATAAACAAAAATTTCTAAAGGTAATTTTTTTTAAAAAATAAAAACTAAAATCATAACTTTTAAAACTTAAGTTCCTTTGCTGTAAAAGAATGAAATCAAAAGAACATTTTAAGCTTCTATTTCGCTAAAGGTTCAAAACAATTTCCTGATGTGGCTACATATGGCAAGATTTCCTTTAAACCTCTTCGAGGAGGCTCACGTCACCAAAATTTTCCAATTTTCCCCAATAGAATATGAACAGTATATTATTGGTAGAAGGTTAAGCAATTTCCTGAAACTCCCAGAAATAAGGTAAAAGTATTTCGAAATACGAATATTGGAATAAATGCCATGACGTGTCAATGACGGAAAATAGAAAAAGTCGATTTTCTTTTCAAAATTTTATCATTCGTCATTCACTAATATTATTGTTCAAATACAAAGGCATTATTGAAATTGAAACAACATTAGCTTCCGAGAAGGTTTTATACTTCAAAAGTAAATTATGGTATCTGTAAAATTTCATAGAAAAGGAATTCGATGGCACTAGGAGAACTTTTGTCTGTTTTTGGATTCTAAATTATGTGCAACAATATTTTCTAATTTATACGCGAAGCTTGTATTTTAAAAGACGGTAGTTGATTTAAATATTCTTATGTATAGTTCGTAAAGCGAGAAAGGTATCTTTCTCGAAGTTGTTTATTATTTGAAAACGTTTTAATAATTCTCATTTACTCATAAATTAGAAGGTATATTGTTGAGTTTTATATTTATACTTTTGTAGTGAAAAACGTATAATGCATTCTTTTTCGATCGCGCGAAATTAGGTAAACAGTCTGAATTTTTGTGTTTGAATGCATGTATAGAAGAAATCTCGAGAGATATTAATAACGTCTAACATGCTGACATGAAATTTCGCGAATATTTGTAAAGATAACATTAAACGTGTATGCATAAGTAACTCGATTATACGCTCCATAAGAATGTGGTAACAAGATTAAAAGGAATTTGATATTAGAATCGTATACTTTCTTTTTCTGAGAACGTAAACGCTTCTATTAAAAATAAATTTGAGAGTTTTAGATGTTGTAAATTCTATGTTATAAGGGGTGTTTTTTTAATAGCTTGAGAACTTAAAATGATAATACAAGACAGAAATATTGTTGGAATAAAATTTTTTTATTATAATCCGGTAGATAGTTTTATGGCATTTATTTTTTAAATATGATTTCCGGCATATGTCCGCCGCAGCTACGAGTTACATGGTCCATTCGATCAGTCCAATTTTTGACTTCTTTTTTCAATAAATCTGGCCGAATGGCGTCAATGGTGGCTTGAATATTGGCTTCCAATGCTTCAAGAGTTGCTGGTTTGTCGACATAAACCAATAACTTAACATAGTCCCATAAAAAGTAATCCAGAGGCGTTAAATCGCACGAACGAGCGGGCCAGTGAACAGGACCACTTCTGGAAATAAAGTTGTCACCAAATTGATGTTGCAATAAATCGATTGATAAGAGCGCTGTATGACAACTTGCGCCGTCTTGTGGGAACCAAATGTCCTCGATGTTTAGCTGATTAATTTTTGGAAACAAAAATTCAGTCAGCATGGCTCGATAGCTCTCGCCATTCACCGTAACGGCAGCTCCTTCCTCATTTCGAAAGAAGTAAGGACCGATGATGTCACCAGCGTGTAAATCGCATCAAACAGTCAATTTTAATGGATGTAATGGTGATTCTTTAACGGCTTGAGGATTGTCTTTGCTTCAAATGCGACAATTTTGCTTATTGACGTAGCCATTTAACCAGAAATGAGCTTCATCACTAAAACACAATTCTTTGATAAAAATGCTCATCTTCGACCAGTTTCAAATGAGCCCAATCAGCAAAAATGCGACATAAACGATGGTCGTTTGGCTTCAATTCTTGCACGATCTGTATTTTATAGGCACGTAAGCCAAGATTCTTACGTAAAATTTTCCACGTAGTCGAAGGACAAAGGCCAAGTTGAGAACGACGACGAATCAACATTTCGACGTCTTCTTTAATACTTCGCGCTACAGCCGCAATATTCTCTTCGGTACGCACATTTCTTTGTCTGGTTGTGGGTTCTGAATCGAGAAGAGTAAAATTAGTGCGAAAACGATCAATAACTGCACGAATTGCTTGTTCACTAGGCCGATTATGTTGACCGTAAAATGGACGAAGTGCTCTATGAAATTCGCGAACAGATTTATTTTTTTCAAAGTAAATTTCCACAATTTGGAAGCGTTGTTCTGGCGTTAAACGATTCATGATGACTTGCCAAACCTTACTGAATAGAAATGTAAACAGTTTGACATTATCAGCTGTCAAACCATAGTTATCGATATCGATAGTTCTCATGCAGCTTAAAAAACACCCATTAGTTTCTAAACATAATAATTTTCATAAGAAACTTTGTTGAATACGTGCGGATAAATTTAATTTTTTGAAAAATATGTTCATTTTATTATATGACGTCTTGGAATCACAGCTTATTCCTGTCAGTGTAATAAAAATCGCAATAGAATATTTCGGGATATTTTTAACTTTTAAAAGCTGACATGATTAATTACTAGATGTATGACTGGGACTGAAAAATATTTATTCCGCTTTTAAAACTGAAGATACACCCTAATTTAGATCGTTTCAACGCCGGAAACTCTAGAAACGTATACAACATCATCAGTGGTGACGAATCTTGGATTTACTCATGCGAGCCAGGAAGTAAACGGAAGTGGTCTATTTTGGTGTTGCAAAGTGAAAAAAAGCCGACAAATGTTATCAGATCTCGAAGTTTTTCTAATAAGGTAGTCGCGACATTTGTCTCGGAGACAAGCCATGTAGCAACGATTCCTCTACGAGATCAAAGAACTGTTACTGCCTATTGGTATACACCCATTTGTTTGCCGCATCGCTGAGCTGAGATTTCTTTACCTTTCCGAAAATCAAAACGGACTGAGTGGTCAAAGGTTCCAGTCGTCAGAAGGAGCCGTCGATGCCTTGACTGTACCAACGAGCGAGTGGAATAACTGATTCCAGAGTTAGTTCGAACGCATGCATAAGTGCATTGCTCTTCGTGGAGAATACTTCGAAAAACAGAGTTTTCAAAAGCTCTCTACTGTTTTATTCCCGTTTTATATGAAAAACTTAAAAGACAACCCACATATTCCTCTGCCACAGAAGAAGACTGTCACCTTCCAACCTTCTTAACTGATAGCAAATTTCCACTATGATTTGTCAATGTACTTGAACGCTTTCCAGAACAATGATGTATACTTTAATGGAGTATTCAATTTTATGAAATTAGCAATGAACAAAATTCGCATTTGCCAACTTGTTTTTTAGATTTTTATATTTAATAGGCAATGAAAATCAGTCATTTTTGGTAATTATAAATTTTATTTTAAAATATATTTTTCTTGCAGGTACAGTTAGAGTCTTAATAAAAGTCAACATTAATCAACGATGTAATGTTACAAAGTTCTTCTCTGCGATATGCTTTAGATATTTATATTTTAATACTGTCTAAAATTAATTGTAATATATAAAATATATAAAAAACTAAACATCTCTCATTAAGAGAAATAATGATAACAATAATTTTTCATCATCATTAATAAATTTATTTATTTCCTCACCTGATAAAATCAAAATGTAATAAGTATTGTATTTTGAAATGTCGATGTTATTATTAATTAATAAACAAGACTGTAAAAGTGAATAAATTAACTAAAATTACCTTTTTCTTCATTTTAATTTTTTAAATTTTAAAGCATTCTATAAGTTTTGTGTATGTAACTTTGCAGTTTTGTATTAATTTAGCTGAAAGCAAATTGTTTATTATCGTGTTTGCAATATCCAGTATTTCAGGAGGCGTTCGCGAAATAGAAAACTCAAAATTACTTGTGTTTTACCACAATAGAATTCAAACTGTTCTGAAATAAATTAAATTCAGGTCGACTAAATTAAATTTACAAACATTTTAAATGTCAACGTATTGTAAACTATTAATAAAATTAAATCTAATATTATTATTGTATAATAACATAATTGAATAATTTCCCCTTTTCTAAATATATATAAAATAATTATCATTTGATATTTGAATGTTCCCATAACCTTAATAGCATAAATATATTATTTATAGATAAATTTCGCTCGTTACAAAAATATTGTATCAACTACGTATGCGAAGATATTTTCCAGTATTTGCACAAATAAAGCACTCATGCTGGAATTGGAAAGTTATTGTCGTGCGCTTTGTAAGTAACTATTTTGATCTATCACTTTTATTAAACTCGCAATAGATAAAATGAAAATGTTATTATGGCATTTGTGTCAATGTGTCAGCCCCTATTCGCTAAGCTTAATATTATGAACACATTATTTGTATTGTGCGAAAATTATATATTGTAGGTGATTATTCTTTATTGGTTTTTGTTATTTCTTAAATTATATTAACCATTATATTACCCAATAGCCTTCATCTTTTTTTGAAGGCATATATAACGAAAAAAGCTTGTTTATACGTACAGTGTCCGCATAAAATGGGAAGGAAAATGTGTGGAATACAGACGTCGTTGTGTATATAAAAATACCGCAATTTTCGCTTTTATGTACGTATGTTGCAGGGAGAAAGGATTAGTCGATAACATTCGAAACTCGGGGGATGAAACAGTCACAACAAGTTGCGCTTGATGGATTGCTGGAATTGCCCGACCCTATGAGGATCGCCCTTTTGCTATCGAAGAGATGATGTATTAAGTTAATCTCTCTATGTACTTCAATCAAGTTTAAAGTAATTTAGTCCCGAGATCGGATTTCTTGTTTTTTCCCAGATCATTTGGTGGCACGCATTCGTACGTGGGCAGTTTCCGTTAATTCGTGTCTTCCTTTTTTTGTCTTGGATTGCTCAAAACGCGTCGGTAAAATTAATTACTACAAGTGTGTACATTTTATAGAATGACTAACTATTCTTTTATTTGATTTATTTTGGACAATACGTGGTTATACAACAATGATTGATTGTTTTACTTAACTAATAGGTTCCACTAATATTATATAAGATAATAATATATACGTATATAAGGCGGCTCGCGTAGGTTAGATTAATACACATGCTTAAGCGAAGCTTATACAAGTAGTATACGCCCTTATGTTAGATATTTACGGAATAAAATTTAACCGACTCTAATGTTGATCTTAGTATTGACAGTATTGCTTATGAAACACAGAATTTGCTTTTTCTTTGAATACGGGAGTTACAATTCTGTCTTCTAGAAATAAGTACTATAGAACAAAACAGTAACTACAACTCGTTTTGGCACGTAGACTTCCGCGGTCGTGGTCCTTACTATCTGCTTCTGGGCTTCCGGGCTGGAACCGCCTCACTGGTATAACTGAAAGTCGCACTGAAACTGTCAGTTTCAGTGCGACTTTCAGTGCCCTGAAGATGTACCACACGAGTGGGTACGAAACGTCGGCAGTTATACTAGTGACGCGGTTCCAGCCCGGAAGCCCAGAAGCACACACCTGATTTTGCACTATTATCGAAACTATAATAGAAAATAACGAGAGAGAACTATACTTCTATCTCTCGGACAGAAATGAAACTTCTATAGATACAAGTGAAAGCACTTATGTCACTTTAACTACAATAATTTACACTTTGCCTTTGTTGTCTTTTACTTTTATAGACTGATGGGATGATTAACATATACACCTATACTGCTCTGGAAACATTTGCCATTATTAAGTTAAGTTTCAACTGAAAAAAATTGAATCTAAATCTTCTGTATATATAACTAACTGCAAGTATAATAAAAATTGTAGCAGCTTTTTAACTTTTTAATTACAATAATTTGCATTTTTGTTTACTAATATCTCCATCAACAACAGAATGTGTTATAGTTTTCAGAAACAGTTTTATCTGTTATTTAGATGTTTACTTCTCTCATGTTCAGCAATTTTATTTATTATGCAATTAGGTGAGAAACTATTAAAATGAAGGTATAGATATTTTAAGCAACAACAAACTTATGAATAATGTGAACTTTACAGAAGAAACCGTATGTAGATTCTAATCAGTGAAAAAGGAAATGCTAATATGTGGGCTTGCTAGAATATGGTTTCTACAAATGGGAGATGCATCTGACGGAGAGGACTTCTATGTAGGAAAATCACTCTCTAAGCTTGTCTGATCTAATTAAAAGATTGAAGCTAGATAACATATTCTAACGAGACATAAAAAACATAATAGATCTAGAGATATTGCAGTGGAATGGAGAGGACTTCTATGTAGGAAAATCACTCTCGGAACTGTTAAATCTAATTAAATGATTGAGGCCAGACAACAGAGACAACAGACTGCAGAGAATGCAGTGGATTAAATTCAATAACAACTTCAAGTAATCTAGTTTATTGATAATTCAAATTAAAAGCCATCGCCTTACTAACTTCTCAAGCGAGTTTAACTTTTGTAGTCTATTTAACTCACATTCAGTTTAGCAGCTTAAAATACTGGGTACAGTAGAAGTAATTCTCGAATATTAAACGTTAATAACAAAATAACCTTAGAAACTATTCACGAACTTATTTTGCAGTTTGAGAGGACTATAACTGCCGTTTATTTTACATACACATACACCGTAATTTGGTTTTCAAAATGGTATCCTCCAAATGCTGACCGTATTTTTTTTCGTGCAATGTTGAAGCCTCTTCCTGAAGTTGCACATTACCGCCTTGATCATATCTGGAAATATTGCCTCAGTTTCTTAACAGATGGCAGCTTTCAGATAGTTTAGTGCTCATGGCTCCGTTGATTTGAGCTTTCAGGTATTTCTGGAGAAAGATATCGCAAGCTATGAGATCGAGGGAACGGGCTGGACATGGACTGTCACCTCATAATATATGTGTTATCTCAGGCGAACGTTTCAATACCCAAGGAATTTTGAAGAGAATGAAACAAGTCGAAGTCAGACGGCGCAAGGTCCGGGAAGTACGATATTTTTGACAAGTGATCAAACTTGTACATGGTTTACCGTTGTTATAACGAAATATCACTCCTTTATGACTAACAAGTTCTACATGTTTGGACGTTGGATTAGTTCACACTATCCAATTGCTAGCAGTACACACATCAATTAATCCTTTTAGTTTCTTGGTAGAAGCTTGAAAAACATGGGATATTTGAAATCCCACCACAGT
This sequence comes from Dermolepida albohirtum, assembly GCA_031893035.1. Taxonomy (NCBI): domain Eukaryota; kingdom Metazoa; phylum Arthropoda; class Insecta; order Coleoptera; family Scarabaeidae; genus Dermolepida; species Dermolepida albohirtum. Next base: position 118,296 of record JAVIWB010003414.1, read on the forward strand.
GAGACGATAACCTTCCTTTTATAAATATCTGCTTTCGTTGATGTTTGAAGTAAATATTCAGATCGGGACTAAGATCATTTCAATTTTGGCATCATATTCTTGTAAATAATCTCCATCACTAGTTGTAATGATCACTTCACTAGTTGTCCGTCACTTCAGAAAAGGATCGTTTTCTTCACGTTTAATGAGCGTATCACATGTTTATACGCACTGCCAAGTGAACTTTCTTTGAATTCATGAGGAATTCAAATATCGGGCTTGCTGACCTATCCTAGTTTTATCATGTGGTCATGAACGTTTGACTATTGGCTGTTTAACGTCCTGTAATATCTCTTGCCGTGCGTCTTGTATTTCTCTCAATCAAATACTCTGCCATTATCAATTTTAGTGGACTTCCTTGCCCGCGAAGCAGAGTTAAGATTAAAATCATCATCGTAAATATTACGATGCTTTAAATTTTTCACAAACTTGACAGGCATTTTTCCTTTTACGGAAGTAAACGATATAAACGAAATATGATGAAAATGCGCACTTTAGTTTTCCATTTTAAAGCTTTTATGAAATTTCAAAAGCATAACCAAATCGCTCAGTTTTCCCAAAAATGAAGTAAGAACTGTCAGCTCTCATATGGTACAGCATAAGCGAATTACTCCACCACTTGTAAGAATGAATTAACGTCATCTATTGGAAAAATGCGTCGTGATTTTCCTGATAATTCAGTACTACGTATAAATGTAAATCCAGGACAAAGTAAAATTGATTAAGACGGTAGCATTTTTTGAATACACACCTCTTTTTTATTATCTCAATTATTTTAACTAAATCACTAGTTGTGAAAAGTGTTCGTTTGTGTTTGGATTATTTTGTTATTAACGAACTTTATTACTGTATGGGACATAGATTTCAGGAAATAAATAAATTATGCGAAACATGTATTTTCTAAAATTTAAATTCGTGATATATCGGTACAAATAATACGATGAAGTCTTCTATTAAGCATGAATTTAATGATAATTTATATAGGATTGTGAGCGCTCATCATTTTAGTTTATTAATCAGTATGTCTTGGTCTATATCCGCGGTTCTTAAAATGGATAATGCTGCCTCCTTCGGGTGCTTGAATTATAGAGAAGATGTAGAGACAAGAGAGCGACAAGGGGGCTTTATATGGCATCAGTACTGGTTGAACATTGCCATATGTATATATCGACTATACATTCACCGGCATAGTGAGTGTATAGCAAATTAAAGTTACATAATATTTGTTATTTTTAGTTAGGTAACAAGTACTGTTAGATATACGCTACTAACAATAATAATAGTAATAAGAATAATATTTAATATAAAAATGTATAATAATAATATTTTCTGCTTATGAGAAAGAACACCTTTCGTAAAACAATAACAGAAGCTGACAATAAAATTACACCATTTAAATTTCAGTCCAAAAGAAATGTAGAAAAACAAAATAATATATTGAATACATTCTTACTAAATGACACAAACGCATATTGACAAACAACCACAAACGAATGGATGAAAATCGAAAATATTTCCACAGAAACTTCAGATTTCGCGATTGTAATGCAAGATCGAGTTGTAAAAACCAGAAACTATAGTAAATATATCATAAAACGAAACATTGAAGACATACAAATAAGGTCACAAAACATAATAAGCAACAAAATATATTATAAATGTATGTACAAACTTAATACAGAGAGAATATATAACGAGACATGACAATATCTGTAAAATAATATTATACATGTTGTATATCTTATAGAAAAGTACAAGTTGGTAGACACAATTAACACATGTTACAAGTACTGTTTTAATAAATTTGGAGATGAAATTATACTGAAACAGAAATATATTCATAGATCAGACAATAATACACAATAGACCAGACATTACTCTAACTCATAAAAATACTAAAACAGCATACCTTCGACAACACTACACGTACAAGCGAATAAATATATTCTTCTAGCAGAAAAGATACAGCACGTATGACATCAGAAACAAGTCAAAATTCTACCATAGCTCAGTGGTAAGACACTGGTTTATCACGCCGGGAGTCTCGATTTCGAATTCGTTGGCCTGCTTTCTGAGAAAATTTTTCGTGGTTTCCCTTTCTCGTTTAAACGAATGCTCACAGACAAAGATCTTAGGTTACACCACGAACGCGGACATAAGAATAACTCATTGTCTACTAAAGCCTTTGTATTGAAGATAAACTGTTGAGGGACATGAAAGCATTATTATTATTATTATTATTATTATTATTATTATTATTATTATTATTATTATTATTATTATTATTATTTCTGAATATACATTTAAGAAAACATAATTTCATACGCATTTAATTACAAAGGTAAAAATAAGCAAATACAGATATCAATAATAATAATTCCTCGTATGGAGTTATAAAGCATCATACAGCTTGTATTAATTTACCGTTTTACGATATATAATAGCACCGCAATATCAGCCGCGTACAATCCCAGTTTAAAATCATAGAAATATGGGTTAGGTGAAAAATTGCTAATGTTTGGGCTAAGTACAAAAAAAAAATCTAAGCCAAACTAATAATATTAACTACAAAAATATAGTTTAATTAAGGAAATCCCGACATAAAAAAAGTTAGAGAACCTTTGATCCACACTCTGAAAGACTATGGATATATCAACATATATTCTAATCACGCTTTAGGTATTGCTAAAACAGCTTTAAAATGTTTCAATAGTACCTAAAGTGTGATTAGAGGCTATGAAAACCTTTTAGCATAAATTCGGACTGAACTTATTATGGTCCTGAGTGATAAGCCAAAATATTACTTTTGTTTTGCAAGACAACGACTGTCGCAAATTCTTTATTTGAGTTTGCGAGTTCGGAAGTTGTGACATTGTTATTTCGTTTCTAAAAATCGTGATGGATGTAACGTATGCTGTCGAATTTTGCGTTTATTTGGAAAAACCCGGAACGCAACCTTTTTCTATCATTATAGATAGACTAACTTGATGAAGTTAGCCATAGGAAAAACTTTGAAAGCATAGAAGGTATAACTATTAAATTGGGTTCGAAATTTGACACTTTCTTGCCGTAAACGATCTATGTTTAACAGACTGCAAAAATAAAAATTTTAAAAATGCACAGTGGTTTGCTAACTTCATAACAACTTGAATGTAGACAACGTAAAAAAAAATTGAAAAACATACAAATTTAAAGTGCAGCGATTTAGTCTCAATAGTTGACAATAGATTTAGAAATAATTTGACAAAATAAGCAATAACTAATAATTTTCAGAACCCAATAGTCTTTAATTGAATGAAAGTTTCAACCGCTGAAAACCAATGTGTCCCACATTATTAGTTTGCTTTTTAAAAACTACAGAAGTGATGTGGATTTATCTCGTGGATATCTGCTCGATACCCTCTTGATAGTCTAAATGACATTGTTAATTGATTTAAAAAAAATTAGTAACATACTTTGATGAATTTGTTTACAAATAAAGGCAATACTATAATTCTGTTTATTTTGAAACTGAACTTTCAATTTTTTAATCAAGATTAGATTATTCCATTGTTAATATACATATTCGTATACACATAGAAACTAATTCTGTTAGGAAATTCTACTTTTATGACATACGCGACAATAAAAAATTACATCTAAGTATTAGAATAATGTAAAAAACTCCGCAATATTTCAAATTACAAATAATAATATTTTCATCTCAAATGACGTTCATAAGAAGAAGCATAAGCTGTGGATTATTATAAAATGAGCCACTGAACAAAGAAGGTAGAAATTCGGTGCGTATAGCCAAGAACGACAATGAAATCGTGGAGTAATAAGGGAAGGGGATAAATTCGACTTAGAACATATTGGAAAAAATGTACAAATAGTGTCCTAAATACACGTAATTTAAAAGGCAATATAGTTTTAGTTTTTAATATCGTAATTGTAATTTAAATTAATATCAATTATATTATGCACTGATATTACACTTTAATGAATTATTACATTGAATCAAATTGATGAAAATTCATATTGAAAACTAATAGTAATAAATATACACATTGTTATAATTTTCTCCTATTTTTCTTTATGAATTATAAACTTGTTTTAGAGGAACAAAAGCATAGCAAAATACATTTTTTAATTATACTAATTTGATACATATTAACATACAAAGTATACAGAACATTGCAATAAACGCACAACTACCCGACGTTCTAGATCTCTGTCTTATACACTATGTGCCAAGCCTTATATATTGCTTTAATCTGTGCCCTCTTATATATGTCGAACTATCTACTATCGCGTATTGTGTGCTGCGACACGCGAGGGGTGAGGATGGTAAATGGCCACGCTAGAACCAAAATCAAATACAATTTCGCATCGGTGTACATGTTACCGACGCATACACAAGTAGGGTAACTTTGCAAACCATCGTATTATATATGCCGTGGGGACTAAGTTATTTGGCAGTGAAACTGCGTAGGTACCATACATCCCTAACGCGCTGCAATTGGCAGAACTATAAGATAGTAGGTGACAAGTCCACAATGAGAAAGCTTCAGAATTTGTACCTTTCAAAATATATATGTATGTAAATCTGGATAATTTTTAGACAAATTATATTTTAATATTCTCACATAAAAAAATATATTCATCATTTAAAGTAATATTACCACAATACCGCAATAGACTTGTATATGAGCAACCAAGAATAAGTATATTTCAATTTGAATTCCAATAATAAAAATAACTAATTGTTTGTTACGGATTTTAGGAAAATAGTTATTGAAAATAAAATGACTATTTTATTCTGTAAATCTTGGTATCTCTTGGTATCTTTATGGAGAAAATAAAGATCTCAATTATTTCAACAGATTTTATGTTGTATGTCAACATAAATATATTAGATGAAATTAAAACAAAATATTTTAAGGAAAAACAAAATACACGCGAGTTCTCAAAAGGCAATATTAAATATAAAGAAAATTTGTAACATAACTACTAATACATAAAAATTTTTCACGTAAAACAGCCCCGTCTCATAATCTGTTATAGCAAGCGGAGTCATTTCATTAGAAGTTGTTTATTGGATTACGGCGCCTCTTTCTCACCGCCAAGTTAAAATATCCGAGCAGTACATACACAGTGTGTCGCAAAGAAAACCGAACTTTTTGAAAAAAGAAACACAAGTTTACTATTTTGGTAAAATTCATTTACGCCTTCAGCTGCAATACAATGTCTTGCATGGTCGCTAAACATATCGAATGAATTTTTAATTTCATCTTTAAAGATGTCCTTCAAGATCGCTGTTGACGCTGTCCTTTCATCGGCAAATGTAGTTTAGAGAGTAGATAGAAATCACAGGGGGCCAAATCTGGTGAATGGTTGCTGGTTAAAATGCAATCTGTAGTTAGAAAATCAGTGATAAGCGTCGAGCGTTGAGATTATGCACTAATCATATAACAAATGTCAGCTATTTTCACGTATTGAGGGCGCACACAACGAATACGCGCTAAAACACGCTTCCTAACACCAAGATAATATACAGCATTGACTGTTTGACTAATAGGTACAAACTATTCGTGCACTATGCCTTTGGAATCATAAAAACAAATCAACATTGCTTTTACTTTTGACTTCTCCTAACGGCTTTTTTTCGGTCTTTCTTCGCTTGAATGCTTCTATTCAGAGCTTTGAAGCTTGATATCTTTATCATATTGAAAACACCACGTCTCAGCGCCAGTTACAATAGAATACCAACAGTTTTCGTCTTTTTTTGTCTTTAATCAAGTCTGTACAATGTCGAATACCGTTAACTTGTGTGGTACAAACCTTGCACAAATCTTTGTCAGTCCCAAATGCTATGTCAAAATGCGATGAATTGAATCTTTGGAAATATTTAATTCCATTGTCATGTATCGCAATGGACATCTCGGCTCATTTCTGATAAATTCACGCATAAGTTCGATGTTACTTTCCGTAATCACAGATTTTTTTGCACCAGGAAATTTGTCATCATTTATGTCCTTACGACTGTCTTTAAATCGTTTATACCACTCATACACATTCATACGTGATAAACACGCCCCACTATACACTTATTCCATTAAATTAAATGCTTCAGTAAACGATTTACCGAGTTTAAAACAGAACTTGATATTTGCTCTTTGTTCAAAATTCATTTTTCGATTAATGCCGAATACACACTGTTACTTTATGTGCAGTTTCTGTGTTTCTAATGATGCAAATATCATGATATTTTGACATAACATTGGTGAATAATCTACCTTACCGACGCATTTTAAATAGATAGTGCCACTAAGAATTACTACTTTAAAAAAGTTCGGTTTTCTCTGCGACAGACTGTATATAATTTAAAGATAAACAAAGATATGCGACTAATTTGAACACTAAATGAAAGAAATTAATTATAAAACAACATATCTAGAATAAGTGAATAAATTAAATATAATTTAGACATAATAGGTGTAAATATAAATATTTAAAGTCCTTGATATTAATAAACTTTTTAAAATCAAATAATTTAATAAATGAACGAACCTTTGTGTAAGTGTTTAATAGCGATGTATGAAGAAAAACTCTGATCATCTAAGGTTTCTGTCATATTAGCAAAAATGTCTTTGCCTGATAATTTCAGTATTTATTACGAAATAAATACTTATTAAGTGACCGAAACACGTTGTTTTCGAAATTAAACTTCAGACACGCTATCTTTGAGGTTGTTTTGATGGCGCCTGTGGTTGATTAACTTAATCACTTAAGGTTGATATATAACCTCTCTCCCCATTAATTCTGTATTTCGGCAACTAAGGTATTATCGTCAGCAGATAACTAAACAGTGTCGCACTTGGAAAACTATGGCACGACACCCGCACGAAACAAATTCCGTACACCATCCGTACCGTCGAAAGCCATACGGTGTGCGTTTTGGCTTTCGATGTAGTTTTCCAGGTACGATATTGTTTAATTACATGCTGATGATGACAACTTAGTTGTCGAATTACGTATACAGAATACGAAAATTAATGTGGAAAGGGGTTATATATCAATCTTCTATGCTAAATGCTATCTTTAAATATTCACAGTCACTGTTTCAGTTATCGATGTCAGATTTTGACAACTTATTTATAAAACACTATAGTTGTGACCATAGCAACCACATCCAACTGTCTAATAAAATCTTTTCAGGCTAACTAAATATTAATACCACTCGTAAATAAGCCGTTATTTTTAATATTATATTAATTTATTTACACAAATGTCTTTATGTAAGCTATATCCAGCATCAAATTAACTAAATAAAGCTTAATCAATATATGAAAATACAAGTCGCTTTGGAATAGGGTATCCCATAAAAACTAACGGATTTAGTAATAACATTAGCGAGCTGTGCAATATACTAAACTTCGAATTTCCAAATATCTAATATTGCAGTGATGAGAACGTGTTAAAACTTTCAGATCGTTTCACAACTAAACTCAGTTCATTTACTAAAGTTCTTGCGATTTTAATGGAGGACGCAGTTTATATACATAAGGGATACGTGTGCATGCAACCTTGTCCAGTCATTTAACTAACAACAGCACGCGTATGTAATTTGGAGAAAATTCCTTCTTTGAACTCTTTTTAATTTCTAAATGAAATAATTAATATGCATCCATCTATATACATATATAATACAGCTAGTATTCATTCAATCTTAGGTCATTATAAAATAGGAAAGTTTTGTCTTCGTCTCCAAAGCTTTTGCATATTTATGATGGTGGAAGTTCTATACAAGATTAACAAGAAAATACTGGATGCGTTAAAATTTTGAATAATTGATGACCATAACCGCTGAATATTGATTTTTTAAGATGAAAAATTCAATTTTAAGATTATATTAATTAAACCTGTCATAAGTTCGAAATTTAAATTTTAAAATACTTTATTCGAAAATGTATTATATCTTCAAATTAATATTATTTTTTTTAATTTGAAGAGATTAACAGCAGGAATAAAGTTAGTATATAGATAATTGAGCAGACATCTGATAAAAAATAAAATTAAGGAAGTGTAAGCGCTAGGAAATGAAGTTAAAAAAGAGTTTTTATAAAGTTTGGCGCTACCACATGTAATAACAATTTCAATAATAATAGTAAAAACGGTTTTATTTTATGATTAAAAGACTATTTATAAGGACTAAAAAAGAAAATAAAATGAGGGCAAAATAATGAAAAATGGAAAAAAATAGAAATTAAGGAAAAGAGATGAAACGCATGACACACATGAGAATGTAAAACAACAATTTTAAGAATAATAGAAAAGTTGTTTTATTTTATGATTAAAAGACCAAAGAAGAAATTAAAATAAGGATAAAATAACGAAAAATGGAATAAACAGGAATTAATAAAAAAAAACAGATGAAAAGAATGAAGGACAGGAAATATGGAAAACAACAATTTTAAGAATAATATTAAAGTCGTTTTATTTTATCATTAAAAGACAATTTGTCATTACCAAAAAAAAAAATGAATATAAAATGGAAAAAAATAGGAATTAATAAAAACAGATGAAACGAATGAAGGACGCGAAATATGTAGTATCGCACCTGGAAAACTACGGCAAAAATATCCGTACGAAAACACATTCCGCACACGATCTGTACCGTTGAAAGCCAAAACGCACACTCAATGTGTGCAATGTGTGTGCTGTTTAATTATCTGCTGATGATGACAACTTAGTTGTTGAAATACGGATACAGAACACGAAAATTAATGTGGAAAGGGGTTATATATCAACCTTCAGTGATTAAGTTAATCAACCACAGGCTCCATCAAAATTACCTACATTAAAATTAAAGCAACAATGTTAAGAATAATAGTAAAAGCTGTTTTGTTTTGTGACTAAAGGACTATTTGTGAAGACCAAAAAAGAAATTAAAATAAAGATAAAATAACGAAAAATGGAAAAAATAGGAATTAATAAAAACATATGAATCGAATGAAAGACACGAAATATGTAAAATAACAATTTTATTATTGAAAGATTATTTTTTAAAGATCGAAAAAATAAAATGAACATAAAATACTAAAACATGAAGCAACACATAATAAATTAATGAAAACATGTGAAACAAATAAGAGACATGAAATATGTAAAATAATAATTTGAAGAAAAATAATAAAACTTGTTTTATTTTATGACTAAGAGACTATTTGTAAGGATCGAAAATGAAGAAAAATGAAGATAAAGTAATGAATAATGGAAAGAAAATATATATTAATGAAAGCCGATGAAACAAATGATGGATACGAAATATCTAAAACAACAATTTTAAGAATAATAGTAAAAGTTGCTCTATTGTATGACTAAAAGATTATTTGTGAGGACTAAAAAAGAAAATAGGTAGTATGAGGAAAAATTAATGAAAAATGGAAAAAAATAGGAATTAATGACATGAAAATGTAAAGCAACAATGTTAAGAATAATAGTAAAAGTTGTTTTATTTCGTGATTATAGGATTATTTGTTAAGATCAAAAAAGAAATTAAAATGAAGATAAAATAATGAAAAAAGGAAAAAATAGGAATTAATAAAAACAGATGAAACGAATGAAAGGCACGAAATATGTAAAACAACAATTTTATGATTGAAAGACTATTTTTTAAAAATCAAAAAATAAAACGCACATAGAATACTGAAACATGAAGAAATATATAACAAATTATTGAAAACAGGTGAAACAAGTACGAGACATAAAATATGTAAAATAACAATTTGAAGAAAAATAATAAAAGTTGTTTTATTTTATGACTATTTGTAAGGATCGAAAAAGAAGAAAAATGAAGAAAAAGTAATGAATACTGGAAAAAATAGAAACTAATGAAAACCGATGAAACAAATGATGGACACGAAATATATAAAATAATAATTTTAAAAATAGTAACAAAAGTTGTTCTATTTTCTGATTAAAAGATTGTAAAGACCCAAAAAAGAACATAAAATGACGATGAAATAATGAAACCATGGAAAAAATGGAAATTAATGAAAATTAATGTAATTGGTTCATTTTTCAAGGATTTCAGTATCGTTGAAGTCGAATGCATTGTTTATTTACAAAGTATGTTTATTTAAAATCTTTGCGTTTATTTCGTTGCTGTTCAAGGTGCATTTGCGTTCATAAATATTTTTATGTTGATATTATTTTGGTTGTTTCAAACGAAAGAACTACAACAAGCCAAATTAACATCGGAGAAATATAACCAATAAATAAGAGTAAACGAAAGAAATATAATCAGATATCCAGAAATAAGACGGAAAGAAATAACAGAACATACACCTAATGTGGCACACAACACTCGTATAATAATTGTCCAGCGACGAATAAAACTTTTGTACAAGAAACATTATTTAAAAAGTTATGCAAATTTTTAATTAATAAAAAGAAACATGTAAATGAAGTTACCACTGAGGAAAAACACGAACCATTTTATGTACATGCATAAATTCTGAACTTAATAGAATTTAAGATTTATACGAAATCACAAAAGAGTTGTCACATCTTTAAATATAGTGAAAATATTAAAAAAAGAGACAAAAATAAGAACACAAATTTTAAAAGCCTATGGTGGAACTAAAATTAAACCACGTGAAAAATTATATTTACCTTGTTATTATTATATTTATTGTAGATACAAAAACTACATAAGTTACACAAGTGTTAAACTGAACATAATCAAACGAATTAGTAATATGAATAGGGATATAAATACAAAAGAAGTAATGGTTAAATAATGTTGGGATGTTTCTGATGAATCCGAAACCTTGGGATTATTACGTCGGAGGTCTCGGGTTCAAATTCGATGGCTTATTGTCCGGGAAGGTTTTTCATTGTTTCTCTTTCTCGTTTAGCGAATGTTGACAAAAAAAAATTTAAATCGAGCGCGGATATAATAATAACTCATCGTCTGTCAAAATCTCCTGTAATTGGTGTTAAACTGTAGGGAGATGTGAAGCCGCTAATTATTATTAACTTTGTTATTATTATTAAGTATCCGATGAGCATAAAATAACGATTAATCAAGAGATACATCTTAAAGTACAACCAAGAGGAAAAATAACAATAACTGTGCAAAAGGACCTACATACGAAATTGTTATAAATTTGAAAAAAGAAATTTTATTAAGAAAGTAACAGAATCGATACGAATTATAACTAATTGTAAGCCAAATAGATCTACACCTATGTTTGGAACCAAAGGGTCCAAATTAACCAAATAAGAGATAATATTTTCCTATTCTTAAAGCTGAAGATATTGCTTTCACACTGGTAAACAGAAAATTTTCAGTATTAAATATGAAACGTAGATACCTACAAGATCTTAACAAGAAAAGTAGAGAGAATTGTTGGTGTCACAAAATAATATGAGGAGATACTTGTTGGAACATATACGTTTAATGCTGGAGGTTAGATTAACTAAAAAAGTATTTTAGCAACAAAATCACAACCAAAAAATAAAATACAGGCTTCGGAAAAATGTATCATTTTATTTTTTTATTAGAAAGAAATCGAATCAAGTATTTACTATTGTAGTTTTTTTTTTGAAATGAAAGAAGAAGCTTTAGAATTTTGCTTGCAGATTTTACAGTTGTAAAAAGGTGCACTGGTCAACATTGTGTTGTTGAGAAATTGATCGAATTAATTCTTGTTGTTCACAGATGTTTTCGATGTCATTTTAATGCTACGTATTCACTGTGTAACACTATTTTATCTTGGGTTAATAAATGTAGAGTAAGAAGATCAATTGAAGATAAAAAAGTGGAGTAGTAGATTATAGTCCGTATGCAATGCTGATCAAGAGAAATTTCGACTACATATGTCAACAAGGTCGATAAGTCAATACAGCGTAGTTTTAAGTTTTTCATAGCACAACAACAACAAAAAATTAAGAGAGAGGCACTCAGTAATCAAGATAAGATCAAACGAGTTGAAACTCGTCGAGATTCTGTGGACCTTAGTAATAACCAGAATGTGAATATTGAAATCATCAAGCACATAAAGCACATTTTCATCTTAATATTGATATTAATAAACAAAATTACCATTGCTGAGACAGGCTAATAATAGTGAATTTCGCCTAAAATCTCTGCCTAGTCTAAAAGTAACAGTTTGTTGTGCCTGCGTCAACTAGGATTTTTGTTCTTTACTCTTTTAGGAAAATAGCCAAATTGTAACTGTTCTTGCTGTTCAGTACGCTGAAATGTTACAGACTTTCTTTTTATCACAAATCCAAGAAGAGTTGCAATTGAGTCATTGGTTTCAACAAGATGGTGCAACTAGTCGCGCTGTAGGTCACCTGATCGCTCCAGATTCGCTCCAGATAAATTTCTACTAGATTATTTAAAAAGTAAAGTGTTTGCGAATAAGCCTAGAAATATGGAGGAACTTAAAAAGAATATTAGCAACGAAGTTACGCCTATTCCATGTCAACTACTTCAAACTATTATGCAGAATTTCGTCACGCCTTCAATAGACTTTATTGCTGACTATGGTTGTCATCTACGGTACACTATTTCTGAGCCATTCTAAAATTTGAATTTATTTGTTCTGTAGTATACTTTGATAAATTGTTATAAGTTGTTTAAAATGATCAATACATTTTAAAAGAAGTTGCTAAGAAGCGGTAAATGGCAGCATTGGAGATGAAATAACTTGCTCCAATTTAGCAATTCTATGCCTAAAAACAAAAAATATACTTGTGGCTAACGAACTATTCTTTCATTAAAAAATATTCTTAAACAAGTATTAAGTATTAGGCAATTTTTTTTCATTTAGTAAGACAAAAATTTATTCTACTGAGGGTTAAGAACTATAACTAATGAGTTATTAAAGATGAGTTTGTTAATAAAAATCTTTTCTTAACTTTGTAAATAATTTAAGTAATTCACCGAATAAACATTTCTACGGGTCGGCATAAGCTCATGAAGTTTACAATTCAGGTTTCAACAAAAAACTTCAGTTCTGCGTTGTTCACTAAGTAACTTTCCGATTCTAAATTGTACTACAAACCGTATAAACTTGAGATTCTAAGATGTTTATCTATGCTTATGAATAATTTTCCAATTTGCTTTAGGAAATATTTCAGACATTTCTAATTATTATTATTACTATCGTATGTTTTATAACAAAAAGCAATTTGAATTAAAATAAAATATGTTTCATTGTGTTTATTTTTAGTATAATAAAGACTTGGAAAATTCAATTAAAATTGTTTTTTTTTGTGAAATGTATATTCCCCGTGCTTTTTAAATAATCAAGGTAGTCAAAACATTAACATATTTATAATATAATTTGTTTATACTTCACATATATTGTCGCGAGTCCTGTAGATGGAAATATGCACGTACGCGTGAACTAGAAAATCCCGAGACGTTTCAGAAGTGCTGATTCCAGAACAAGAATTCGCGATTAATTAGGCAAATATATACGCGATCGGTATAGTGCGCGATCATATTTTTAATTTTGTTATTTAGTTTTATTCACTAACGTAATATTTGTTACTGTTTGAGACCTGAAAGGCGCTTCGTAATGTTGCTTGGTATTTATTAATTAATATGTAGTAAAAACCTTTGTGAATTAATAATTTAGAACGTGTTATGACTTTGGTTAGCACAATTATTGGAATTGGAAGAAACGTGAGTGTTTTATATAGTATTTATTCACGATAAATCAGTACATGTTTCCTAAAATACACACCACGTTTTCAAGTAATCAAATTATTTGTTGTTTCATTCTAATGTTATTATACCAAAATACAAAGCGTGGCTTTACGAAATATGTTTTCTTACATTTACGTATTACCAAACAATGTCATTTAACGGAAGGATGGCCAAAAGGAAATTATTTCACTCCAGAATAACTAAACATATCAGAAAATTATTTTATATTCTTTCTTATAAAATTGTAATTTGAATAATTACGCATTAGATACAAATGGAAAAGATTTTAAATATTTAATATAAGCTTAATTGAAAATTGCAGTGTTTTTATGGTCTAAAATAACAAAATTATTATATGACCAAATATTTAATAGCAAATTGAAGTCTAAAGATGGTAAATTCTTCAATCATTCAAAAAAGGTGCCTAAGTTTTTTTTAGAAACGAAATAACCCCGAATAGCATTTTATTAAACGAAATATTCTTGGTAAACTAGAAAAATTGAGGTTATGGAATGCCTAAATTCAATAATTCGAGAAATAGAATTGTTTTTTAATTATTTGGTTTTATATTATTATTATTATTTGCTGTAGCTGTTTTGGTCATCAAAATGATATTTGCAACATATGTAGAATACGCTTCAAACTTAAGTCGGATGTTCTTATTTTTGAAAAATCTTATACGGTGTACAATTTCATGAAGTAGTTTTTTGATGAATAATCTTGTAACATTCTCTGTTGAATAAAATAAGTTCTAAATAGTTATGTTCGATTATTTCATTAGCTATTAACAATCATTGCAATTTCTGGTTCATTCTATCAAAATCAACAAAAATTTTATTATAACAAGAAAAGGATTGAGGATAATATAAGAAATGTTATTACGTGCTGATGTAGAAGTAAATTCTCTATTCAAATATAAAAAAAATATGCGATATATTATTTGAAAAGAAAGTTTTGATAGTTTAAAGTTGCTAAATTACTTTATGAAATATAAGATTTGCCGAAAATAAAAGCATCAGAATAGAGCTTGAGAGATCTTCTACATATGTTGCAAGTATCATCATTTCCAATGCCAAAATAGCCACAGCAAGTGATAATAATATATAAAACCAAATATTTTCAAAAGAGTTCAAATATCTCTAAAATTAGAATATACTATGGAACTCAAATACGTATTAAAAAGCATATCCTTTCATTGACATAAATTGGTAGTGTCTTCTGATTTTTCTTCCAGTTTAACCAGCAGTGTAGCCATATTGAAAATATTTTTTTCGAATAGAATATAAGTTCTGTCTACCCTAAATTTTCCAGAAAAAAAAAACAAAACAGTACTGCTAATATGTTTAACGAACGATTTGAATCAATCACCTTGTATATATTAATTGGATATATGTAGAGGCACTTGCTTTGAACTGATGACAGTGTTATATGTATGTAACTCTGAAAATTAATTTGAAAGTGTGGTTTGTTTATTAACACTTTGTTGCGGTTTAGTTGAAATTTTCCTTACCCAGGTTATTGTTGGTGTGTCGTTAATCACATTTTAGAAATGGACATTCTTAGGTACGTGGAATGTTTAAAATTTATCTTATATGTCGAAGAAGGTATAAAACTGTTAATGGAAATGTTTCTTAATAGTTATACCACGCAAAAAATACTTGGTTTGAGAAAATTAAACTATTTTCTTTTAGAATGTCTTCAGTCTTGAGGTTTCGGAGGGCTGAAATTCGAAAGTTAATATTTAAATTGGAAAAAAAACATTAGAACTTAATTTTAAAAGTAATGATATCTTAGTAAAAGAAGCTTTTTGTCAATTGTTGCAAGAATTGAGCAATAAGAGCTAAATATTAGTAGCAATAGCTAGTAATGAATTACACCTACGAGGTGCTAAATCGAAACCGTTCGTTAGAGGTATTGGGAAAACTAATTTATTTTTTGAAAATTTTAGGATAAGTATAAAGGTTCATGTTATACTACTTTCGTTATGGCTAGATTTCCGGTTCGATCGGAAGTTGCTACTGACTCGTTCGTTTTAAATGGAAGGATGCACTCTGAATTCTGTGTTCTTCGACTGTTGATAGGAGGCTATGAAAATGATAGGTAATTTCAAAATTATTTAGCCAAATGTATAAAATATCCTACCATCAAATTATAAGTAAATAAATGAGGTAATCGAGTATCGAGTACAACTATTTAGAACTTATATTATTTAACAGATTTTGTTACAAGCTTATTGACAAAAGTTGGCCTGCAGAAAATGAGATAAATCGTCATCTACTGATTTGAATAAGCAATAAATTTTTAGCGAATTAAAGCAAAATTTTAAGCGAAGAAATTTGCACTCCAAATTTGCAAATAATCTAAAAATTTGGCCAAACAAAGAAATAACAATTCCTAAACGTTAGATATGACCTCCATTTTGCTGTAAATATCTTTCTCGAGTGAACTCCTCTTATGCATGCGTTATTTTTGCCAGGATGAAATTTAAATCTTGCGCAGATTATCTCATTGAACCATGGGAATCTATATACGAACTAAAATATGCGAAGACATTAATTTTAATCGTTTCTTCAAATATACGAAGGTTTCGGTCGTTGCTTAATAGATTTCACATTCCCGAATTGGATAAAGTTTAATACCAATCGTCTAAATTTTTGCTTACTCATTGGTGGTAAATGAGAATATTTCTCATTGAGCGTACGAAAAGTTTTGTAAACAATTTTATGACATTCTTCATGAACATAAAATAAATTCAAAATATCCGTATTTCAGTTATTCTCTTCCCGCTTTGCATTTTGGGTACTACAAGTAAACTACCAAATAAAAATTGTAAACGCTAATCGTTTACTTTACTTTCAACATAACCTGTCATTTTCACAAATATTTAATCAATAAACATTGTGAGTTGTGGCTCACTCTATAAATAGGCAATAAGGAATTTTTTATAACACAAAAAGGATTCAAGATAAGTATAGGGACTGCGATTACGTGCTGATGAAGAAGTAAATTATGCGTTTTAATGCGAACATAAATTTCGTTGCTTTAAAATTGCAACTACTTGAAACTACTTTATGAAAAGCTTGTATAAGGTTTGTCAGAAATAAAAGCATTACAGTAACGCTTTTGGGTGTCTTATTGTACAAATATCGTCATTTCTGAGGTCAAAATAACTACAAAAAATAATAATAATGATGTAAAATCAAATGATAATAATAAATAATAAAATAATAAGTTTCAAGATAATTAAGTTAAAACAGATTTAAAAATTATTCAGAATAATTACTTCGGACAAGTGGAAGCAATAAAAAAATTAGAAAGTCCTTTGCTGTCATTAGTGGAATCTGTAAAAATAGTGAAGGACGTTCACGTATAGTTATGCATGGTAGAAGACGCAAAAAATTTTTGAGTTACTCGGAAGTTCGTGTTTCAGACAAGGATTCATATTTTGCCACATTAACACAAATTTGTGAACTTGCATTTACAGATTCGTTACGTTGTTTTATAGATTATTTTAGTTCTGTAATATAATGTCGCTACGTGTAGTACTCCCGTTTTATGTATAGAAATACATTTTTCCCACGTCGCACTCGGTTTATTGAAATAACCGTGGAAACACACCCAATATTGCCAGTATTTAACCGATGTTATCCACATTGTGACTTCACGGAAGACATTTAAAATAAGGTATTCGACGTTTTATAAATTTACAACTCATTATTTCTTTTATGTACATACTATAAAGCGCACACCTATGACACGCACATCAATTTGGCTTTTCTAGTTATATTTTCTTGGGAGTTTTATATATGCGTGCAAGAGACAGTTATTGTATGTAATAATTGGGCAAATTCACCCTCGTCTATTTACTTACTTTCTTCGTTGCAAATCAACTCGAACAAAGAACTGTGTACTGTCATCCAGAAATAAATTCAAAAGAAATGAGAATGCGAACATCTTCCTTCTTAAGCAATTCCGGAGTTAAGCTGATGTTTTTTGTACATTTTTTATTAATTGTTCTGTCTCATTTTACGGTTGTCTAATTGCGGCTCTCTGAGCGGAAAACTTTAGGAGGTATTTCCTTCTTAATGTCAAAACTGTTTCCATTTCAAGCGTAAAGTTCATTTACATTTATTTATTACTTATGCTTTCTTTATGTTTGCTTTGTAGTGCGAAACCATAACAATATTTGTATTCTAATAGGAGTAGTATTGATTGATTAATATTTAACCGATGTTATCCATCTTGCGACTTCACGGAAGACGCTTAAAACGATGTATTCGACCACGTTTTATAAGTTTACAACTCATTATTTAGTTTTAGGAATAGATCCGGTAAATAGAGTAGTTGGGACACAACTTTGAATCGTAATTCATTCAGTTATTCCCGAACAATGCGTATGTGATGGTGCATTGTCATGATGTTACGGGTCTTTTATGGCGGCATAATATGTCCAGTTGATAGTTTGGCCCTTCGCAAGATAGCCAATAAGAGTATTACGTTCGAATCTCAAAATATCGTGGTCATTACCTTTACAACTAATTGAAACGTTTTAGTCTTGTTTGGCGGCGGACTGCCACGATATCCCTATTACTGAAATTACCGTTTCGATTGAGGAACATAGTAGTAGAGCTAAGTTTCATCGACCGTAACAAAACGGAGCAAAAACTCTTCTGCATTGACGTTAAAGAGCTTCAAATTTTTATTCGATATTCGCACTCTTTCGTTTGTCATTTGTGTTCAGAAAACGTGAAACTCATAAGGCAGAGAGCTTAGACATGCCTAAATCAACATGCAAAATGTGGTGTACACGTAAATAGATTAATAGAAAGCCTTCTTCTCTTAAATAAGTTTGCAAGAAAAGTAATTTCAACATAGTACAGCTACATGTCACACTACCCAAGCAAATAGTCAACATGTTAAGAAATACTTTTCGGAGGTGCGACATCTGGTCCTCAAGATCTCACAATTTAACTGCACCTACTTTTCGGTGGGATAACCTTGAAGATAAGATGTAGACTATTCAAAGTTAAAGCAAATAATTAAGAACAGAATACATAGCTTTAAGTGAAATAAAAGTATGGTTTCAAAATTGACTAATTTATTGAGTAGAACTAGGAATATTATAAAATCGCTGTCAAAATTATCTTTTGGATTGAATGCTTTTACTGATTAGTGGAGTTTCATTCTTATTATTAATTTATAAATTTGCCAAGATTGCTTATGCAATGAGGAATTCAAAGAAAGTTTTCGGAGTTCTATTAAGTTTCTTTAAGAAATATCTCAGAACTTAATGAGTTAGTATATGTCTTCACAAATTGAGTTATACGCGGTTTAAATAGTGAGAGGACCAATTCTAGTTTTATGCCTTTCATTAACACAAACATTATAATCTATCTAGATGAGGGATGACTGATCACTTCGATGCCTATTATACAAGTAAATTTTGGGTTTATATACAGGCGCATCATCATGTAAGATATTGATAATAATATTCAGGTCGAACGAAAAGGTTTCTGTCTTACGAACGGTTCAAGAGACTTAGACATTATACAGTGTGAATTCATGGTAAACATTTCCTCCAAAATCGAAGGTTAATACTTGTACTGGTGTTTTTTTTGTTAAACATTTTCTTTGATGAATTCTACTCAATTCCTTATTTGGTCGCCTGTGTTAAACGTGAATGGATACTTGATTGTGCAAACACAGTGAGAACAATACGCTTATATTTTTAGATGTATCAGTGAGTAGTTCAAATGAATAGTTTCAAGTACTTCTTGAAAATTTTTGATAGTATGATTTATTTCGGTGGAGCTATAATGTTCGTTTTTCTGAGGAAAATGAAGTATACTTCAATTGTAGATTATTCGAAAAGTCATTACATTTTCTATTATGTAAATGAACACCAATTCTTTTATAGTAAATAAGTATTTTATTCAATTATATATTAACTTGCGCAAAATTGAACTAAGTGATTTTTGACGTCCCTATTTGAATAATGTGTGGTAACACATATCATCCAAGCTAAAACAGCTTTTGGCAAGTCATCAAACTTGTATAAGATCTGGCGTTATCATGGTAAAAAACTATATGTTTTCTGTTAATCGATTCTGACGGTTTCTTTTTTATGAAATTATTCAGTTTATTAATTTGGTGGCAGTACACTTTTAAAATAATTGTGAAAATGTCTGGAAGAAGTTAATAATTATATAATATATAAATACATAATTAAGTTCTTTACGATGGAATATTAATGAAAATTATTATTTTCTGCTATGCAACTTGAAAAGTAAAACCAATATTGCCTACTGGAATAGTACAGTGATTGTCTTTTGATATTCGAAAGGTGAAGTAGATGTTGATTTTGTTCCAATGCTAAGAACGTATGTGTTTTTAGCTTCTAAAGTCTGCTTGCGCATTTAATTAAGTGACAAAATTATTTACATCTCATTAAATTGAAGTGAAAAGCTTTTCAGTGCAATCTCTATTACTGATCGAATTTATCTTCTTTAGAATAATCACCTGTTTGTGTCGTTTGAAAGAAACTCTAGTAAAAATGAAAGGTGAAATCAATGAAAAAATTAGAGAATTTTGCGAAAAATTTGTTAAACACTCCACCAAGTGTTTTATTTTAAATGTCATTTACGTTGGGAGTTACATGAGATATACGAGGGTAGTTTGACAAGTAGTGAGAATGGAAAAGAAAAACGAATTTTTTAAATACAAAATAATTTTTATTTTTCAACATATTCTCCTAAAAGAGTAATACATTTATTCCAACGGTGCTCCAATGCCCTTATGCCATCTGTAAAATGCGATTCGGGAAGGCTTGCAAAATACTCATTTACGAAGATGATAAGCTCGTTGTTAGACGAAAATTTCTTTCCACCTAGTGCCGTTTTCAATTTTGGAAAAAGGTGGAAGTCGGAAGGGGCTAGATCCGGCGAATAAGGCGCATGCGGTACTAATTGGAAATGCAACTCGTGGATTTTGGACATCGCAACTGTGCTGGTATGTGAGGGAGCGTTGTCTTGGTAAAACAAAATCTTTTTCTTTGCTATTCCTGGCCGTTTAGCACGAATCTCAACATTTAATTTTTGTAGAAGTTCTGCATAATATTGTCCGTTTATTGTGACACCTTTCTGAAGGTAATCAATGAGAAAAATGCCCTTTGAATCCCAAAAAATTGATGCCATCACCTTGTTTGTCGATAAAGTGGTTTTCGCTTTCTTTGGAGGTACAGAACCACGTTCTAACCATTGTTTCGACTGTTGTTTAGCTTCGGGTGTACTGTAGTGTATCCAACTTTCATCGCAAGTAACAAATCGCCTACAAAAATTAACCAGATTCCGCTTATAAAGGTTCAAACACTCATTGGAAATGCGCAAACGAGTGAACTTTTGATCAGTCGTAAGCAATCACGGCACCCATCTTGCCGAAAGCTTGGAAAGGCCCAATTCTTTCGTTAAAATGTGGTGTACGCGTTCTGTTGAAATGTGTACCATGTCTGCTATCTCTCTCACTTTGAGTCGTCGATCTTGCGTAATAATATTATGGATTTTTATAATCATTTCCTTAGAAGTCACTATTTTGGGTGCTCCAGAGCGCGCTTCATCAACACAGCTTGTTCTACCACGTTTAAATTCATTTACCCATCTACTTATTGTGGCGGATGATGGAGCAGATTCACCTAATATTTTCCGTAACTCATCTTTTATTTCGGTAGCTGTCATACCCTTAATTACGAAGTATTTAATCACCTCACCATACTCTGCTTTTTCCATTTTAACAAAACGAGGTGTTGCTTCTTTTTCAATCAAAAATAAACTAATCAACTGATTTATCTGAATATCGGAATATAAACATATAAATAGGCAACCTAAATTACAGTGTATTTGTTTTACCAATTAGAGCGCCACATATGTGTCATTCTCACTACTTGTCAAACTATCCTCGTATGTTGTACGTTAATAATTACTGTGCCGTAAATATATTGTCCCATTAAAAGTACGAAATATTGTCTAGAAAATTATTTATTCTATGTAATTTAGAAGTTCAACTAAGGAAATGGTGTTTGAAATCGAACCCGTTTTTTTGTTCTGATAAGTATGTTAATGTACTTGTAATGCTATTAAAACATTTTAACCGAGTTGGATTCTATAGAAAATAGATGACAAATTAAAGACAAATAATAACTGAAATACGTAAATTAGCCAAATACATTCGTTAAATATAAAAATTTTCATTCACTTACTTTCATAATCTGCATAGGGGGGAACAGCGGTCACAACTTCTGCGACAACGATCATAATGCAGAGGGCCGCACATAAACATCTTAAAGCTGAGTATTTTTGCATTTCTGTGTTTGGTTTAGACCTGAAAGAACACCAAAGTGTATTTATATAATTTCATATTTAATCTTAAAATGTAGTACAATGTGAATATAGTAAATTGTAGGATACCTTTGCTTAATCAAGGACAAAAAGGTACAAATGCAAAACCAGATTTTGTTTCGGATAATTTTACTTTTGGTCAATTTTGGCGCTTCATAGTACGATCTGTGAAGTTTAATATTTTGTGTACATCGCTGTATATGCAGGTGCTAACATTCATGGGGAATATTAAAATTAGCTAACTTTCATATCCTTGAGAGATTTAACTTGCATTTCTCATTTTATAACTTGCACCTTATTAGATTTGTCATTACGGCTATGTATTAATACATTTTTTTTAATCTAAAATATTGCTCTTATATAATCTACTAGTTCAATTTTTGATTCATCATTTTGTTCATTAATTTTCAATCTGTCAACTGTTTACTATTTGGTTTCCCATCTATTTTGATACACTTTTTAAATTAATTGTTCTCTAATGGCCCGTAATTTATTAGTAATATCTAAAGCCTAGGTACAGTTAGAAAAATTTGTTTGTACTTCTTTCTTGTTACTCGCTTGATAGTATTAACATCGTTTTGAAAATTAAATCATTAATGGTTGGAAGAAATTAGCAATTATCCTAGAAGAAACGGAATTTTCTACAACTTCGGTTTAATTAAAATAGGCTAATTTAAAATTTATTGAACTACATGAGGATTATTAGGAGATAGTTCAATATATTTAATACGGAAAAAACGCGAAGTCGTTCCTCCGTTTCGAATTAAAACCAATTTTTTCGAAGTGACATTTTACAGTATTTTTTTTCTAACAATTCAATATAAATACACTCATTAATTATAATATTCACGTCTTCCTATTCTGTAGTTATTTTCTTTTGTGTATAAAAATTCGATAATATACAATTTGTAAATTTTGTTGTGCTTATTTTGTTGTGCACTTTTTCAATTTCTTTAGAATAATTATGGAAACCAGCAATATGTGACATGTAAACTGAATACGTGTTCGAGGGATCATTAATTGTGATTGGTTTAATGTATACATGTATGTATATATTGCCTTTTTTTGAAAATTAGACATGTGAATAGTGCGAAGCATAACAAAAAAATGACGTCCAATTAAATTGTTATTCAATGTATGTGTAACACTATGTAATCTACCGTTTGTGTATATTATCTAGTCGGGAAATGTTACAAAATTTTACCATCTGCTCGTGAACGTATTGAAAATATAATTAAATCAGAATTGTAAAATAAGAAACTGTGGTTATATGTAGACGAAACGGCAGATTGTAAAAAAATCTATTTTAGTTAATGATATGGCACGTACAATGGAATAACATCAATTGCCATCTTCAATCTTACTAGCTTCTATAAGAGTACAATAGCCTGTCGAAATAGTATGTGGTAATTTCTTACATGTTACGTGTAAAATCCATGAATTACATCTTGTGTCAGAAGCTATTCGTGGATGTTATCCAGAGATAGATGCATTAACACATGGATCAATAAGTCCCGAGACTAACAATGAAAACAACATTTTTTTGCAAAATTTTTTTTTATTCATCAACATAATCACCTTTTAGGGTGATACAATAGTTCCAACGCTTTTCCAATTTTTCAATACCATGTTTATAAAAAAATTTATCTTTCGCTTCAAAATAAGCTTCGGCAAAGAGCCAGTAGTCACTGGGGACTAAATCTGGCGAATATGGGGGGTGGGGAAGCAGATCAAAACCCAATTCGTTCAATTTTGCTATTGTTTTCATCGACTTGTGGCAGGGTGCATTGTCTTGGTGAAAAAGGATTTTTTTTCTCTGCATGTGCGGTCGTTTTTTTGCGATTTCCTCCTTCAAAAGCACCAGTAAGTCAATATAATAATCACTGTTGATCGATTTACCTTTTTCGAGGTAGTCAATGAAAATCACGCCATGTGTATCCCAAAAAACTGACGCCAGGACTTTGCCAGCTGACTGCTGCGTTTTCGGACGTTTCGGACGGCTTTCGCCAGCTGTGCGCCACTCAGATGACTGCCGCTTCGACTCTGGAGTGTAGTGATGTATCCATGTTTCGTCCATGGTCACGTAACGACGCAAGAAATCTTTTTTGTTGCGAGTAAATAGCGATAAACAGCTTTCTGAATCATCGACTCGTTGCTGTTTTTGTTCCATCGAGAGCAATCGCGGCACCCACTTGGAAAAAACCTTTTTCATGCTCAATTTTTCATGAAGGATAGTAAATACACTTCCATATGATATCTGTGTCATCTCAGCAATCTCACGGAGCTTCACTTTACGATCTTTCATTATAATTTTTGTCACTTCACTCACATTTTCCGGTGTAACGGCTTCCACAGGTCTACCCGAGCGTTCCGCGTCATTTGTGTCGGTACGACCACGTTTAAACTCGGCAAACCACCGACAAATCGTTGCTTTTGATGGACAAGAGTCCGGGTAACATTTTTCAATCCATTGTTTTGCTTGCGTGGTGTTTTTACCCATTAAAAAACAATGTTTTATCAGAACACGAAACTCCGTTTTTTCCATTGTTTAAACAAACTACAAAACGACTTTACTCCAACCTCGATAACTCAGCTGTTTCTGGTCCGATCGACTTAAAATTTTGACACGTTTCAAGCAAAGGTTAGTACTCTAGAAAGACGTGGTTACTGGTTTACTACGAGCGCCATCTATGGGTTAGTCTCGGGACTTATTGATCCATGTGTTAATTATAAGTACAAAGGCAGTATTTCACAAGACTTCTAAACGTACCCGAGAATTTCACAGACTGTGTCCGCGTATCCCTGAACCGCCAAAGTCCATTCTTAAACGTTGGAGAACAGACAGCGTTATAAATACATATTTCGAAGATGCAAATAAGGTAGCTTTAAAATTCGATTCAGAAGAAGATGTAGCTACGAAGAAAAGCTAGAAAACATCTCTAGATAGTCATCTTAAAACAGGTTTACAAACTATTCATAGCAATTACTTTGGACTAGTGGAGAGAATAGAAAAAGAAAGAAAAAGTCCTTCGTTATGGTTAGAAGCTGCAAAAAATTGTTGCGGTATATCGTATATTATCTGAAAATTTGGACATGAGAAAACTGTGTGGAAGATGGGTGCCGCGTTTTCTCACACTCGAGCAAAAACAGTGCCGTGAAGATGTTTCAATTGAGTGTTTAGCGAAGTTTCACAGCAACAAAGCAGAATTTTTGCACCGTTTCATAACCATGGACGAAACATGGGTCCATCACTTACCCGAGACAAAAGAACAATCAAAACAATGGATTTAAAAAGGAGACTTCAAAGAAGGCGAAGACCGTTTTAGAATTTTCATTAATAATCTTGAAAAAGAAAACACTATCAACGGCGAGTATTATGCGAACTTATTGCAACGTTTGAGCGAAGAAATCCAGCAAAAACGGTTGCATTTGGCTAAGAAGAAAGTGTTGTTTCATCAAAATACCAGCTCACAAATCCGTTATTACGATGGCTAAAATTAATGAATTAAAGTTTGCATTGCTACCTCATGTACCCTATTCGCCAGATTTAGCCCCCTCGGATTATTTTCTGTTCCCAAACTTGAAAAAATGGTTCAGTGGTCAAAGATTTTCCAACGATGAAGAAGCGATGTCGGCAGTTAATGGATATTTTGAGGAGCAAGACAGTTCTTATTATAAAAAGGGTATCAAACTTATTGAAAATCGCTGGGAAAAGTGTATAGATAGAGCTGAAAGGAGATTATGTTGAAAAAATAAATATATTTCTTTCCCAAATTTTTGTGTTTTCTTTCTTGGGTCGGGTACTTCTAAATTGTCTTAATATTTAAATAAAGAAAATAATACTTAAATTAACTGATTAATTTCTTTATAAATAATTTCAATAATTACATCACATAAGTACAGTTTTTCTTCACTGCTTTGGATTAATTTCTCTTAGTTTTGTTTACGCGGTTTGTGCGGTTAAACTATTACCATGGTTATTGTATAATTGATTATGCGTTTTCTGATATTAATTAATATCAATAATGCTTTTGTTTTCGAAAACATTTAAATCATTTTGAATAATTTTAAATTACAATATGGCTATATTTGTTCTTTTAAATGCATTTTTATATCGATATATGTATTTGTTTTTAAGGTACATCTTTTACGTTATCTATATATCAAAAATGTAAAAGTTGGCGAAAAATAACTAAGATTACGTAAAAGTTAAAAGAGCCATAATCATGATCAAATTCAACAGACATGCGAAAAGACGCCAAGAGACTTCAGAGAGACAATAAATCTAAAGGAATCGCAGTGGAATAAGCTTTACAACCACCTCAAGCGGTCCTCGATCTTAGACCCTTTACGTGTTTATAATTAGTTTGTATATTGGGATCGACTTTATTTCTTCCAACGGGACGTATTTATGTACGTAAAACGCTAGCAGTGAAAAGAAAACAGTTAATTGCTTTTTTACAACGTAAAGGTAAACTAAACCAACGGAAAATAGTAAAATCCATTTAAGTTTTTTACGCAATCGTGAAATATTGTAAAGCTTGTAAAAAACATCTTCGGATATACCAACAAACAATAGTGCTTCATAGATAAACGTAGACGATGTAGAAAGTTAAAAAGCAAGGTCGTCACAATGGATTAAATAAGAAAATGAAAATAAAAAAAATTAATTATTTTACCGAGTTTATCTTTTCCCTATTCTTATCTCTTAGATAATTTTTAATGACAAATGTCACTAATCTGTTACAAAGTCTGTGCGTTATACATGAGATGATGAACAACAAAAATATTAAGAAGACTGTGTGGCAAGAAAAATGAAGCCGGTCCTCTCTATTATTACAGCTCAATTGCAAAAATATGTTTTTAATAATGCTAAATCACGTTCTTTTACCTTACAATAAAAGATCATATTCCATTGCTAACGGTATTCCATCCTATGGAGCGAAATCTATGAAAGACTACTTTTTTTTTTTTTCATAACAGAAGACTGCTTACATTATGTGTAAATTCACCAGACCTGAATCTTATCAAATATTTATAGCCTCTGTTAAAACCGACCAAAAATTGAGACATCGAATCAGACAAAAATTCTAGAAAATTATTAAAAATATAAAACGGTGTTTCGGGCCTTAGAGGCCCATGGTTTCTGGTTCTAGATTTTTATTTCTTATGTGTTTCTAACTACTCTTCTCCATGTTGTTCTATTCAAAATACTTATTCTAAAGTCAGATACTAGATAACTACTGATTTATCATATCTGGAGTATCACGAACGAATTTGGCGGTTGCAGTCCGGGGGTTTATTGTGGTTTTCCTTCTTGCTTAAGCGAATGTTGGCAATCAAATAACTCAAGTCATGTGCTCGGACGCAATAATAACTCACGGCCTGTCAATGTCTCCTGTAATTATGTTCGTTTGCAATTATAGATATTTGTTCCGAGAAGTTTTTGTTGCACCTCGTATATAAATCCACTTACAGTAGGGTACGGTTTAGTCACAAGGTTTAGTTGCAGGACTATAAAACGTTACGTTATGCCTAAGTATATATCACTTATTCATACTTCTAATTTGAGCAAGGATCGATTCTGCTTGATCGCAAAGTATATATTTTCTTCGTTTAAACTAGTTCAAAACATTGGAGGCTGAACATCGAGTAGGGGAAAGCAACGAAGTTGAGACTGGTCTTAATCTACAAATTTATGTAACGATTCACAGCTTCCTGATCTTTCTATAAACGTCTGTATTATATATTATGTGCCTTATATTAACTACTCTAGCTAAAGGCCTTATATAGACAAGTGGAACTATCCGTCATCACATATTATGTGAATATTTTGTGACGCGAAGAAGGAGATGAAATGATCGTGTTAGCTCCGCGCCAAATTTGAATGCATCGCATCGGTATATCAGCTTGTTCAATAAATGTTGTAGTTCGGTAAGAGATGGCGCTATTAGATTCGTTGTTTTATTTTTCTAAAAATTGTACTTTCTTTTATAAACACGTGTGAAGTTTCCCCATTCTATATTATCTCATTCGTATATTTACGGGTGTTCAAAGTTGACATGTAGCAGAATTTTTTTACAATGGAAAAAATTGAATATCGTGCAGTGATAAAAGTCTTATTTTTGGAAGGGGTAGCACTAAAATAAATTCAGGAACGATTGTTAAAAGTGTATAAGAAGTCTTCACCTTCAATTTGAATAGTAGAAAGATGGATTGCTGAATTTAAACTTGGTCGTACAAGTCTAAAAAAGGAAAAACAGAAATTATAGCAAAAATATAGAATATGGTTTTGGAAGATCGTCGATTAACCGAGGGAAATTTAGTAGAAGCCCTAGGTATTTCATTAGGCAATGAGAGTAATATTTTGGTTAAAGTTTCTGTTTCAGAAAGCCGCGTGAAAAATGCGTGACGTATTCTCTAACAATGGAACAAAAACACATACGAATACGACTTTCTCAGTAACATTTGAAGCGTCTTAGAAAGAATAAAGACGATTTTATGCGTCGTTTCATGACTATAAATGAGACTTGGGTCTATCACTATAATCCTCAATTAAAACGAGTGGCTAAGGAGTGGTGTGAACTCTATACTTTTGCTCCGAAGCGAGTTAGAATCTATAAATCGACCAAGAATGTGTTAGCATCAGTTTTTGGGATGCAAAAAGAATTTTGTTCGTGAATTACCTCCAAACTGGTAAAACAATAAACTCAAATTGTTATTGTAACCTTTTGGACCAGCTAGATGTAAAAGTTCGTGAAAAAAGACCTGATTTACAGACGAAAAGCATCATTTTTCATCAAGACAACGCACCCTCTCACACAGACCAAAACGCCATCGTAAGAATTAGTGAATTAAAGTACGAATTGTTGCAACATCCACGCTATTCGCCAGATTTAACTCCCTCTGACTTCTGGCTGTTCACACATCTCAAAAAATGCATACATGGAAAAAGATTTTCATCGAACGAAGAGGTAATAGCAGCCGTGGAAGTGTATGTCGACATAAATTAGAAGATCACTGGAATAAGTGTGCTGAAGTTCAGGGAGGTTATATTGAATAATAAAATGTATTTCAAACCATAAGATCGTGTTTTTCTTAACGAATGACAAAATTTATTGAACAACCTGGTATATATTTATCTATGGACACAAGTACGGAAATATTGCAAACCATCGCATTATTGTAGAGGCTACGGGTAGTTTGGTGGAATAAATGTGGTGTTTTAGATGAGTACATATAATTTAAATGTAAACAAAGATAATATGGGTTTAATTTATACAATAACAATGAAATAAATACAAGCAAATACGTTCATGAAATTACTAAATTAAATATATTTAAATTGCAAATAATAAGTGAAAAATAAGTATTTAAAGTTCTTAATACTTTTTCTTAATGTAAAAATGCGTAAATTGTAAAACAAAAGGTCTGCTTTTAATATATTTCTGAGCCTATTTCCAACATTTCTCAGGCATATTCTAGCAAAATTATAGCAAATATATACACACTTTTTTGGTTTTTTATAAATATTATTTCATTTGATTTCATTAAAAAGAAAAATATCAGTTTTAAAATTCCGAATTTGTTTATTTTACATTTAGATTGATTTACTTTTTCTTAACTCAAGACAGTTACATACAAAGTTTCTCTTTTAATTGCTGATGACACCGTTTAAAATACGGTAATTTTAAGGTTAATTATTCACTTTTGTTTACATTGCAAAGGATAGGTTAATTTGTAAATGTTACGTCGCGCCTGAAAGATTAGCTTCACATATGTACATATACACATATCGTATGTCATTTATACTCTGTAATAATGGAACAGCGGTGGCAATCAACACCGTATTATACCTATACCCAGCAAGAACCATAAGCATATGAATGAGTTGAGCTGAGAGGGAAGGCATCGTCCATGTAATGGGTTGTATGGATCGACGGCTCCACAACCACATTATTATGGTGATGCGATAATAAACACATAACTAGTATTATAAGATTAACCGCAGCCGACGACAAAGTTTATCGATCAGATTGCATCTCGGTTTCGAAGGAAGTCGGTCAATTTGTTGCAATACTTAATGTGTAATTTTGTACTCACTGTGGTGGATCATAAGATTATCTTTAATGTTTTTAAAAATTAATTTATTTTACTCTTAATATTAAACATAATTAAAGAGTATGATGTAATTGAAATAACGACTCATTTCTATAATATTTTTGCTGTATTTAGAGTAAAAAAAATAATAATAATGCAAAATATTATGTATATTGTGGTAAAGTATGTACGTAAATATTATATGTATATATATATATATATATATATATACATATATATATATCGGACGAGGATAATCAAGATACTTGAAAGCAAAAATGACTTAATCTTTCACAAATATACAGCCTAAAGAAACTTATAAATACTTAGGATTTGAACAAAATACAAAAATAAATTATTCATATGCAAAATCAACAAATTAAAAGAAAATATGAACAAATACTCTGGAAATATGTCTAAAACAATTAATGCATACCTAATAACAGTAATCAGGCACTCTTTCAATATAATTAAGTGATCTAACACAGAATTAGATGAGTTGAATAGTCGTAATAGAACAAGGTTAACAAAATTTCTTATGCCACATCCAAACTGCTGAATAGAACCTTTTACTACAGCCAGGGACAAAGGAGGCAGTGGTATGGTAGTTACACAAACATTACACAACACACAAATTCTAAATCTAAGAAAATACTTTCAAATCATAAACCCCATGCACAAAACCATCGTATTTACAGACAATAAATATACACCATTAAATCTAAAACAAGAAAATGTGGAAGAAAATATTCAAATAATAACCCACAAAAAAGAGAGGAAATAGCCCAGAAAAACACTACACGGTACTCATTACAATATATCATCTAAGGCATAAATATAGATAAACGTTTGTCATACCATTGGCTAAAAATGGGAGAATTATTTCCAAAATACGGAAGGATTTTCATTAGCAATACAAAATACTACTGAAAATGACAGCCACAGACAATGTCATCAATTCAAAGAAACTATAGAACATTTAATAAGAGGATGTAAACTACTTGCTGGGAAGAATTATACAGAGAGATATAATAAAAAAATTATACACATCTTGAACTTGCACTTAAACATCAACTGTTAGAAACTAATACGGTATATTACATATTAGGTTGAGGAAGTGCGAGAAATATACGCTATAATAATCTTTATTAGTATTCTAACGCTTTAAATAGGAAAAGTTTCCACGATATAGACGTTTAAATGTCAGTACAATTTCTGCAATTTTACCGAATTATAATTATTACAGGTCAGTTAACATTTTGGACGACTTTACTAAGGTTTTTGAACGAACAATGTAAGGTTCTGGTCTGGGTAAGAGAGCTGGCCAAGATATTGGTCTAGAACGTTCGATTCATCTTCTAGTAAAATGGTTATATATAATCTGTGGTCTACATTTCATTTAGTGTTGAAAATAAATAATTTCACATCCGCCACTGAACGGTAAAGCAAATACAATTCCAAACTATTTAATTGATTGAAATTTTCTTTGAAGAAATAGGAGTCAATAATTTTTCTACCACAATTTTATCGTTATTTGATCTTTGATTTTTTGTATTATTTCTAAGATTTGGATTTTCTTTTCATGAATAACTGCAATTTTAGGATTTATCCTGTCCCAATTGTGGTAAAGTTTCATCCGAAAAAAATGTAATTATTCTAATCTAAGAGTATTTGTTTGTTCTGGTTTCTTCGCGGTCTAAAGTTTAGTTTCGTATGGACATATCTAATTATTCTTGTAAGTCTCTTTAGCAAACTTTTACTAACACTAAGTTCTGGAGCTATTTTGCGTAAAGATAATTTTGGATTTTCATCTAGCGATGTCATGGCCATCAAAGTTACCACATCGTTTTCATTATATTACTATTTTATTTTATCTTTTTAACTGTAGAACTAGTTTGATGAAATTTTTGGACTACGTTTTTGTATTAATTGTAACATACATATATATATTCATATACAGAATATTCTTCATTAAATCAAAGGTCATTAAGTATGTAATTACTAAATAAATCTATTCCTACCAAATAAAGATATTATTTACTTTATATTAAAGATATTAAATACCGACATGCACTTAACTAATAAATTTAATTGATCACTTTGATAGTTCCGGGTAATATTAAAATTTTTAATGTAAGTAATGTAAGTAGGTATTTTAAATTTAAAACCATAAATGAGTCCGTTCGTAAATTTTTCTATAATTTTTATGGGTTTTAATGCTATCAAAAGCTTTTATAAATAATGTATTTTTTCCTAAAAGGTTTTTCCTATTTTACAGAAAATCTCCGGACATAATGTAAAAATTTTTGTTAGTGACCGATATCTATCTTTCTTTGTCTTTCTCTCACAACAATGCAAATTTGTGTAGGTCTACTTTTGACATAAAATTTACCGTGTCTGGTTTTTACTTTATTTATTTATTTTCCATTAATCGAGCTGAAAAAAATACTATTTTGTTATTTCAAGCGTGCAAAATATACTCTTATTATAGGTTCATTAAAAAACTATGAAACGGTTATTGTATTTTTTATGATTTTTATTTTGAAAACGATGAACCACATTCAGTATTTTAGAGTTACGGTATAGGTGAAAATATAATAAAATTGTAAACTGATTTTAGAAGTAATCAAAATTAACATTCCACTCCAAAATATTTTTGATTATGTTTAGTAAGGTTCACTTGCTATGTGTTCTAATTAGTACTGCACGGAAGGTAGCTGGATTTTCACCTCTTTTGTTATAGTTTTACTATGGATACGAATCCACGAGAATCCAGGGAATAATTGATAATTAAACTAGTTAAAGTTAGTTAAAGTGTTTCAAATGTTTAAAAATTTTCATAGATATTATAATGAAACTTTTTTTGTGTTAATTAATGTAATTATTATTTTAACTACTTAATGCAATATTCGTTGAATTAGTTATTAATTTTTTTTTATTAGTTACGGTTTCCTTTTTTTAACTGCTACTTACAAGGATGGTTTGAGGAATGTGATAAAATTTGTATTATTTTCAAGTAGGCCATGCATTTTAAATTTTCAATATCGTTTGACGTTCAGTTTGACAGATACAGTTGCTTAAAGAAGACGGTTTAGCGAAATTTGTAAAATGGATATAATCGCTATTCGGGGTTCAACTCAGTACGGAAAGATGAACACAACTGAGATTTTGACGGATGTGCAAACATTGAAAGCCATGGTTTGACGCTAGATTGTTTGTAAACATGAGTCTCGAAGAAGAAGAATGTCTTGGATCATCAAGATTTGTTACACTTCCAGAAATGGTTGAAGAAATTTATGATGTGCTACGTCACGGAAGAATGAAAGTGAAGGCGATAGTGGGCATATCTGCTAAACATATACACCATATTTTTCATGATGAATTAGGCATATCTAATTTTTCTCGCAGGTGGATGCGGCGTTTACTGAATGTAGTTCAAAAAACGCGAAAGAGCGCGAAGTTCTAATGACGATTTGAAGCTCTTTAACATTAACCCAGTAGATTTTTAACATCGCTTTGTTGTGACCAATAACGCTTCATTACTATATGTCAGAATCAGAACTACAATCTCATTAGTTGAGGCATCATGGCGGTCCTCCGCCAAAGAAAGTTAAGACGTTTTCTTCGGCTGGAAATGTAATGGCCATGTAAAATATCATGGCCATTACATCGAAAAGGATACTTCTCATCTCGCAAAGGGTAAAAGAATCAACGGAATATATTATGCTACTCTATTAAACAAAGTGAAAATTGCACTACCGAAAAAGACCCGTAACGACTCGAAAGAAAGTACTATTCCATGATAACAATGCACTGTCACACATCAATCGCATTGTTCAGGAAGAACTGGATGAATTACGATTCCAGGTTGCGCTCCAACTATCCTATTCCCCGGAACTTGCCCCTTTACAGTTATTCCCAAATTTAAACTGTTTCCCACTGGCCGAAAATTCAAGACAGACTAGGAAATTATTGCAGAACCAGAGTAGTATTTTTATGATCTTCATACTGATGATTATAAAACTAATGATACTCCAGCACTGCTAGTCAAAGTGTATTTATGTTGAAGAGGAATAAGTTGAAAAATAAAAGACATCACTCTCGTATATGGTTGCATTACTATACCTCATATATTACTGTTCTTGTCCTAATTCATGACTTGATAAATTGATAAATACCGAAGAAAAACTTCGAAAACAATTAAGGATAAAACTACATACAGTCAATCACAAAATTGTTCGTGCACCCCGTGAATGTTGAATATCATCAAAAGTAAACATCCGGCTATGATAAAGTATATTTACTGTCATCTAATGTTAAAAAGCTCTAAAAACTTCAAATAAGAATACGAAAACTGTTATTATTTACAGCTAAAAAAAAATTTGCTGAATATTCAATCATCGATTGTTACAAAAGTTTTCTTACACTTCATTTCTCTATTGTAAGTCATAAATTTATGCATAAGCATTTGATGGTTTTACAAAGACGAATTGTCTGGTAATAAAAAAA
Source organism: Dermolepida albohirtum (assembly GCA_031893035.1). Classification (NCBI taxonomy): domain Eukaryota; kingdom Metazoa; phylum Arthropoda; class Insecta; order Coleoptera; family Scarabaeidae; genus Dermolepida; species Dermolepida albohirtum. Next base: position 153,045 of record JAVIWB010003414.1, read on the forward strand.
ACCCCAAGGAGAAATAGCCAAATTTATCGAAAAAGTGTGTTCTGCAGTGCGAATTGAAAACAAATATTCAAAATTTCCTAAAGCGTCGAAATTCTACCGAGAAATAGGCGTCGAAAGATTTCTAAATGAGCGCGATCAGGGAACTGTTAGTGCGGTTAGCTAAACTTGATGGATAGGTGCAAGAAAAACTGGCTAGCAGAAGAATATCGCGTAAAAGATCTTTCATTAAACGTCGTTAAATACCCTATTGTAAAGGGTAAATGGTATAGGTAATATTAAAGCCGCTAATGAAAAGTTTTTCACGTGGTACTCTTCCGTTATACCCGGCTTTTCTTTAAATTCTCTTCATATTTTTTTAATGTATTTTCTTTCCAGTATCAAATTCCATTAGTACGGCATCCTCAGTACACTTTTTCATGAATTTCAACTCATTGCACTTTCTTTCACAGTTCTTTGGAATTTTTGGACACCTACTTCTCGGTACAATTTCAACAAGCCTAAGGGTTTTTTCTTTATGGACAGACATGTATTTACTTTTTCAACTCATCTTTGTAAAAGCATCAAATGTTTATTTTTTAAAAATATGTGACATTACGAAGAGGATTTACTGAATTCATTCTAGATTTATGGCTTACAATAAGCAAATATCTATCTACTTTTGTGACATTGGCAGTTAACTGCTGGATATATATAATTATTATCATTGTGTATATTACAATAAAGTAATATTTTCTTCATAAACAAATCTGGGCTAATCGATTGCTAAGTATTTTATGTCTTCTCTGTTCTGTGAAATTTCACTAAAAAATGCATTTGATTCGTTTTATATAGATCGTCGAATTGTTTTTTCTCATCCATTATTCGCATTTGAATCTATTGAAAATTGAAATATACAACTCCTTAAGGAATTCCTACAAATTGCTCCACTTATTAGGGACATATATTCATATAATTTTTTAATATACGATTTGACACGTGTGAATAACATTTTCAATAACAGATTCTAGGCCACGATGAAAAAAGAATGGAGTGTGTAGGAAAATGTAGCACAGAAGGGTCGTCGCTTCTATTCATCACAAAAATACTTTATTTATATTGTAAGGGATCTTATTCATCGGTTGAAATAAGAATCACAGCAAGTACTCCATTCAAACGTTCACGCGCTCCAATTATTTCTGTAAATCAATGTGAAATTTCAAAAAACAACTTAATTTTCCTATTTGTTGAAATGCGTTTATTATCTGAACTAATAAACGATATTTACTTCTAGTTTCGGTTAAACGTTTGTATTGTTAACAATTATAAAAAATTTTCACTGTCACATATAAACTGTATAATATTGATAGTTAGTTAGTTATTAAGTTAAGACGAGATTACGTCGGTTATTCAACATAATCTCATCTTAACGTAATACAATATAATGCAAAAGAATTAGAGCTATATGTAGTTATATATATATCCGATACCCACGTGACCAGCGATATAGGTATTTACTTGTACCACTATTGGCGCTACTGAAAAACAATTAGTTACTGTATATTCTTTTGACAGGTCGAAGTTACGAATTGTTACGAAAAACACCTTTTTATTATTACTTTATCTGTTTTTTATTGGGTAAGTTAAACGCTAAATATATTTACGTTGCTTTTTCACATTTTAGAGTTATTAAGATATTTCTGCCTTTTACACAGGAACAAGATGCCTTTATTGTAATGGCACATTTTTGGAACGCGCAATGCAGACGGAATATGGACGTATAGTTTACAATCATGCATAGATCAATTTATGGAAGCATATCAAGAAGTTGACATTAATTATGATGTTTTTAAAAATCATAAATGCAACTTGTAAACCGATTCCAGAATAAACATTGCATTTGCAGAGGAAAATCAACAAACTCAACCAGTTGTTGATGATATTCGCAATCGAATGGATGTAAGCCCTAATAAATCACTACGGAAACTATCGGCACAAACAGGTAATAAATTATATCAGCCCGTGAATTTATTGTAGTGACATTTATCAAAACTTTTCAGGGTTCAGTATTGCAACATGTTCAAAAGCATTAAAAAAAGAACTGCACATGCACCCATATAAAGTAACTGTTGTCCAACAACTTTTACCTTAGCCATTAATTACTGCCAATGGTTCAATGAACATTTAAATAACAATGATTTGTTAGACTTAACCTTCTTTACGGATGAAGCTTATTTCTCTAAATAGCCAAAATTATAGAACCTGGGCTACTGAAAAACCTGAAGCATTTGTTGAAACTAGTTTACATCCAATCAAAATTGGAGTTGGGCAAGGTCGTATTATTGGACCTATATTTTTTAATGAAACCATAACTGCTGCAAGATACCGACAAAATATTTTGGAAGAATTTATTGAATCCTTGCATGACGATGAAATAACTTTAGGATATTTCCAGCAAGATAGTGCTACAGCCCATACTGCACGAGCTACTCTTGAGTATGCAGCAGTTTTATGGAGATCGTATCATAAGCCAGAAATTTATGTTTGACTTTTATTTATTTGGACGGATGAAGAACAACATATTCAAAAATCGCATACATGATTTGGATCACTTACGAGATGCAATTCGATATGAAATGAAAGCAAACTCCTGCCAACTTGTTTTCGAAAATATGAAACGTAGAGTTAATTTAGTTTGTTTGTAAAAAGTTTTTGAAATAAAGAGTTATACATTACTTTAATCTGTATTTATTGTTAGTTTTTGAAACATTATAACAATGTACGAAATAAACTTGTCAAATGACAATAAGGTGCTGTAGATATAAAATTCTTTGTTTTCACGTGGTTTAACGGACATGAAAATACACATAGTATATATACGGGGGTCTGCTCCTTCGATGTCAACCGTTAAAAAGTGAGCAGCTGAATTTAGACGTGGTCGTACGTCCCTCGAAGATAACCCACGTGAAGGACGGCCAAAAACTGCAACGACACCAGAAATCATCGAAAAAGTACATGATATTATGTTGGACGATAGGCGAGTGAAAGTGAGTGAGATAGCTGAGGCTGTGGGGGTATCGGAAGAAGGGGTGCGAAACATTTTGCACAAAGAATTAGAGATATCACTTCTTTATCGTTGGAAAATCTTTGACCACTGATAAAACAACACTTTCTTCTTAGCCAAATGAGGCCGTTTTTGCTTGATTTCTTCACTCAAACGTTGCAATAAGTTCACATAATACTCGCCGTTGATAGTTTTTCCTTTTTCAAGATAGTCAATGAAAATTCCGCGCGCATCCCAAAAAACTGGTGCCATGACCATGCCTTCTTTGGAGCCGGTTCTCCCTTTTAAGTAAATTGTTTTGAATGTTCTTTCGTCTCGGGTGTGAGGTGATGGACTTATGTTTTATCCATGGTTATGAAACGGCGCAAAAATTCTACTTTGTTGCTGTGAAACTTCGCTAAACACTCAATTAAAATATTTTCACGACACTGTTTTTGCTCGAGTGTGAGCAAACGCGGCACCCATCTTACACACAGTTTTCTCATGTCCAAATTTTCAGATAATATGCGATGTACCGCACTTTTTGAAATGCCTACTATGTCTGCTAGCTCGCGCACTTTTAGTCGACAATCATCATGTGCCGCTTCGTGAATTTTCTTCACCATTTCTGGAGTCGTAACCTCATTTGGTCGACCACTGCGATGCTAGTCTTGGCAGCTCGTACGGCCTCGTTTAAACTCTGATACCCAATATTTTACTATTGTAAACGATTGAGCACTCACCCAGAATCAAATCCAGTTCAGCTTTTATATCGGTTGAAAACGTTCGATATTGATGACTGCCAAACAAATACTAAACAACGTGGCGTCTTCAAACTTGAAATATGTGCTTTATAGATTGTGTACTTTCTAATACAGTGATATTTATCAAATAACTGCCACCATCTCTAGGTCAGGCCGGGTACTTATGGGACTATCCTCGTGTATATATATATAATATTGAATAAGGAATAATTAATTACTTACACTAACATATATTATGATGGCGATAATTCTCACCTCCGGCTATAAAATTCTTATTATCCTAACCGTTATTAACAATAGGGGGGTTTATAGCTAATATGAAAGGATACTTTTACCTGATTTTCATCATTTTGTGGCTGTCGTTGCAAGTGTTAAGTGAATGTTTTGTAATAGTTAGGTATTCCATAAATATTTAATTATTTTATATGCTTTATGACATATCAAGAATTAAAAAAGCTTTTTGTGAGTGTTGCGCATACGGTGTCAAGTTTTGGACAATATGAACACGGAAAGACGTTCCAAATAAAACAAGATCGCAATAGAGGTTTTATTAAAAAGCGGAAGCCCTTCTCATTGACAAACAGCAGGAGAGAAGATATTTCCCGTTATACCGTCGACTGGGTGGCAAACTTAGATCAAAAAAATCGTCCACGTGGATCGGACTTACATTGACTCACGTTGCCGAGGAGGTAGAAAAATTACAAAACGCGGGGGTCGTATTATTATATAAAAAGTTTGGGAAATCGACAGCGATATCTTAGAGAAGGTACAGTGTACAAGAAAACAACGTAAACATACCGGAAAATTGATAGAGAAAATGAAGAAAGCAAGGTTACAATGGGCAAAGCTGCGTAAAGGCCTCATGGTTGTTAATTGGAAAAAGTTATGCATCATTAATTGCATTTAAGTATTTAAAATTTTACACACTATTGGTAAATTTGAAATTTAAAGGTCGCGTTCAGTGATAAATCATGGCTAGAGGCGGTAAAATGACTGGCTCATTTCGTTAGGAGGAGGACGTCTGAACGTTTTCATGAAAGTGCCGTCAAAATCGTCAAATATTTTCCAGCTGTAATGATTTGGTTCTGCATATCAGGACAGGAGCTTGGACTTATTTATTTCGTTACTAATTTGAACCAGATTCAATATAAAGACGACATGAAATCATTTCTGATTTCATATAGTGATTTTTGAGATTCTATAGATGTTGCCTAGACATTTATGCAAAGTCTATCAAAATTTATTTTCCCAGATATTCCCAGACTTAAATTCAATTGAAAACGTCTGTAGTAGTCTAAAATGCTTATTTGTGTCAAAATCCAACATTAGACATACTAAGACAAAATGTGGAGAATACCTGGAGAAATAATCCAGATTTGTAAGAAGTTGCGATATTACGAACCTCTGAATTTTTTCAATTGAAAGAAGAGGTGATATTCAGATATTCAAATTTTTCGAACCCTAAATAACGAATATTACCCTTGAAAATATGTGATTTGTGTGAAGACGCATTATCCTACAAAAGTAAAATGCGTTCGAATATTTTTTCGTGACTTATTTTGTTTTATCCTTACCTAGAAAATCAATCCTGATTATGCCATTGTAATTCCAAAGAACTGAATTAAGAATCTGGTAAGTAGACTTCCGCGGTCGTGGTCCATGCTATTTGCTTCTGGGCTTCCGGGCTGGAACCGCGTCACTTGTATATCTGCCGACGTTTCGTACCCGTACTGATACTGAACAGTTTCAGTGCAGTAATTGAGCCTTGAAGATGTCCCATACAAATGGGTACGAAACGTCGGCAGATATACAAGTCACGCGGTTCCAGTCCAGAAACCCAGAAGCAGATAACTGAATTTCGAACATTGCCGTTTTGTTTCTGACTAATAGAAATACACCCAAGTATCATTCATAGTATTAACGCGGTTTAAGAAGTTACCATATTTTTCAAACTAAACACAGATTGACTGTAATGTTTTCCACCTCGTTCGCTACTGATCAACATTCATACATTTGGGCATTTATTTTGCATAAATTTTCGACACTGTGATAGAATATATGAAATATTCAGTGTCCTAAACGTTCGTTTCAATTTAATTCGACGGTCTGATATGTTATTAATACATTGATATTTTCGAAAACGGACATAGAGACCGGTCTTACATATGTATCTCCATCTTAAATGGAAAATTTACCCTTTTTAAAGCATGCATCCGTTTACATTTTAATTAATTTTTAATTAACTCAAAACACCAATATTGCACCTTTAGAAATTTTGGTAGACTTTCTTTGAAATTACATTTCATGACTACGCTTTAACTTTTTACCTGAAAATGCCATTTCTAGGTTATTGCTTAAAAAATTAGTACTTCGAATTTGATTTACTTCTGTAGTAGATCAAGAATTTGTCAATACGTGGGCAAGGTGAAAAGTTCTCGACCTAACACAGAGATAGCGTTACAATTAACAGAAATTTATGTTTGCTGCGTGGCTGCATGTGTCTTTAGTTAATATGAAAACTTCCAACTTGTTCTCTCAAGTAGTTTGTTTGTAAGAATTTTTGTAGTAGACGTCGTGCGTGTTATTTTTTTAAATGGATAAACTTGAATATCGTGCTGTTATAAAATTCTTTGTTTTGGATGGTTTAACCCCTATGAAAATTCATCCGAAGTTGACAAAAGTATACGGGGACTCTGCTCCTTCGATGTCAACCGTTAAAAAGTGAGCAGCTGAATTTAGACGTGGTCGTACGTCCCTCGAAGATAACCCACGTGAAGGACGGCCAAAAACTGCAACGACACCAGAAATCATCGAAAAAGTACATGATATTATGTTGGACGATAGGCGAGTGAAAGTGAGTGAGATAGCTGAGGCTGTGGGGGTATCGGAAGAAGGGGTGCGAAACATTTTGCACAAAGAATTAGAGATGAGAAAGCTCTGCGCAAGATGGGTACCGCATTTGCTGAATGTCGATCAAAGGTAAATGCGCAAACGATTTTCGGAGCATTCTTTGGACCGATTTAACAAGAATCCGACCGATTTTGTGCGGCAATTTGTCAGCATGGATGAGACATGAGTCCACCACTACACGCCAAAAACGAAACAGCAGTCGAAGCAGTGGGTGGAACCCGGTGGTTCAACGCCAAAGAAAGCGAAGTCGATCGCATCTGCCGGAAAAGTCATGGCCAGCGTGTTTTGGGTTGCAAAAGGAATCTTGTTAATTGATTACCTTGAAAAAGGCAGAACAATTACAGGCGCATATTACTGTAACCTTCTTGACCAGCTGGATGCCAAAATTCGCGCGAAGAGATCTGGTTTGAAGAAGGAAAACATCATTTTTCATCAGGACAATGCACCCGCACACAAGGGTGCGTTCGCGGTGGGAAAATTGCGGTATTTGGGGTACGATTTACCCAGCCATCCTCCCTATTCTCCTGATTTGGTATCCTCAGACTTTCATCTATTCCCAATTTTGAAAAAATTTGTTTCTGGAAAGCTATTCACATCCGACGAAGAAGTTGAAAGGACCCTAGAAGAATATTTTGACAGCCTTCCAGACTCACTTCCAGGAAGGAATATTGATGTTAGAAAAACGCTGGAGCAAGTGTGTTAAACTCAAGGGAGATTACGTAGAAAAATAAAATCATTTTTTAAATTTAGCTCCCAGTCTTCCATTGTCAGGCCGAAAACTTTTCATGTTGCCCACATACATCCTCGTAACCATACGTATTTACCAGAAAATAATATTTTTCCAACAGCAAAATTTTATTTTGAAAAAGTTACTGCCACTTATTTTTTTGACATTTTGAATACCATATTGTATAGACTGTTTTATTGTGATTAAACACGTGGTTCTAATTCGAAATAATATTTAAATTAAAAAAAAATGATTATAAGAAAAAGTTTCTATATATTTTTCAGGATATGTAATTATACATCTATCGAAATATATCTAAATGGTGTGTTATAAAATAGAATACAATAAGTACGTTACTAGCGCTGATGCATGTGAAAGATATGAAACTTTATATACAAAAGCGCCACACCTGATAGATAACGTGAGAGAGAAATCAATTGGGAATACACAACAAATAGGTGTATATCGTGTACGAAATTATTCATTTAATTCACGTAAAATATAAAAACCACAATGTTCTAAATTTAAAATGTTCAACACCTACATGTTAAAAGAAAGTCTCTTGTTCCATATAAGTCTTATTTTAAAAATAAATTCCGGAAATTATAATTTAAGCTTAATGCTTTTGTGAATTAGAAAAAGCCAAATATGAAAATAGTATTGTACAATTTTTTTGTATAAAGGTGTATACAAAATATACGATATACTCCGACGTATATAACAATAATAATAATAATCTTTAATGCCCAACAGATAACAATTCAATTACAGGCTTCTCGACAAAAACGAAAATGGCAACTGGAGGCTGCTAACTGACACTAGCAGCCGCCACTTGCAATTTCTGTTGAGAAATTTTTTATTCTTTGTAAGATTTTAAACAAAATTTGCCATACAATCAAACTCATTAAATTTTTTGGTAATAATGCCCTTCATTAGCTACAGTTAATTACTGATTTCGTAAATTTGTACATGGCAGGTGTAATTTAGGCTAATTAAGGTAAATTAAGGTATTCCACAGAGAGATTTTGTATATAAAGAAGCTAGTAAGTCGGTGAACTCCACATTTGTTAATAGTAGGATAAGAACAGTAGACGTAAACTAAAGCCTAACTGGTTGCTCATCTATCCTTGTCACTCATACACCTTTCTGTCCAGATTTTGCCATCAGTGATTTCCATATGCCACTGTCAATTAGCAATTTGATGCGTAATAAAAAGTTTCCTTACATTAATGTGGCGATTACTGATTTTGACATCTTGCCAAAAGAAGAGTTTTCCGCTTGTTTCAAGAAATGATTTAACAGAATGAACAAGTGTATTTCAGCTACAGGAATTAAAAAAAAATATCTCTTTAAAAATCCCGTTCATTTGTAATTAAAGTTTTCTAGAACAGTACTCGTATGTACACATACATTATCGCTCATACGTATTTGGTCACTCGCATTTAGCCCGCAATTTATAACAAAAATCAAAATTGAAATACTAATATCTTTTTATTATTTACATATATGAAAAATATATATTTTTACATCTAAAATAAATTGTTGTATAATAACACATGGATCAATAAGTCCCGAGACTAACAATGAAAACAACATTTTTTTTGCAAAATTTTTTTTTATTCATCAACATAATCACCTTTTAGGGTTATACAATGGTTCCAACGCTTTTCCAATTTTTCAATACCATGTTTATAAAAAAATTTATCTTTCGCTTCAAAATAAGCTTCAGTTTCAGCGATGACCTCCTCATTTGAGCCAAATCTTTTTCACTGGAGCATTTTTTTAAGATCAGCAAAGAGCTAGTAGTCACTGGGGGCTAAATCTGGCGAATATGGGGGGTGGGGAAGCAGATCAAAACCCAATTCGTTCAATTTTGCCATTGTTTTCATCGACTTGTGGCAGGGTGCATTGTCTTGGTGAAAAAGGATTTTTTCTCTCTGCATGTGCGGTCGTTTTTTTGCGATTTCCTCCTTCAAACGCACCAGTAAGTCAATATAATAATCACTGTTGATCGATTTACCTTTTCCGAGGTACTCAATGAAAATCACGCCATATGTATCCCAAAAAACTGACGCCAGGACTTTGCCAGCCGACTGCTGCGTTTTCGGACGTTTCGGACGGCTTTCGCCAGCTGTGCGCCACTCAGATGACTGCCGCTTCGACTCTGGAGTGTAGTGATGTATCCATGTTTCGTCCATGGTCACGTAACGACGCAAGAAATCTTTTTTGTTGCGAGTAAATAGCGATAAACAGATTTCTGAATCATCGACTCGTTGCTGTTTTTGTTCTATCGAAAGCAATCGCGGCACCCACTTGGAAAAAACCTTTTTCATGCTCAATTTTTCATGAAGGATAGTAAATACACTTCCATATGATATCTGTGTCATCTCAGCAATCTCACGGAGCTTCACTTTACGATCTTTCATTATAATTTTTGTCACTTCACTCACATTTTCCGGTGTAACGGCTTCCACAGGTCTACCCGAGCGTTCCGCGTCATTTGTGTCGGTACGACCACGTTTAAACTCGGCAAACCACTGACAAATCGTTGCTTTTGATGGACAAGAGTCCGGGTAACATTTTTCAATCCATTGTTTTGCTTGCGTGGTGTTTTTACCCATTAAAAAACAATGTTTTATCAGAACACGAAACTCGGTTTTTTCCATTGTTTAAACAAACTACAAAACGACTTTACTCCAACCTCGATAACTCAGCTGTTTCTGGTCCGATCGACTTCAAATTTTGACACGTTTCAAGCAAAGGTTAGTACTCTAGAAAGACGTGGTTACTGGTTTACTACGAGCGCCATCTATGGGTTAGTCTCGGGACTTATTGATCCATGTGTTATTTATATTTATCTAAATTTTAGACTCGTCTACATGCCCTCCTTTATTTTTAATCACTGCAGCACACAATCGAGGAATTCTTTCAATTAATTTTCGTAATGTCTCTGGTTTTATTTTACCCCATGTCTCTTGTAGGTTTTCCACATATTAACAGCAGATGTGGGGGCCGATTTCCTCACCTCTCGCTCAAGTTCTACCCACAGCAACTCGATGGGATTTAAATCGGGACAATGGTGAGGCCACGCCATAGCTTTTATGGTTCCCTCGTTCTCCAATTTCTGCAAATATTCTCGGCATAGTTTGGAAGTGTGTTTCGGGTCATTACCTTGTTGGAAGATAAAAGTTTGATCCGAAATTTTAATTCCAAAAGGAATGCGTTTTTCTCTAATATGCGCTTATACTCTTCTTTTTTTAGTATACCTTCGATTTTTACGAGATCGCCCACATTTGATCCAGAAAAGCAACCCCATATCACGACTGAACCTCCAACGTGCTTAGCAGTAGGAGCTACGCATTCTTCCCGGGCACGCTCACCCATAAACTTCCTCACGAAAACACGTCTTTGTGAACCGAAAATCTCGAATTTGAATTCGTCGGTCCACAATACTTTATTCCAGTTTTTTATTGTCCAATTTTGGTGATCGCTTGCCCATTTTAAATATTTTTGCTTGTTTTGCTTACATAGAAGCGACTTCCGCATTGCAATTTGTCCATGAAGACCGGCTTCTTTTAATCGCCTTTTAACTGTGGAAACACTTATGGGTTTTCGACGAAGAGCATTCATTTCTGTTGTGATTTCAGGAGATATTTTTCATCTATTTCTCGTGCTTGTTACCACTATTGCAAGATCTTCTGCTGAGGTCGTTGCTCTTGGTCTGCCTTTTCGAGTTCTGCTTAACACACTTCCACATTCGCGGTGGACTGATTTAATTTAAATTCTGTGGCAATTTCGCGGTTGCTTTTGCCAGTTTTATGGTATGCGATTATAAACAATCGCGTTTCTACACTCAATTCCTTCCGTTTAGGCATTTCTAACCGATTGAACTTCTTCGAAACACACGATGTTGTCACTATGAGCACCTCACAAAAGCTAACTGCATTTTGCCAAAATACTCAAGTATAAATTCTTAATAGTTTACAATAACACCCTACATAGAAATAAAATCATAACAATCGAAAATTTCCAAGAATTGAGAGATCTAATTCCTTAAGTGCAATTATTCTACCTAGAGTTTTATTTGGGTATTATCATTCATGTGAATAATAGGGTAATCGCATAATTATTTTTGAATAAGCTTTCATAGATTTTAATGTTTACTATGAAACTATTTCTTACTACATAAATAAATTTTATAATTTCAACTTTTCTATAGAAACTGCAATGAAACAGTGGTGACCAAATGCTTGTGAGCGATAGAGTATATTCTGAATTTCAATTAAGATATGGTCTATGTTAGTTTTGAATATAGGAATTGTATTTTCGCAATTATTAAAAAACGCTTTCGGTTTCCTACACTTGAGGGTTTATAGATTTCATTTCATTAGTTCCTTGCATTATAATGCGTTATAATATATGTATAAATTACCTAAAATGTAAATATTAATAAGGAGAATACAAGACAAACGAATCACTGATAGATAATTTAATCAATAAATATATTAATCATGAACGACTGTACCTTAATAGATTTATGCAGACATTTAAACAGAGAACTCCTTTCTTACTACGTATAATTTACGAATAATGTTTAAGTTAAACTGATAAATATTTAAGAAATCGTACAAATCTGCCCTTTTCATTTCCTTAAGGAAATTGAACTTTCAGTTGATTACCTTATATAGCGCAGATTTGATTGTTAGAACAATGTTGTCCAACAACTTGCGAAAGTTATGAACAAAGACGATATTAAAATATTTTTAGTGGAACGAATGTTAAATTAATCTCCGAAAAAAAGAAGATAGCTATATAAAAAGTGTCAACTCAAAACTTCAAGGCACAGGCTATTAATCTTTGTGTTTTGTGTGACCCGATTTAAATATTTATTTAACAAAATTTTCTGTGCTAGAGGTTAAACTTATTAAAAACCGTTTTTAACTTGAGGGAATACACATAACGACAGCATTCTTGAAAATAATTTACGGGATTTAATTGGGAGCGTTTTCGAATTGAATATCTCTTTCAGAATACTACAGTGCTCAAAACAACGTAAAAATGACATTAAATTTAAAAAAAAAGTTGATTTGACATCATTTTTGGTTACAATGTAATTGCAAACGGGTATCTGAACACATTATTCTATTTCGGCAGATATACTAGTGTTCCAGCCCGGAAACCCAGAAGCAGATAGCATGGACCACGACCGCGGAAGTCTACGTACCAAATTTAAAGTGATCTTCTTGGAAGATCACTTTAAAGCATTTTTAGTGTAGAAATATAGAAACATTTAGTTTAACATAAGCAATAATTCTTATAAAAAATAGGGATTAATAATGCGTATGATTTCCACGAACATCTAAAAATGTTTGGTATCTTAATTCATGGACTGGCTTAGCATATCGAACATTTCTTGGAGACAGACTTACATCTCATTTTACTCCGGCAGCAATTCGTAATGCCTGAAGCGTTTCTGGTGGCATATTTTGCGCGGCAACACGACCAATTGTGGGTTATTGCTGTGTCGAGTTCAAGTCAAATTAGAATGCACCTATCTGACTGCCAGGTAAATTTGGATTCATTACTCATTCATACTCATTATGACTCCAATCAATATGGCCATTTGTTTACATTCTACGAGTTCTTTTATGGCTTGCATTCAGAGTAATGCAAATGAACGGTTTTCTGACATCTAAGGCAAATTATGAAAACGATTTCTTATTGTTTGAGTTGATAGTAGCCTTCCAGAGAAAGCAGCAAACTCATTTCGAATTTGTGATTTCTACTTGTCAGTTGCGACATATAACGATCGTCTCTTGTTATTGTAGGTGTTAGCACACCTCGCCCTTGCTTTCGTCGAAACTTTAGCCACACTACGTTGTGTTCTTCCACCTTCCAATTAACCATAGATCTTCAAAACTTTATATCCGAGAGATCGTAATGTATTTTCATTTCGGACGACATTTAAAATTGCCAATCTTCACCACTAAACATGTTAAGACACGATTGTGCATTCGTTTTCTTCTTTATAAAGATTCAAAACTAGTTTATAGAAATATTTTTAAATGTTATATTAATTAGCTCTATTTTTTTATTATGAATTATATAGAATATCCATTAATTGCTTTGAATAGTGTGTGAGTACGTTAATTTCTTGTGGTTGTTTTCTTAACAGACTAGTTTAAATTCTTTTGTCTTTCTTCGATATTATTGATAAGGTGATTTTATTAGTACAGTGTTTGATGTGTATTTCCTAATTATAACATTTCTTTAAAGAGATATATTTCTTATGGGAGAGGAGTTGATATTGTAGTCACCAATTCACTTCGTAGAGGTCATCTTCCTAATCTAAGTACATGTATGTATGTGCTTTAATAATTACGTCAAAATAGAATGATTAGATAAAAGTCTTGTTATCTTCTATACAATTGTTAAATAATATTTGAATCAAAAGTAGAATAATATTTGAATCAAAAGTAGAATAAATTAGTTGTACATTAAAATTACCACTTCTTTTACGTTACGCCAATTTTGCGATCGAAATGTTTTTTTGTTTTTTATTCTTTAAGATGAATAAAACTTATTAGTTTCATCATAAAATAGCTGGGTTGGTGTCGATTTCATCGTCACGCTATTATACGAATGCACCAACTGTCGACAACATTGGAGACAGAGTTTCTCTGTACTATTTGTAAAAGCGAAACATCGTTGTCGGTGGGTGACGGTATATTGGCTATTAGAAATTATTACTGCTGCGAATTGTTATGGTTTCGGTGTGTTGTCTCATGCAGTAAATGTAAACTAATTATTACACAAGTGCTTTCGTCAAATTTCTGGTATGTATCTTTAGCCGCAGTTACATATAACCATAATAATAATCTTTATTTATCCAACTGTTTACCCAACAGCAATTGACAAATAACGTTCTTAAAATGGTCATTGAAGGCCTTTAACCCTGATTATATTACCTCGTAGAAATTAAAAATTATTTAAACAGCGGAAAATAAATACATTCCTGTGCTTTTAAAAATGATGCGATACAAATTTTTTCATAGTTTAATGAATAAAAAAGAAAAACTGAAACTAAAAACTTTAATTAACATTTGCACAGAGCGAACCTTAAATATAAGAGGGTATATAATTCTTTTTTTGTATAAAACACTCAAAAATGTAGTCTTACATTTTTTCTTCATCGCATAAATAAGTCGTTTTTTATATTTCTCTTAGTATTACAAGGTGAATTCCTTCCTAGCTGATATTTTATTACAACTAGCCATAAATAAGGTAGTCGTTAACAATATTTGCTTATCACGTAGTTTTTTTAGTAAGAGAGTGTATACACATCCACATCACACGGTCACTTTTTGTGATTATAATGGAGTCTCTTGAAGCACATGTGAGTTTGTTGCTGTCTTATTGACCAAGGCATTAGGCCGAAAGTGAGCTTCATCACTGAAGATGATATTTCGATGAAATTCAGGTTTTTTTTCAAACTTTAGCAGAGCCAATCGGAGCTTCAAATAATCAAGAGACGTCAGTTTTTGAGTTAATTTGATTTCGTAAGGGTGTAAGCCAATCTTTACGCAAAAATCGCCACAATGGGCACTGAACTTCCGTGCAAGAAGAACATGCTCAAGAAGAAGCAATACTTAATATGGTCGACGCTTAACTTTCTACTAGTGCTAGAAGAATAGCCAACAGACGTAACACAGGCCGCATGATAGTATGGAAAATATTGTTTAACAATGAAGCCTTCTTCACCAGAAAAGGCATCAACAACATCGGGAATTCGTATTGTTGTGCACATAAAAATCCATGGTAAACGTGGGAATTCCATTTTCAAGATATATTTCCTGTGAATTTTTAGTGTGGTATTATTGATTGGTCCGTTTATAAACATAGAACGTCTTACGGAAGTTCGTTATATACGTTTCGTGGAAAATGACTTTACAATATAACTGGGTGACGTTTTTCTTAATGTAAGACGACGAATGTGGGTACAGAACGATGGCGCACTTCCGCACTTCCGCGCTTTAGTAAACAACTAACAGGTTTTTTTAATCAGAATTATACGAAGAAGAGAGAGAAGAGGTTGCTTGGCCGCCAAGATCAGCAAGATATCCCCTGGATCATTTTTTATTGAGAAGACTGAAAAATTTGGTTTATGTTTTGAAAATAGAGAATAATTTGTTGCTAGACTTATGGACGCCGCAGAAACTATTCATGTCGATCCTGGGCCTATTCGCAGAGCTGCCTCTTCAATTCTAAGAAGAGCTGGACTATGTATAGAGTAACTGGGTGGACATTTTGAACAACTGATTCAATAAAACTACTTCATTTTAAATGATCTTTAATGAGATTTCTTTGCAGCGGTCCATAATACCTGAATAGATATATTAAACTCATCTTCAACATTAACGCACCACTCAATGTTTCTGATATATTTGATATAATTTTTATATTTCCTAAAACTTTTTGATTTTATCTGATCATAATCTAGTAACTTTATCACACTACAAAGCAATTTTATACTTCTGATCATAATATCGAGTTTTGTTAAAGTGTTTTTCATGAGTCATTTAAGTTATAATTCGAGCATTACTAAATTTTAACTAGGAGTTTATTAATTTTTCACTTGTATAAAATTTAAGTAAATAAAGCTTAAATTCGAAATAATGAACCGACCACATCATTCAACAAACCAATGATGAATTTGTAAGATCTTCAACTTTGTTAGAAGAATGATGAGCAATGCGTTATGTGACTAATTTAGTGGTACAGTTACTCAAATAGTTAGAAGATTCAGGGATATCGGATCGCCCTCGAGAAGACGTGGTCAAGGTAGAAACGACTCACGAGCGCTAGATACGCTCTTTTTTGCAACTGCAAGCTTTCAGAAATCTGCAAATAAAGAGAACAGAACTCATTAACTAGCTTGAAGCAGTCAAAAATGTCAGAGTTTCTGCTTTAACTGTAAGGAGAAAGTTGCAGTTGGACCATCACTTACCATAGCACATAGATTACAATGTTTAAGATTTGACAGAAATCATGTAGATTTCACAATTGAAGATTGGAAGCAAGTTTTTGTTTTCAGAGGAGACTAGAATAAGCTTAAAATCTTCAGATGGTCGCGAAAGAATATGGCGAAGAACTGGGGAAAGATAACATGAATGGTCAATGAATGCTGTATACTACCTAGAAAACATTATTCAAGATGATGTAATGTTTTTCGTACCAATTCTAGGGAACAGTTTTATGTTCATGCGGGATAATACGAAGTCCCACATTATCAACTCATTGATTGGTCACCACAAACCCAAACTTAAATTCAATTGAGCACGTTTGGGATGCTCTAAACAAAGCGACATTTATCAGCTCCTAGTAATTTCCAGGAATTGGAACAAGTTGTTTTTTTTTTGAATGGAATTAGTAAGAAGTACTCCAACATTTGATAGTGAGCTTACTACGGCAAATACAAATAGTTGTCAGAGTATAGAGAGGTTATTAACTTTTACACTTTTGTTTCATTTTTTTTTAATTATAGAGTTTATTATTATAGAGAATTTCTAATAATATCTTTTTGTTTCGGAATTTGTTATTTGTAATTTGTAATTTTTGTTATTCCACTAGTATTCATTAAAAACGAAGTTAATTGATTCGCTAGTGTTTAATTTAAAAAGTAATTCCCCAAATGATTTTGTTAAAATTCTATAGAACTATTTGAGTGGCGTGTTAATTTCGAGCATGAATTTAAATTCATATATAGATGTGTTTGTTGATACGTAAATTTTCAGCCAAAATCCGTCCACTGCTTCTTTTGAGAGTTGTACCGTGTAGATATCGTTGAGCTCTGCAAAAGTCTACTCTATAGACGAACTTTCCGTAACTAGCTGTTGCCATTCTCAAGTCGTTGCTGCTGTTACTGTCGTTCTTCACTGTGTGCGGTGTGAACATAGTGTTCTATGCATTAGGCAGTCTCTGTCCGTTATCCCATTTATTCAAACTGTTGCACCTGTTTTTTACAGTAATCGTTTCTCTGATTATTTTGACTGTGTATAGTGCATGCTATCAAGTTGTGTTCTTCTTTGCGATCACGTATTCGGTGAACTGATTGTCTTACGTTTGCACGATCCCAAGAGCCGCACGGTATTTCATAAACTTCTTCTCTGATGTCAATTTTGTCCTTCGGATTCTTATTAGCTGCAAAATTTTCTTGTATGATTGTAATACTGTGTCGATTGCATATTTTTGCAACTATTCTGTCTGTTGTTTCCGTAACGTGAGCCAGTCGAATTTTGTTCAGATTATTCTTTTTTTTTGTGAATCAGTTTTGTGTTAGTGCTTCCTGTACTTTTTTGAGCTTCTGTTTTGGTGTTCTTTGACGACTAGTGTCTTCGATCTTTTTGTTAGCGCTTTTATTATTCCGCTAAGTTGCGGCGAATGATAATCTGACTTTGTGTTCAGATATTAGTTTGTGCGTGTCTGCTTTCTAGATACTGTATGGTTTAATGTTGCGTTTTATTGTCGTGAAATGAGGACATCTAGAAACAGCAGCGATCCATTCGCTTCAGTCCCCATTATCAACTGTATTTTGACGTGCATACTATTTAAGTAATTCAGGAAATTGTGTAATTCTGTTTCAGTGTGTGATACA
Source organism: Dermolepida albohirtum (assembly GCA_031893035.1). Taxonomy (NCBI): domain Eukaryota; kingdom Metazoa; phylum Arthropoda; class Insecta; order Coleoptera; family Scarabaeidae; genus Dermolepida; species Dermolepida albohirtum. The sequence goes on from JAVIWB010003414.1 coordinate 171,119, forward strand.
TACATAGGATAATTAAATCGCAAAATAAGTGCTTTCAAAAAAGGACATAAGGACGCGACAATTAGACAGGGACTTATCCTCGTCGCTATTTGAGCACGCGTTACACACAAGCTATTACATCAACATTGAGTGACTAAAAACATACACCGGCGTAGAATGTTTTCACACGAGAATAATCACAGTAGCAATTGAAATAGAGAAAAGACCAAACAGATTGAATAAAAGGAATAACTATATATAAATATGCTATCTATAAATCTGTCTATCATGCTATCGATGAAAATATAATTAGGAGTAAAATTTTACTCATTTATTGACTGTGAATTTGCAGAGCATTCTTGTCTAAAAAAGAAAAAATAATATAAGTAAAATAATTTCATGCCAGAAACAATTTAAGTTGTGAAAAGTGAAATTTTATGGTGACAATGCATTACAATAACGTAATCCCAACGATAATTCAAGAACTTGTTGGTAATTTTAATTTCAACGGTGAGTCTCAGCACAGAGATCCACTGAGAATGATAACAATAGGAAAAAAATGTTGAAGAGTCAAAACCAAGGCCCATGACATAAAAGATTGCAGAAATGTTAAGCATTATTCGAACGTTTACGACCATATTAGAAAGGCTAGGATAGGTCAACAAGTTAGATATTTGCGGTATGCCCCTTATGTGAAAAAAGGGATCCTTCTGTGAAGCGATTGATGCTGGTGATGAGAAGTGATTACAATCTTCGGCCTGACTTGAAGATTCCCCTCAAACATTAACAAAAGCAGATTTTTATCGGAGGACTACTTTCTTTTAGTGGGGAGTTTTAAGGATGTCGTGTTTTCTGAGCTCCCACTAGCGTATGAAACAATTAATTCAAGTATGTCGTTAAGGACTTTAAATATTTCTTTATTATATTACATTTAATATTTCTATTAATTTCACATAAATATATTTTCTTATGTTTATTTTATTGATTTATTATAAAGTACATTCCTAAAATCTTAACGACATATGTATTTAACTGAAGAGGTTCGTAGTCTTGCGTAACTCCATAGTTTGCAAACGTTACTCGTACGTGTGTCTATTGATATATATTTTACCAATGCGAACATTTATTATCGTCGTTCAGTTAAATTTGGTGCTAGGCTACCACGTCTTTCCTTTTCTCTCGCAGTATAGAAACACAATACGCGATGTTGAACAACACCCCTTATACAAAGAGTCTGCTACTTAGAGCATTACCAGAAGACGTCATGCAAGAACAGTATCTTGCATGGCGAAGACCGATCTCTCTGCTGTTTCCTTCTACCCGACTCGTACGTGCTCTAATCGTCTATTGAATTTAATCATGCGGGGAGGATCCATACTCCGGAACTAATCGGAAAAATATCCTTCCTAATCGTGTACGTTAGTATTAGGTACATCTGTATATACTATCTATATTGTTATAGTCTTGTCAGACTGGGTCATCGATCAGTCCCATTTAGCATAACGTATTTATATATAAAGTACATATGAGCGCGTTAAGAACGTTCTCTAGTTACGAAAGATTTGTCGCAAGCATACACATTTAATAGCAATGTAAGTAGATCTCTGCTAAGAATTGATATATATGCGGAGTTGTAAACTGTTATGCAGACGGTAGTGATACTGTTTATATGTAAATATATGTACGGTCTATGCAAATGTTATTGAATTATATTTTATTTTAGAGAAGAATTTTAAGTTTCGTATTTTCGTAGTTTAGTAATATAAATATATTAAAGGCTTTCATTTAGAACAACAAGCATACCATTAAAAAGTGAATAATATATTTTATTTGTCGCGAGTAAACGAAGTGCGCTAATAAAGTTAATATTCTGATCAGAATCAGCGAATAAGTGAATCAAACTAAGTTAATATGTGTATTGTCATAATTGGACAGTTTTTCTTCAAAACTCCTTGCGTGCTATAACGTTGGGCTCAGGTGAAGCTAGAAACGTAAATTTTCCACCGATAAAAATGTCTACTTATGAACGAAGAATTATGAAGGAAACCGGGCACCATATTCAGTTTAATTCGACCAAGATCCTATCCCGCACTAACCATTTCTATGGTCGCAAAATCCGTGAAACTATAGAGATCTTTAAGCACCCCAATAACCTTAACCGCGATGATGGCTACCCCCTTCATAACGCTTGGCAATCCCGCATCTCTAATCTACCCAACCGCAACCGTAAGTCTCCATTGACTCATGACCCATTATCCATATATAAACGCGTCCCCCATCGACTTTCAGTGCACTTTCAGTGCAGTAGTTCAGCCCTGAAGATGTCCCATACAAATGGGTACAGAAGCAGATAGCATGGACCACGACCGCGGAAGTCTACGTACCAAATGAAGAATTATGAATTTCACCGAAAGATGGTAAAAAGTTGTTGAGAAAACGGACAATATACAACTGACTGATTTTTTTTGTATTAATAAATGAACTACGTAAAATATAGGAAAAATATGATATGTCTTTGACAATCCAATAAGTAGTTTGTCTCCAACGCCTCGCGTATTTATTGCACTTAGCTACAAAACATACATATATATATATATGTGGTGAGCCGTAGACAAGTTTAATATACGATATGTTGCTCTAAATACTTTGACGGTAGTATAGTAACTAGCAGTAGAAATTAATGTAAAATCTGTGAAGGTAAGTATTATTGTATAACCAATTTTATTTAGGACCCAAATCTATCGTTACATAGGACACAGCCTGGATATTATAACGATTAAATGGATTATTGTAATCAATGTTTCGGTTGGGATAAATGTCAGCTATTGAAAAGAAAAAAGTATTTGTGGAACATATTTTAAACTTGTTACCATCATTAAAGTTTCTTCAAATTCTCATTTCCCCTCAATTTTGCCAGTTCTGGATTCACTTAGATTGTTAGTCGCTTTCTTGTATTACATAGTAAACACTGATAACAATATGTTCCATTGCTAAAACCAAATCAATCGTTTAATAATCTCATGTTTATCTTAATTCATTCCTTTTATATTTAGATGAATTTTCTACTAGAATGCTTGAAGACTCATAATCGTCACATTCATTTGATTTGTTCATTTTTCATGTCAACAATCATGATTTTTTTAAATAATTAACAGGCATGTCTTCTGTTTTGTATACATTTTTACAATCATTATATGATAACGACAAAGGTATCAAGATAGATCAGTTACTTTTTTCTTTTTAGGAATTAATTTGAATTTAACAGAATAATCATGCATTATTTGGATATTAAGTACATAATAAGAAGACATCTTTATTCGTTATTATAAGTACTAAAGAAAGAATAAAGAATTAAAGAGTAATAGATCGGTAATAAATAATGGGCTGAGGTGAAGGTGTGCAACTGAATTATAGTCACCCGTAAGTTTATATATATATATACATATGCTTATGTATGTATATAATAAAAATTGTATAATAAATGAAAACAATATCTAATTACTTATTCTAATATCTTTTCTATAGTGTTGGCGATAATCTTTGACACCGGTTATAAAATTTTTATTAACTTAACCATCACCAGGTATCCCTTATTAATAATAAGATGATTTATGGGTAATATGAAGAACTACTTTTACTTGCTCTTCAATACTTTGTTTTCTCGTTGCCAGTGTTAAGTGAATGTTTTGAAACAGTTCCAGATATTTGCTAAATATTATATATTTCATATGTTTTATGACATTTTAAGAATATAATCAAAAAACTGGAAGTTTTTCTCATCAGAAAATAGTAAAGAGAGAATGTGTTTCTCGTCATACGTGGACAAGGTAGCGAAATTAGTTTAAGAAAACTTCTCCACGTCATCCGGGCCTACTCGTTACCGGTGTATTAAAAAAAACTACAAAACGCGAAGATCGTATTATTTAAAAAAAAGACGAAAATCGAAAGCGATCCCTTATAAAAATGGCGTACAGCTTACAGCAAGATAACAAAAATATATCGGAACGAATATTTAAAGTTGGTGCCTTGTAAAAAAAACAAAATTCATAGAGAAATAAATAAGCACTAGGCGGGGCAACATGAAGACCTAAGGGTTGATGACTGAAAAAAAATATTGCGTCCTTAATTTCATTTAAATATTTAAAATATACACAGTATTGGTAAATTTGGAATTTAATTGAAAGTATCTTTTTTAAAGGTCCTATTCAGTCATGGATCGCAGTTAAAGACGGTAAAAGAAGTGACTCGTTTCGTTAAGAAGGACCGTCTGAAAGTTTTCATGAAAGTGCCGCCATCAAAACCGTCAAACATTTTCTAGCTGCAGTAATTTAGTCCTGCATGTCAGGAGAGGAGACGGTCTTGGACCTGTTTATTTTGTTACTAGAACGATAAACCAGGTTTAATATAATGAAATGGTGGAATTAGTTTTGATTCTAAATATTGATTCTTTAAGTCCCGGGGAGGTTGCCTACATATTTATGTAAGATGGGGCACTATGGCACAATGCAAAATCTGTCAAAACTTTATTTTCCGAAAGGAATTTAAAGTCTTGCCGTGGCCAGGTAATCTTCCAGACCTAAACATAATGAAAACGCCTCAAAATCCAACATTAGATATACTAAGATGAAATATGTAGAACACCTGGCAAAATATTCCAGATTTACAAGAAGTAGCGGTATCATATATCCGAAGTATTTCAAAAACAATTATTGCTGTAAGTAAAGCGAAGGGTGGATTGACTAAATATTAATTAAAACACTTGTTGAAATATTGTTTATATGAGAACTTGTTTTGTTTAATTTATTATAAAAAGTGGAATTTATGTGGTGACTAATTCGGGTGCACGGTAGTATACATTTTAATGTGTTATTATAGACATATGACATGTACATTATTATCTGAGATGTTACAATTATTAAGTAATAGATTACTTTACAACATTTATGTCGAACAGTCTGTCAATATATACGATGCTTGACGTGATCTTCGGAGAGATTATTAATGAATTGCGGCGTCGGGTAGACTTTGATTAATAGAACTATAGCTAATCTGAAATAATCGACTTCAATTAATTCCTTCCTAGCATGACACACTTTTGAAAAGGTCATTTACACTAATTACATATATACACATAAATGAATCCACATAAAATATAGAATAAATGCAGAGAAGGGTCATTATTTATTTATGTATAATATTATTTAAGTAGACGTAAATATTACGATGTCCCAAGGAGGGCTATACTTAGGCTATTTTATGAAGGTATTACAACCACTTTTTATATTAATATTGATTCTGTGTTGCAAAATTCGGAGTTCAAGGCTTCGTGTGCTATATATTTCTATCTATAATTGAGTATTTGTTTATGAAATTTTTAAAAAAATATGTAATCATTCATTTACAAATATTTATAGTAGAACAATCACTTCTTTCTCATAATTCCACTTCATTTGGAAACATAACATATAATATATATAATACAGATTGTGCATGGTTGTGGGTTGTCAGTTTTTATCTTGTTAGGCTTCGCATACATAATATTTTTTATCGGGTTTTTAAATTATTATATTTAATCCTTGCGAGTTACAAATATTCCAAGAGGAAATCTCTTTGTTTATTAATATTGGTATTATAAAATGAAGGATTCTTTTTCGCAGCAGATAATTAAACAGTGTCACAACTGGAAAACTACGGCAAAAATCCGCACGAAACAAATTCTATACATTATCTGTACCGTCGAAAGCCAAAACGCACGCTGTATATTCGTTTCACATAATTTTAACAGAAAATTGTATTCTAGTCTTAAACTAAGGTAAAAGGAAATCACCTGCATGCGTTTATTGCACCCTTCCTTGTCTATCGTATAAGAGATCAAAGAGAGGTAAGTTATGGTTGGGACTCAAGTCAGTGTTCAATACATGGCCCTTATTCTTCAAAATGTACATGCTTTCATATGTATTTAATTCGCGATAATTACAAACATTCTTTACCAAATGCATGATTACTTTCCAATACATGTTTTGTTAAACCGGATTCTTCTGGCAGATTGAATTTGATGTGCGCAATATGCTCTTTATACCGAGTTTCTATAGACCGTTTAGTTTGGTCTATATATTTTTTACTGTAATCTAGATATTTAATTCCATCAATTCCAAATTATTTGTTGTCCGCGACTTTGCTTTTCACATTTCCTAAGAGGGACTTGATAGAGTTAGTGGACCGAAATGTAACTTGAAAACCGCGCACTTTAAAAACACTTCCGTTAGTGGACAACTAAGCAAACGATTGATAAGAAAACTGAAAGAAGCCATCTTTTGTTGCATGCTATGATTTGAGTCCACCGTGACAACATTAGTTTCTTTTCGGAAAATATCAATTTCTATTTTAAGATTATTTCTAATTACTACGGTGTCCAAAAAAGGCAAAGTGTCATTGCTTTCTTTTTCTACTGTAAATTTAATCGTCGAAAATTTTGAATTTAGTTTACGTGTTTAATAATCGTGTCATCTACATACATATGTACCTAATCCAAATGCTTGGAAAATGTTTAAATTCTACTTCAAAATTACTCATGAATATGTCCACTAGAAATGGAAAAAGGCAATTGCCCCTTGCAGTTGCCCGTTTTTGTTCATAGAACTTACTTTCAAATTAGAAACACTTTTGGGACATACAAAGGATTGCTATTAACACATATTCCTTTATGTTTTCTGGTTCGATCTTATTTTTATAAAGAAATTCTTCTATATATTTTGAAATTTCTGGAATCGGTACCGTTACGTAATATGATACTAAAATTTCCCCGTCTTCTAATTTATAATCTGTATATATATATAATCTTTGAATAAATTCTATTGAATTACTTAAGTTTTTCGGGCAAATTTTTGTATTCATTCACTAACCACCTTGATATTAAGTAAGTACGTATACAGAATACGAAAATTAATGTGGAGTGATGTTATATATCAACCTTAGGTGATTAGATAATTTGTGGTCAATACTGGAATTAGAAATAAGAAAACACGGTCAAACAAGTTTTTTTTTATCGAAAAAATGGCATAAAATATAACCTAGACAAGTACAAAGTAGTGGAATCAATTCTAAACAGACTTAGAAATGCTATTAAATTAAAAGGCAATCCTATTAATTCCAAATTTATTTAATGCAAAAATAGTTTAATGTTCTAACATCATTTAAATTGAGAGATTAATTTATTCCGAAATATTAGCTTTGAATTCAAAGAGTACGTGGCTGATGATAAGGTGTTATTAAATATATAACATAAAACGGTAAACTTTTACAAGCTTTGTGATTCTTTGTATCTCTATAAGAAGAAACACCGTTATTGTTATCATTATTATTAATATTTTTGAATTTAAATGCAAATGAATTTCGGTTTTTGCTTGTTGTATATTCGGAAATCTTCTGACGTTTAACAAGAATTCATTTTGAATTATATGTATATCTGAATTGAGATATAGTTTTTTAAGGCTTTCACTAAGTTGTTTGGGTATTACGCCAGTGGTATATATTTACTATTACTGTTATTAAAATTAGAATTGTTTTGATTTTACGTTGTCATTACAATACTTTTGTCCTCCATAGATACCATGCAATCCCATTATTTAAGAAACCTTAAGCAACCTTCCTCTACAAACTCAATCTACACCGATAACGCTTATTATCTTTATCGGGCAAAAGCAAACTACCGTAAGTTAAATAATTCATGATGTTAAATGATTGGCGATGAAAATAATTTAGTATCATGAATCAATCTTCAGTTTAACTAAAATGACTAACTAAGAATCGGATTTTTTTGTTACTATATTGTTGTTAGTGCCTCTTTTAGGTATAACTCTTGTGCTTTATTCAAAATTTTACATTTAATAAAATTAGTGAAACCTATTTTTCAATTTTAGAAACCTTTACTACTAAGACACTGGGCCACTAATTACTGATTTATGGATTTCCTCCCTTTTTATGAATTAGTTTATTGGAGATTTTTTAAAACTTTTTTTATATCTACAGGAATATGAATGTGATAGTAAAATTGATTGAAAAATAGAAAGCAGCTGAAGATTATTACGAAATGGCCTATGACTAATTAATTATGTGTTGGCTCGTACGTTCTGAAATACGAGGATAGTTTGACAAGTAGTGAGAATGACACATAGGTGGCGCTCTTATTGGTAAAACAAATACACTGTAATTTAGGTTGCCTATTTATATGTTTACATTCCGATATTTAGATAAATCAGTTGATTAGTTTATTTTTGACAGCTAATTGAAAAAGAAGCAACACGTCGTTTTGTTAAAATGGAAAAAGCAGAGTATCGTGAGGTGATTAAATATTAAGTGAATTTAAACGTGGTGGAACAAGCTGTGTTGATGAAGCGCTCTCTGGAGCACCCAAGATCGTGACTTCTAAGGAAATGATTATAAAAGTCCATAATATTATTACGCAAGATCGACGACTCAAAGTGAGAGATATAGCAGACATGGTAAATATTTCAACAGAACGCGTACACCACATTTTAACGAAAGAATTGGGCCTTTCCAAGTTTTCGGCAAGATGAGTCCCGCGATTGCTTACGACTGATCAAAAGTTCACTCGTTTGCGCATTTCCAATGAGTGTTTGGACCTTTATAAGCGGAATTCGGTTGATTTTTGTAAGCGATTTGTTACTTGCGACGAAACTTGGATACATTACAGTACACCCGAAACTAAACAACAGTCGAAACAATGGTTAGAATGTGGTTCTGTACCTCCAAACAAGGTGATGGCATCAATTTTTTGGGATTCAATGGGCATTTTGCTCATTGATTACCTTCAGAAAGGTGCCACAATAAACGGACAATATTATGCAGAACTTCTACAAAAATTAAATGTTGAGATTCGTGCTAAACGGCCAGGAATGGCAAAGAAAAAGATTCTGTTTTACCAAGACAACGCTATCTCACATACCAGCACAGTTGCGATGTCCAAAATCCACGTGTTGCATTTCCAATTAGTGCCGCATGCGCCTTATTCGCCGGATCTAGCCCCTTCCGACTACCGCCTTTTTCCGAAATTGAAAACGGCACTAGGTGGAAAGAAATTTTCGTCTAACGAGCTTATCATCTTCGTAATGAGTATTTTGCAAGCCTTCCCGAATCGTATTTTAGAGATGGCATAAGGGCATTGGAGCACGGTTGGAATAAATATATTGTTCTTTTAGGAGAATATATTGAAAAATAAAAATTATTTTGTATTTAAAAAATTCGTTTCTTTTTTCCACTCTCACTGCTTGTCAAACTACCCTCGTAGATACCCGGCTATCATATATACATGTAAAATTAAACCAATGACGAAGACACAACAGTCGACGATGTTATTTCATAGTTAAGTGGTAACTTGAAATTTCAAAATTGTTATATATACGTAAAATCTTCAAGCATTGTAACTATATCTACAAATGCGGCCTACGGAATATCGAATACAATAGCAGAGATAGCGCAAGTTGGAGAATTAACACTTGATACTATACATACCATATAATAAGTACGTAAGACACACTGAGTTTGTGCATTTAAGAAATGCCCATAATTTAGGCTAACACATTTAAAAACAGCAACAAGTTATTTATAATAAATTTTAACAATCGTGCTTTTAGTTTATTATACTCTTTGACTTTACATTTAATATTAGACAATTTCACGTCATGAATTAGAAGTTGGGTTATTACTAGTTAATCTATATCAAGTTGATGCGTAAATTCTTAGCGTTTTTGGTTTCTGGGATAAAAAAATTATTAAGCATGTATCAAAGTTATTTTAATGTCATATTATTGTTTAATTGAATACTTTCTATATTTGTCGATTTGTACAATTATACAGTCTAATAGCAAATCATGAAAAAGTTAGTAGTATGAACAGTCGATAGAAAATATGTCGACACAGCGAAAGCTGCAAGAAGATTAGATTGTATGACATGTGTTATCGGCTGTGAAAGCGTACGTAATTTTATTTGTGCAAATATTGTTTTGTCTATTGACAAAATAAAATGAAATGTCAAATAGAAAAAAGCGAGGGTTTCCAACATATCCTTTTATTCGAGTTCAACAGAGGAGTTAATGTATCGAGGCCCCTAGAACAATTTGTGCCGTTAATTTAATTTTGGTGAGCACGGAAATGTCTTCTGTGATTTAAAGTGGGAGGTTTTGACGATATTAAGGAAAACTATCGGAGATTGGTGAAGATGTCTGAACGTTTTAATTCATGATGGTCCATGCCAAGGAGCTCGGGAGTTAGCCATTATAATGAATTGTAGCAAATCGACCATAATACGATATTTGTATTCCATGGATAAGGGTCAAAAACTAAGTGCTCGTTTGCTGCTTGTTTTTAGGCAAAACAAGAATCACCGTGTTAATATATGTACGTCTTTGTTAGGTTATCATTCTTTAACTCGTTAACAACATCGACCAATTTTGACCTACATTGACGACAAAAAATCGGCCTTTCAAGAACAGAAACGAATGGGTTGTTCTTAACAAAAAAGGCAACTCCCTAGACAAAAGCTGATACTCCTCTGCGTAAGTTGACATGTATCTGATGCTGCAAGCGGTCGGCGTTTATGAATTACTTCCGAAGAATGTAACCATCACTGCTGAGAATTACTGTCACCAACTCCTTCCGCTTGATGCCGCGATTCAAGGAAAAAGACCGGAAAAATATCATAAAGTCTCTTTGTAGCACAATAAAGCTCGCCCTCATACAGCTAATATTATAAAAGTGACTGTTCAAAGACAGACTCAGTTGGAAGATCATTCTATCTCCTCCTTATGTTATTGATCTCGCTTGAAAAATTGTTAGTTATTCGTTGTTGAAGAAATAGGTCTCAGAAAGATGGTCAACACCGCATAAGGAAAAGTGAGTTTTCCACTTTCTCGCGGAAGATTACTTGTCCTTAGGGGTCGGTATAGTTCCCCAAGGTCTGTGAGAAATGTTACTTTTTGGCAGAGACAGGTCATAGAATAATAACGTGTTCTATATATCGCCATATTCGTGTTTTTAGGCGGGTTTCCTCTCGTCCGTGAGTAATACTGCCCCTCAATATACAATAGGCATCATAACTTTAGATTAAAATGGTGCAATGTATTGACAAATTGAGATGAAAAGTGGCACAATGTCGTTTTATCAGACGAATCTCGTTTCAGTTTGTTGGCCCATGATAGTTGTAGATGTGCCAGCATACAATTCTACCCATAAACGTGTTAGTATTAATCAAATTCGCCGCCGAAGATACGTCCCATTCATTGTCAATATAAATTTGGTACTAAATTAGTGAAAACCAAGACTTTTATATTCGTTGCTGTTAATTTTTTCGTACAATTCTAATACTTGTAATTAAATGTCATAATTCTATTTATTTGAACACCAAAAAGTGGATGATGCCAGGGAACACCGGGAAAGAGTTAAAAAAGTCTCAGAATCAACTCCAGATTTTTATGAACGTAAATGTGTATAAGTGAGCTATTTACAGATACATTTCAAAATGGTTAAAAAGGTTTACTTTTAACTTTTTTCCAATAGATACTGTTCGATATTAATAAATTATGTTAAGTTCACATCTGCGTTCGAAATTTTGTTATAATTAATTATTACAGTACCTCGTAATAAAATTAGCCTATTCTTTTAAAGTATTAACGACATATAATCAAAGAAATAAAGTTTTATACGTATTCCTTTATAGCGCAATTTTTGTTTTCGCTTCAGCATGCTGTCGATACAGGCTTTTACGGTATCTTGCAACTTTTTGTTTCCTTTCTAGGCTTTTTCGATATTCTCTTTTAAAACTGTTAAATTGGGATTTGGGGTACAGTAAACAATAGATTTAAAGGACACTCGATTGGATTAAGGCCCGGTAATTTTCCAGACCAGGGCAACACTAGTATACTGAAATCTCCAAAAATATTCTGGACAGAAGGATTTTCCTCTACATCTGGTGAAATGATAAAGAGGAATCGGAACAGTTTCTATTTCATTTTGAATTGATGCTGGTTCATTATCCCTTCGGCCAAATACAGAGAGCTTCTTTCTATTCCAGTCCCAGTAGTGCATGACCATACCATCACAGCTGGGAGATGTTTAACAATTTCCGATAAACATTCTATTCCACAACTGCTTCGAGTAACTAATACGTAATATAAGAAAATAATTTTTAAAATGTTTTCGATATAATTGCATACAAAGATCTTTCTGTCTTCTTAAACAATAAAATGTTGATGCATCTTGGCCAACTGTCGATGCTTTTCTTCGTTGTTTCGAATAACCACGTTTTTTTTTAGACCAGCGAGTTCACAAGGTTCGCTCTGATACCATAAAAGATGTAACAACTCTGTGATGGAAGAAGGCTATTTTGCAAAGCAATGTTAATAATGTTTATATCCTCCCTTTCGGTGACTTTGCGTGGCCAGTGATAACGTTGTTGACTACTTAATGCTGTTTTGCAAGTTTTATTTGGTAAGTGTTGCAATGCCTATCACTGTTCGGCGTGAAACTTTGATCAAGCAATTTCGCTTTGAAAATACTAATCTCTAACAAAGTTTGTATTCTAATTTTTGCACTGTATAAAATTAACGCACCACTCATCTAATTATAAGACACAACTAAAAACGGTAAATACGTCATCATAAACGAACTTTTCGAGGGTTCTAACAATTCTGTATAAATGCATTATACCACCCCTTCAACTTTGTAAAATTTAACGAGGGCAAGTAAAGATTATCAGTTCTGATAGCAAGAGGTTAATGACCCTAAACCTTAATATTATGAATGAAGTAAATAAGTATATGTATATTGTAAGCTAGTAGTCTGAAATATGTACATTTATCTTTCCGGAAGAGTACAATAATATGTATTTCAAATATGTGTTCTTCATAATTGAGATCTGGGCTAATTTAATTACCAAATACTGTAGATTTTACACATAAACAGGATTTCATTAATAGTTTTTGTATTGTTGAGCAATATATTAAAGAAAGTCAAGTTATAAAAAGAAGTATCGGAAAATTAATATGAATTAAAGGTAGTTAATATCTACTCAAAGTTAGAAAATAAAAATTAGTATATTACTATTTTGTCGGGCAGATGTAACTTGTGCCGATGATCAGGCCATTAGAAAAGGTGAACATGTAAGTTGGGCAATCGCACCAACCCGCCACGGCTATACGTAATTTGGGCCGTTTTTAATTAAAACAAAATACTTTAATGATTTAATTTTATTTTCCTTATATTTTTTGCCGTGTTAGAATTTGGTTTATTCATAACTTGAACACTGTTTATTTTAATACTTACATCTACTTGAAATTTCAACAATGTTTCTACAAATATATACAAAGAAGGATGGCTACTGTAAAAACTGGAATTGAAATGCGAATGAAAAGATTCGCATCCATTCGTAGTACGAGTTATACTTGATGATCTTGAAGCTCAACGTTCAGGTGGAAACAAAGCTTCCTCATCGATATATGTGTCAACCAAATAATCGGAGTATTTTGCTACTCTTGGATCAATCGGCGGATTATCAACCAAATCTTCGACGTAACAATCAGCTACTTCATTTGGATTCAAATATTGAATTCCAAATGTGTTTTTCAACCACCTTTCAATTTCAGACTCCTTATTCTTATATTCAGGGACTAACCCTAATTGTTGGATTTTTCTCCACCAAGACTGACTTAAATGAAATCTACACCCAACGATAACAATATCAGACCAAATTTTCTTTACAGCCACATGAATTGCTTTCTCAAAGTCTACAGTAACTTGTTTTGGTTTAAATTGCATACTACTTGAACTGCAAAAATCCACTAGTGCCTTTATGCACTGTTCATACGTTCCCGCGTATTTATCTTTAAGTAAGCAAAAAGCGAACGGAACATAATGTGGATTTTTATATCCATGAATTGTAAAAAGTTGTTTGAAAAATTTGGTACAATAAGTAAACGTTCCATCCATATAGATATTGTCACAGTTGCACAGGAACGATAAATTTTTTGCACAAGAAAATACTACTAAATTGTTTGAACTATCGTTTATGACTATAAAGTTCTCTCCTTGCGTTGTTTACAATCCAGGGCTGCATGTACATCCATCGCACATTGCGGGCGTTGTACACATTTCGTTTAACACATTTTAAGTCTGACACAGATATGTTTACTTCACTCATATTCTGAAGTACTTGTCGACAAAGTTTTGAGGGCCTTTGTGAAATATCTTCTGTCGCTTTCCTTTTGCAAGCACTATTAACAATTTTCTTATCAATTTCATTTTCTTTTAACGGATGGTTATGTTCAAAATTTTGCCTTATTATAATTCTATCACTTCCTTCGCCAACGGTAAAAATATTGGCCCTACATGTGCCTTACGCCATTTCCTTTCACCACACTTCAGCAAATCTGATTTACAAAAAGTATACGTTTGAAAAATCAAAAGAACTAGACCACACACTCTAAGGATTTCTTGTAATTGACTCATGATATTTACACTTTGTGAACTAAACAACTCTTTGAACACACAAGATGGAGGGGAGTTTCTTTAAACTTATTAAATTAACAATTAGATAAATAATTTCCTAATTTTCTAGAAATAATTAACTTGTTGAGATCCTGTTCGCGTGAATATTAATTATTAATTCCTATCCTCCTTAATTACATAAATGCTTTTAATTTTAATCCCTATCTAATTTTCGAGGATTAAATAATGACCATTGGCCCAATTTACCATCGCCCATTTTGTTTAATATTTCAAACTTAAACGTCATTGTACACGATTTACAATTACTTTTAAACAGCTACTTCCATTACGCTATAAATGGTAGACATTGTAGTAAAGTTGACATTAAGTGACTTAAATGCAATAATCATTATTTTACACTCAACGATGTTTCGTACATATTTTACGAAAGTTAAAAATACAACTTTTGACGAAATATAAAAATTAATATAAAGCAGCAGCGTCTTACGTATGTAAGTAGGCGAAAGTTCCATTTGTAAACTTAATGCGTTTAGATTACGTAAATGTATGGTATTTCGCGTGTATTCTTTTGAGAAGTACCGTTTTCCGACGGAAAAAGAAAAGTGAAAGAGAAAATCACTCCCACATTTTTACAATTTCCTTCCAAACCAGTTTGTTAATGTTAAAAGGAGTAGCTAGGTAGGTTATCAGGTGCTCGACTACC
This sequence comes from Dermolepida albohirtum, assembly GCA_031893035.1. Taxonomy (NCBI): domain Eukaryota; kingdom Metazoa; phylum Arthropoda; class Insecta; order Coleoptera; family Scarabaeidae; genus Dermolepida; species Dermolepida albohirtum. Next base: position 186,321 of record JAVIWB010003414.1, read on the forward strand.
TCGAGCGCTTTTCATCAGTAGGAAGAGTGATGGGACGATTTCATTTCATTTGCCGCGAATGCAAAACGCTCTGCGTCAGAAAACTGAATGCTGATGACAAGGAGTAAATTAAGGGTAAATTATAAAAATACTCTTATCGTCTGTCTGTCAATTCTTTTTGAGTTTAGAATAATGTAATTGACAGGAGATTAAACTCAGTCTACCCTTTAGAAAGTATGTATCTTGCTTTCTTGTTAACGTCAACACTGATATAATTACCTCAGAGCTTTGTATTCCGTAACTTCGTGAAACGTAAATTTTTCTTTGTACAAAACACATGAATACACTGGTAGAAAATTAATGCATAAAATTATAAATTCTTGCAAGCATATTTAATATTCATATAGTGATTATCATAAAATATGTAATTAGTTTATTTCATTTTCCCAGAAATACAATTTTATTATATGAATATGCTTGATGAAAACATCCTATATTTTATTTTATAAATTTTAAAAGCAAGGATTTCCTTACTATATCTCATTTACAAAATTTGTTGTAAATGTGATATGGCAGTTGATTATACGAGAATCGCTGTTTATATTTTGCAAATAGCAAACAAAAAAAAATTTTTATTATCGAAAATAGTTTTATTGCTTTTCAAAATATTCTCTTTGAAAATCAATGCCCTCTTGCATTCGTTTAAACCAATCCAAAAAGCATTGCTGCCACTGTGATGGCGGTATCTCCAAAACATGAGTTTTGAATGCCTCAACTGCCTTTTCCAGCGTAGAAAACCGCTGAAAACGAAGTTTATTCTTCCCGTGTGGGAACAAAAAGAAATCATAAGGTGCCAGATCAGGGCTGTACAGTGGATGGCTCATTAATTCAATGTTTTGCCAGGTCAAATATTCAATTGTTTGAGGCGACCTGTGTGAGTACCCAACATGAACATAGCTTTTTAACGGCAAAATGTTCATGCAGGATTTTATGCATGCTGGTGTTACTAATACCGAAAGATGCTTCGATCTCACGGTATGTCACATGACGGTCTTGCATTATTAATTCAGACATTGCATTAATGTCTTCCGACACAACAACATTTGTGGGACGACCATCACGAAATTCATCGTCCAAAGAACACCGTCCAAGTTTAGTTGTAAATGGTGCTTCATCACCATATAAAGAATTCAGCTCGTCGATGCATTCTTGCTGAGATAATCCACGTCGAAAGTAATGAAAAATAATTGCACGAAAATGTTCGCGAGTGAATTCCATTTGTTCGCTGAGATAAAATTTTCAAGTTACTGTCAACAATAGAAACAGCGACCGGATAATGAAACTGTCAAGGTAAGTATATTGTCAAAAATGACAAACTTCAGGATGCAATCATCAGATCGGAGCCAGTTCCCGAAATATAAACGGCTACCCTTGTATATCAACATTAAGTGGTTTAAGTCCTTTACAGGAATTTTATATTAATGAAAGAAATTGAATTGAAATGGCGTACGTATAAATAGTTTTCAAAACATTCATTGTTTGATACATTAGTACGGTGGTATTTTTAAGTAGCCAAAGTTTGTCAATTTCGCTGTATATATTGTAAAAATATTCATATAAAGGTTAACAAATGATGCAGAGCAGAAATATATTCTGAAAAATGTAATTTATAGGAAAAGGAATATGACGGATCTTAACCATAGAAGAAGTGTATCCTACGGAAACACTTTACTCCAAGACAAATAAACGATTCAAGCGAATGGTATTGATTTGTGACATGCATTTGCGGTAATACTGGACATATGTTTTCATGCTCAGATATGCCGTCCTGCAGACAGTATATTCTCATGAATTTATAGCAGACAAATATCAAGAATTCTGAATTATTTATATTACTCAGACGCCAAAAAAATATGTAGAAAGTTACGGTTACCCTTATAGATAATTGGATAATTAATGTTCAAAGTAAGCTGCTTAGTGCCTAATAGTAAGTAAAATTATTTATATTACTTAAACGCCAAAAAATATGGAGAAAGTTACGGTTGTCCTTATGGATAATTGAATAATTAATGTTCAAAGTAAGCTGTTTAGTACATAATAGTAAGTAATGTACAATAGTAAAATATATTTACATATTTTTCCTGCGAGGAAAACGTCCCTACTTTTAAAGGAATACGTTTGTTTCAAATGGATTTCGTTTGACTGATCTTTTAAATCCAGAGATATTATAACAATGAATATTAATAACAATGTGTTTTAAATTAAATTAAAAAATAAAAATTTTGAAGTTTAAGAGGAGCTAATGAACTTTACGCCGAAGGAAGTTATCTTAATTCTTTCACTTATATTTGAAAGAAAATATTAATGCATGAGTAATTATATTTCATTGACGATTTCTTTTACTTTGTAGATAGTATTATGAATGCATTTGCTAATAAGCTTTCAGTTACATGTGTATATTTATACCACATGAACAATAATGAAGTTAGCAACAGTTTCTTTTCCCAACAACTTTATTCTTAATTTTTTTTCTTTTGTAAGCGGAATTAATATTATTATAATACAAAACTATAAGTTTATGCATTGAAATTAGTGTATCTATCAACATTATGATAGCATAATTTTTCTTGTGAATTAAGATATTCGAAATTACTAATACTTATATGCAATGTAAATACATATATCGTAAACTTAAAAAAGTAAATATTAAATATTAAATTGATTTTGATGCATTGGCGGTCGTCTAATCCGTATATCTGTGTATCGACCTTTGAGTCATTTATTGATGTTTGTTTTTCATTTTCTTTGACGGATGTTACATTATATAACTTTGAAGAAGATGTATACGTCAAACCATCAGGATACCATGAATCTTCTTATGTAATAGACACACGTACGTACATATATACTTATTTACTGTAATTATATTGGGGAATCCTAGATTTTTAAATTAAATTCTTTTTTTTCTCGTCAATATTTCGCCCATTACTTTTTAGGCTTCTTCAGGGTCAACTATAATTAAATATTTATTAATTATTAAAACTATGAACAGAAAAGTAGCTTTTGACACATTTTTGCATTCTATATACTCACGATGTGAACTGTAATTTCGGAAAATGCATAAAAAAGATATTTTCTTATTTATTGGACTCTTCCCATTGCAAGTTAATGTCTTGCACATCTTACATAATTTGTTACATGTTAGATTAAAAACTGGCGTTATACTATCATGCAACTACATAAGTAACCCATTTCAAATCATAAATTTCTCATAACATATTCAAAGAACTAATGTGTTTTAAAGGCTCGAAACCAACTGATTGCCAATATCTGTAAATTTTTTTCTCATTATTTGTTTTTATTATGTTTTGTTGCTGAGCGTCTACACAAAGGAATATACCGTGTTTAAATTGTATACAAGGGACTTAAAATTCATGACATTATCCTGTCTATTAATTTCTACCATTTTCAAAAATTCTCTACGTTTTCTGGTTTTTTGCTTTTCTCATTTCTTTAACATTGTCATAATCAGGTTTATGATTGCAATTATTTGCATAAAAAGAAAGCGTGCATCTCGATTTTTTGGTAAAAGATGATTTAAAATGAATTTAATTTTGCTGATAGATGTTGGATTTATACGGAAATAGTGCAACATTTCCGCGAAGAACACCCAGATTTTTCATTAATTTCAGGCAACTGTATTCAAAATTGAAGTCCTGGGCATATGGTCACGTAATAGCTTTGCCAAAACACTCGAAATTTATTGAAAATAATATAACCGGTGTCTGCAGTTACTTGAGGTAAAGAGTCTGTAAGAGGACGTCAATTTTTATATTGTCTTCAACAAATAACGGGTGCTTTGTCAAAGATTTTTCACGGTCATATTCACAGAATTGAACTACAATTTTAAATACAGTCGCTTGTGAAATTGATGGTAAGTCTGTGTGTTTTTACGGAAATGTTACACTACTTGCGCATGACAGAAAAATTCGATTTGCTTCAGTCGAATATTGCATTTTGAAAAATAAATATTTAACAAGATTGATAACTATAATCGACAACAAATTGTCACAATGTCACTACCAACAGTGAGATAAAGGACCTACAAATGTACAAATAAACGCCTGTTCTAATATCACCCCTTGCAAAAAGTAAATGCAAATAGGTAGGTTTCAAGTAGCAGCAGACACCAATATCAGCCATGGAACGGCATTAAAGTGTTACAAACAAGAAAAACTTGATTCGATGCGTTCAGGAAACCTAGTTTGTGAGAAAACTATGTACGTTTTTGATGCACATGTTGTATCTGTAGAGAACATCTATTGTTCTGAGAAGTCTACATTTATGGTAAACGGAGATAGAGAACTATCACAAATTCCTACTGATAGTGGGATAATCATACCCAATTACCATAAAAGGTCGACGTTTGGGCAGACATATTCAACGATCGTGTAATGGGAACTATCTTCTTAGACATCTTTAGGCGGCAAAAATACTTAGATTAGAGACGAGCTTGTTCCAAAATTAGCATTTTTATATCTCCAGAAAGTCCAGGTATTCCTACTGATACCATCTGGTTCCTTCGTGTATGACAGAACACTAGCTCATTATGCTTGCCCTGTTTGAGATTTTTTATTAGCAGTTTTTCCTAACAGATGAATTTTAATAGTCAAACTAGATCTCCCAATTTAATCCTAATGAATTTCTTTCTAAGAGGTTATTTAAAAGCTAAAGTTTTTAAAACGAAGCCTACTAATTTAGATAATCCAAAAGAACGAATTACAGCAGAAATAAGAAGAACAATAATAATATTTTAAATAATATTAGAAATTATTTTCGTCGTAGATTGGGAGGCAACAAGAAGTTGATGGAGAACACTTTAAGTAATTTTACGATAGTTAATAAGAAAAGTTCATTTTTCAATTCTTTCAATTTTTACAATTTGTGTTACTATTATCATTGTTTTTCCGAAAAGTGGAAATATCTCATGAACTGTTAGGTATAAAGGTATTAAATGTAAGTTTTCCAAAAAGGCCTTTAAAAGTTCTATCCAAAACTGACATAATCTATTAAAAAAATGTGTAACTTGTGATATCATAATAACGATTGCATTATTCCTTCTGTAAGATATATAAAGTTTGTGCCACAAGTATATTTAGTTTACTTGTTTCAGGGTTTTTATGAAATATTTACTGTATTGGAATTATTGAATTATTGCATAATATATTTACATAAATAAGTACGATCGACCATCATCTAGGTAGGAAACTTTGGCATAGATAACAGGGAAGATGTAAGAAGTATATGAGACAATCGAAGATCAATTTATAATTGATGTACTTATAACTGTTGAAGATATTAAAGAAAACTTTTCAAAGATTACCAGAATACACTCTATAAACATGCCACATTGGTTCCTAATAATTGTACATTTATATCAAGCCAATGTGGCATGTCACCTAACGTGTTCTGAAAATTGCATACAATGGTTTCTTCATTTTTTCAGCTTCAACAGTTGATCTTTGTATAATCGCCTACCGTTTTTATATCTGTGTTAGTTTTTTGCTATCTAGACGACGATAGATCATATTTGTTTATGCAAATATCTTATTTCGGCAGACATGTTATTGAATAATATTTAGCGGTTCTCTTTAGAGATCGATTCAGCTTTCGCCACTAGCTATTACCATTTTAGTGAATTTTGGCAATGTATTATTTAGTTAAATAAGAGTAACATTTTTCGCTAAGGGAAGGTGTATAAATTTAAAATTCTTGTACCGCTTTTTTACCTCATTGTTTTAACGTCTCTAATCAACCTTTTACATTCGTTTTCTCTATATCTGGGGTACTATGACTGATTTTTGTCATGTAACCTAACTGTATGTATCATAGAAATTAACGCATGACACGAGTGGATAACAAATCTCTTCTGTTTTAAAGCTTTCTTCTACTCATTACTTTTCTATAGTGTAATTTTCCATTTTACAAGAATTATTGGTTTTTCTTCGACTCTGATTTCATTAAGCACGATCTCCCTAATTAAGGCGGTATGACGTTCCTTTCTCAGCTGTTGGTATTGTGAGTCTGATTTACTTTCTTGTCAGGTGATCTAGTAAATATGTATGTATCCATAAAAATTAAAAGGTGCAGTTAACTTATGGCTAAGTCTATTTTCCTGATCCTCTCTGGAATAGTTCTTAACTCGGGTAAATGTTGGTTTAGAATTAGTTCAATTTCATTAATGATAATAACGATTACACTATTCTATCTGCACTATAATTTTCTACATTGTAAATAATTCGTTTCGTTCATTTAATTACTACATGCGTCATAAAGTCCGTTCCATAATACATTTGACCCATAAGCAAATATTTGCTAAATCATTACAAGGGACTTACGGACATTTTCATTTCTCTCTCTGGGTATTGACACACTGCCTCGCATTGTGTATAAATACACAATACGATACTAATCTGGACTCTATAAATGCTATTGTAAAATATTACTTTATTTCTGACAAATATCCTATGTATATATGCACGCACTTATATAGTGGGATCCATAGAGCGAAAATATTAATGTTGAAACCGTTTCCAATCGTCGCAAGCAATTTGAGTAAATATAAATAGGGATAACTTCGCCAATAGTCGGATAATTCTTGTAAATGCGAATTTCTGTGATTTGTGGAAACGAAAGATTGAACATTTACTACTTTTAGTTATAATTTTTACTCTTTTTTATTGAGAGTTTAGATCGTTCGATTAATACAACATTTAATTTATATTAACGACGATTCGGGGAAGTTATTTATTTTATTTTGTAATACCCTTTACAGTTATATATTCCCAATTGTTAATAATATTTTGTATATACATATATATATATATATACACTCCGCGCAACATGAATAGGACCACCCGACTTGTTGCAAGTTTTCGGTGGTTTGAAAAACAATTCATTTACTAAAAATACAATGCAACTTTGTAATGGTATGATATGGCAAATAATACGCATTATTGCGCAATAGTGCCTAACGTTATGCATTGGGTGACGTAAGTACCACATACATATAAAATGCACCGCGCCGGTTGGATACGACCAGTATTTAATAGTAAGCTACCGGATGAGTGTCGAGTTACAACGTGTATCCGGATAAACAAACATCTGTAATTAAGGGTATATATAAGTATATGGAAAAATTATATCAAGAAGGGTATTCCTCAAGGGCTACTGCAAAGAAAATAAGTCGATCACACCAGGTTGTGAACAATTTTATTAGGGATCCCGAGAATTATGGAAAACGTTTTAAAGGGCGAACAACATCCGTTACAACTAAGAGAGAACGTCGAGCCATATTACGCGAAGCATCGAATTCGGCATTAACGGCAAGACAAATCGCGAATAACGTTGGAACGAATGCATCGGTAAGAACTGTACAGAAGTTACTGAAGACCTGTCCGCATTTAAAACGTTTGAAAATTAAACGACGGCCTCCTTTAAGGGAATTTCAGCGCACTGCACGTCTTCAGTTTGCTCGAGCAAAAATGGGGTGGACAAGAGAATGGCAAACTGTTATTTTCAGTGACGAGAAGAAGTTTAATTTAGATGGCCCGGATGGGTTTTCTTATATTTCCACGATTTACGTAAAGATGAAGTGATTCATCACGAAGGCGAGCCGATGTTGGTTCAGTCATGGTATGGGGAGCTGTTTCCTATAACGGACCTGTTGATTTAGTAATAGTGAAGGGCAGACAGAATTCGGAAAAGTACGTCCAGCTGCTGCAACAGGTGAAAGACAAATTTTCCAACGTTATGGCAGGTGGGCCATTTATTTTCCAACAGGATAATGCCAGTATTCACACCGCGCGCATTGTTCGACGCTGGTTTCAAGAACAAGGCATGGAGGTTCTCGATTGGCCATCGCTCTCCCCCGACCTGAACATCATAGAAAATGTTTGAGGATGGTTGTCGCGTAAGTTGTACTCCAATGCTACCCAATTCAGTTGCGCTGACGAACTAGAGCAGGCGCTGAAACGAAGTTGGGCGGAACTTCCCGTTGACTACTTGAGAACCCTGTATAATTCCATTCCATCCCGACTATTTGAGGTTATAAGAAATAATGGCAAAAGTACTCATTATTGAACAAAAAGTATTTTGTTATTTCAAACGAATCTTTTATTTTGTAGATTGGTCGTATTCAAGTGGCGTTTAATTACTCTACTTATTGTCATTAGTAAAGTACATTTGCACTGACTTTTACAAAAATTATATTTGGTACCTACATACATCTTTTTATCAACCCTCTTATTTTCGAAAATAACAATTCCAGCGCGCTACCATGTTTATACCAACTACAAATGTCATATATCTATTCATGTTGCGCGGAGTGTATATATATAGTGTGAGTGTATATATATATATATATATATATATATATATATATATATATAAATATTTGTGGTTAATTGCATTTGCTAAAACTTATTTTGCTGGTTCAATATTTTAAAATTTACAGACATCACAAGTATCTTTAAATCAACAGTTTTTTTAAGTGCTGACTTGCCAAAAGATTTATTCGTTCTAAATGTTTTTAGTTGATGTTTTCCAAAAACAACATCTGGAATTTTCTTCTTCCTTTTATCTCATGTTAAATATGTATGTGTATTAAATCCTTGTATATAGAGAGAGACATAATTAATTTTTTTATATATATATATACCACAATCTGAAAATCTAAACAAATTATTTTGAAAATACAACATAAAAATAGCCCACAAACCAAAAACTTGAAACAAATAAGTTTTTACTAAAATTAAATATGAAACACCTAAAAAAAAAACAAGCACAGTATATACAAAATAAAATGTCAATCTTGTGAAGGTACATACGTAGGAAACAAAATAATATTTATATAAAAGAATATACGAACACAAATACAGTCTAATCAGTAACAAAATAAATACAACAGCTTATCTAAAAATGCTTTAAATTAAAAAAAAACATAAATTCGATGAAAACTATTATTTTCTGCCATTCCAGCGTTTATTAAATTCACAGAAATCAATTACAAATTTCTGCAATGGAAAAGGACTCGAACCCCTACCTACCGTTTTCTAGACGGCTGCCAATTAAGCCACCAGGCAGTACGACTTTTTAAATTTTAATTTTAATTGATTTCTGTGATGGAATAGTAGAAAATAATAATTTACATTCAATTCACATCGTAAAGGAACTTAGTTAAATGTTTATATATAATTATTAACATCAACATAAATTCGACTTTGACAACACCGAAATTGTCGAAATAGAAAACAGTTACAATAAACATATAATTAAGGAAATGATACGCACAATGAAAGGTGAAAATACAATACATGATAGAAGAGACATTATCAATCTCAATGATATTTATAACAACTCAATATCTTAAGAAAAAATTAAAAAAATAAATTTTACATTTAAATTTTACATCTCCCTGTATGTACAAGGATCCGACAACGAGAACTTATAATTGCACATGCAGATGTAACTACACAAGTACACAATTTAAAAAAAATTGTTTCTTTAAAAGTGGTTGTGTGTTAGTAAATTTTACAATATTAAACAAAAAATATATATTTTTAACAAATGTACGTAGTCACAAACATTTATATATTTAAAAAAAACATTGCTAATAATTGGAAATGTGTAACTGTAAAAGGTATTGCAGGTTGAAGAAAATAACCAACTTGGAAAAAGGGGAACCTTCCCCGAATCGTTGTTAATATAACTTAAATGTTGTAACAACCCAACGGTCGAAACTCCCAATAGAAAATAGTAACGATTATAGTTAATTAGTCCAAAACGACTAACATATTAAAAAAGCAAAAATACATTACTTATAGCATAAGCAATGAAAAAGCTCTGGGTTTGTAGCTTAATCGAGGTCTGTTGTATGACCTAATTTATACTTATACTACTGTTTAAAAAAATGTTTGTAAAAGCATAGCATTTTCGTTAGTAGCCGTCATCCATTCGTCGACCTATATATTTATTTCAGTAATCGGACAGAGATACATATAATGATATTTTATTTTATGAGAGATGTAAATGTAAAGTTCCAGGTTATTTTTCATGTTATCATTGTTGAAATGCAATTCCTTCCGAACAGTAGATTATTTTACATTGGAACAAATATACATATTTTATGACTTAGAGAATGTTAGATTTCAATCTTTTATATTCTATTGAAATGATAGTGTTTTCCAGTAAGAGAATATCGTCTATATTAATAAATGGATATAAATAAGCTACGTGCATCAAAAAATCCTTTGTATAGCCTAAATGAAACTATGTATCGAGTATATTTATCGCAGCTGCACACGTTTTTTTATTCAACAATGTTTAGACGAATGGAATCAAGCTTTATATGATTCGAGAATGTGGAAAGCGGTTATACATCAACCTTAGTATTAAGTTAATCAACCACAGGCTCCATCAAATTCAACTTCACGTTTTTTCATTCAATAACGTAGACGAATGGAATCAAGCTTTATATGATTCGGGAATGTGGAATTAATTAGACCTCTCGGAAACCTATCGTAAATGAAGCGAATAAAATTAATGTCCTGGCATATTTCAGTCCTCATGATTCCTCATGGTTCAATAAGATCCTCGACGCAACATCTACATTTATCCTATTATACAATGCAGAAAACTTCGAGTTAACATAAGATGCATAATTAGTCATTCATAACTGTACAAGATCTTCATCATGACGACAATGAGAGAATCGTGAACAAAAGGAGTTCATTCGAGAATTTTAAGGTATTTATTCCAAAAACGGAAGTCGTATCGAACATTCGTGAATTATTTTTTTTAATTTGTTAAACTTCGTAGATTATTTGCAAATTTGGAATGCAAATATTCGTTTTTCATTCCTTAAAATTTGTTTGCTTATTTAATAGTGATAGCTGAGGATTTTTCTCATTTACTTCATGCCAACTTTGCCAATAATACTTAAACATTTTCTGATAAATAAAATAAGTTAAAATGATCGTGTCTTACTTATTTATAATTTTATGGTAGGATATTATACACCTGAGTAGTTTTGACGTTTTCTTCCTGGCATTACCATAGTCACCAGTCAACAATTATTGCAATTTGTAGCTCAATCTACTAAAGTCAACAAAAAACTCTTTATAGTACGAAAACCATTGAAAATAGATATAGAGAATGCTATAGCTATCATGGTTTATGTAGAAATAAATGCTGTAATCGAATACGAAAAAAATAAATGGAGCATTGCATTACTCGAAACATTTTATGAACAGCCAGTACAAGGTTTGTCAAAAATGAAAGCATTAGAGTAAAGCTTGAGGTGTCTTCTACTTATATTCGCAAATATTATCATTTGCAGTGCCAAAAAGGTACTGCAAATAATAGTAATAATAATAATGATAACGTAAAGTCAAATAAAACAAAAAATCAAATATTTTTAAAGTATTTGAATTTAGGCGTAGGTAAAACTTAAGAAAATCTTCCTAGAATAAAATGTACATCTTTCTATTTAAAATAAACGAGTTGGTAGTCACTTCCAGTTTAATTAGAAGTGTAGCCGTCGCAAAAAATATTTTGTTTGAATATAACATGAATGTTTATCCCGTTTTTCAAAGAAAAGATAAAGCAACATTTTCAGTACGTCTAATGAATGGCTTCAATCAATCACCTTGTATGTGTCGATGTTTCTTTTGTAATTTTTGAGTATCTAGAAACCAAAAGCTGCCATCCTTGGTACTCTTATGAGCAAACCAAAAGCTCTTTTCCAAATAAAAAAGCTCACAGTACACCACTACTTGCAGACAATAGCGTAATTGCTGTAGATGTAGAATATTTAGTTCGTTATTCATGTTAATATTAATGTTAATGTTAGTGTTAATATCAATGTCAATGTCAATGTTAATGTCAATGTATGTACATACAATTGTTTAAAGAGTATTTTTTATTATTATTCGTAATTTCTTTATACTTAAAATTGAAAATTGTATTTATAGAAGTATAACTTTATATTTTTAGTGATTTAATTTCATTAAATAAATTTCACTATTTTGGGTTTTTAAATTTTAATATTATCAGTTATAAATCTAAAATGTCCAGTGACAGAAATAAATATTAGTCTATTACGTAAAAGATACAGAAAAGTATATTTAATTTTATAATACAGATTTACACGCTTCTGTTTTTCCCATACATTTGTACTTTCTGTATACGTACATATGTATGTATCTGTAGCAACGTTTAAAGCATTTTCGATAATCATCGAAAGAATCCGCATTCTAAAAAAATAATTAATAAACAATAAAATCGAGATTTCCATCAAACCATCTTGTCTGAAAAAAATTGCTACGCGAAGCGTAATTGGTTTGTTATTTACCAAAAAGTTTACTTTCGATTGCAAAGGGCAAAATATGAGAGATAGACGAACGAAAATTTCAAATTTAACCCTACTTCCAACCTAAATAGTCAGCATTGGCATTACGATTTTGTTTGAAAATTGATAAAGAATTCTTGCTTTTGTCCGACTGATATTTTTTTTGTCGTTTGATACGACAAACGCTGACATCAATGTAAACATTTATGAAGTCCGAAGGGATTTGTTAGGAAATTTAAAATCGAGATCTATTAGATTGATAAATACGTGGGTTCAGTCAAGATGGAACCAATTCTCTTGCTACTCCAATGAAAACTTCGAACGAATGAAAGAACAACAGTTATGTATCATTCCGGTTAAACACTCGGATGATATGAAAACATTTGATATTACAATAAACGTGAATTTAATTTCATGTATTCTTACAGAGATTTGTCTTGTATAAATTAAAATGGGATCTATAAATAAATAACGATTGTATGTAATTAATTTTAATTTAGTCACTTTTGTTTATTATTCGTTCTTTACCTTAACAAATTGAAATTATCTCGATCACTGAAGGTTGATATATAACCCATTGTCACATTAATTTTCGTATTCTGTATACGTATTTCGACAACTAGGTTGTCATCATCAGCAGATAATTAAACAGAGTCGCACCTGGAAAACTACGGCGAAAAATACCCGTTCGAAAACAAACTCGTACGCGATCCGTACGGTTGAAAACCAGAATGTACACCACAGGCTCTATCAAAATTACCCTGAAATTATCTCGTTTAAAAGTTCAGAGATTTATTTTTATATAAAGTAATTGATCATTGACACTCGATAACTTTGAAATTTAAATACCGCTATCCGCGAATTATTGTTAGTTTTCGTTAACATTACTTACATTTTCTTTAAAAATATATTAATTTTTGATAAAAAAACAAATATGTGTTGCTCTCTACGAGAACTATACGAAGCGGTTGATAAAACTATTAAATTCAATTAAATGTATTAATAAATAACAACCTTCTCATGTGTTCAATAAAGTTAACATTAAAAAATAAAAAAAATAATAAAATGCTCTTTCCGACACTTTTGTGTTTTCATAATGATTTTACCATCAATGCAAAATAGAAAAATAATTTGAAGATTCACAATTTAAATTGAGATAAGAATGCGTACGTATCAAATGTTTCTCGTGCCCATGAAAAACATTTCTGTTCAATATTTTCAATCAAACACAACCGCTTATCTTGACCTTTGAACTCTGTAGAAACTTATGAAAGCTTCTGTTTACTTTATATTTTCAATCTAACTTTACAGGTCCCCCTTAATAACTTTGGATTTGAAAATGCTTTCCTGGCACATGTTTAGGAATTTAAATAATTAAGATTACATATACATGTTTATAATACTTTTCTGTATTCAATTAAATGTGGGTTAGGTCCGTAAATTGGTTTTTAGATTATGCGTGAAAGTTTAGATACAGTCAATGGTCTGCAATTCTATAATTCGTTTATTAATTAACTCTTTAATAAATTGAAATTGTATTTCATTGTGAAAATATATATGAAAGTGAACTGAAAAGGCCGCGGAAGGTCGAATAAATGGTGAAGTTTCAAATTGTTTTTGTGGTGTGGTGGCAAGTCTGTCTCTAACAACATCAACTATTAAATTTCAGATCGATCAGATGTTTGTTAGTTTCATTGTGAGCGTCTAGGAGTTTTGATGAAATTCATGCTGTCATTAATACTTCTTTTCGAAAGGCTTATCAGCAATCAATATTCATAATGAGATGAACGATGGTCTAAAGAACTGTCATTTTTCACTGTCGATAAATGGGCTCCTGAGTTTAAATATGATTATACAACTGTTAAAGACGCACCACGTAGTGGTTGCTGCGAGGTGAATGCTTTAACTATTCAGTGCTAGTCAAAAATTGATGCGAATGCATATTTCTCCTGAGTGTTTGAAACGTTTTCAATAAGATAGATTTTATGTACTAATTTACCAGCATGTATAAGATTTGGATTCTAAATTATAAGCCCGAAACAAAACAAAAATTTTCCGAGAAGGTAATAGCACTTCTAAGTAAACAAAAAGAATTCCTCACGATAAAATAAATTGTCGGTGTTATGACGCCCGAATCGAATCCAGTTTCATACTGTTCGGAAACGTTTTTGTGGTTCTTCCCTTGAATGCTGACAGCTAAAGAGCTGTTATGTACGAGGGTAGCCGTTTATATTGCGGGAATAGCAAACAAAATAAAAGTTTTTATTATCGAAAATAGTTTTATTGCTTTTCAAAATATTCTACTTCAAAATCAATGCACCCTTGCATTCGTTTAAACCAATCCGAAAAGCATTGCTACCACTGTGGAGGCGGTATCTCCAAAATATGAGTTTTGAGAGCCTCAATTGCCTGCGTTGAAAACCGTTGACCACGAAAATTATTCTTCACGTGTAGGAATAAAAAGAAATCATAGGGTGCTAGATCAGGGCTGTACGGCGGTTGGCTCATCAATTCAATTGTTTGAACCGACCTGTGAGAGCTCGCATTGTCATGGTGAAGAAGGATCTGTCGTTTTCGGTTTGTTATCCTTATTTCTTCAAAAACCCTTGGCAAACAAATAGTTGTGTACCATTCGTAATTGATCGTTCTACAACTCTCTAAAGGCACGGTTGAAACGTGACCAGTTTTTCCGAAAAACCAGACGACCATTTGTTTTGATGTGCTTCGAGCGCGAACAACTTTTGTTGATTTTGACTCATCTTGGAATACCCACACAGTCGACTGCTCTTTACTATCGGGCTCACACGTATAAATCAAAGATCTCCTGTGACGATTTTATAAATGTTCTTTGAAGCACTCTCATTGTATTTTTTGAGCATTTCTTGGCACTAACCGACGCGAGCCCTTTTTTGAGCGGTTGTCAAATTATGTGGTACCCAACTTAACCCTTCTTAACGGCAAAATGTTCATGCAGGATCTTATGCACGCTGGTGCTACTAATACCTAGAGAAGCCTCTATCTCACGGTATGTCACATGACGGTCTTGCATTATCAATTCAGACACTACATTAATGTTTTCCGACACAACAACATTTGTGGGAGAACCTTCACAAAATTCATCGTCCAAAGAACGCCGTCCAAGTTTGAATTCACTATACCAACGATATTCTGTAGTTTTCGATGGTGCTTCATCGCCATATAAAGAATTCAGCTTGTCGATGCATTCTTGTTGAGATAATCCACGCCGAAAAAAATAATATTGTTCGCCAGTTAATTCTATTTTTTCGCTGACATAAAATGTTCAAGTTACTGTCAACAATAGAAATAGGGACCGGATAATAAAACTGTCAAAATAAATATATTGTCAAAACTAACAAACTTTACGGTGCAATCATCGGATTGGAGGAAACACTAACAGTGTTGCCAGTTCCCGAAATATAAACTGCTACCCTCGTAATAACTTATGGCTTGCCAATGTCTCCCTGTTATTGACGTTAAGCTATTTGAAGATGCGAAGGCGCCAATATTATACATTTTTTCTTTTCACTTGTCGCACTGTTGTTCTTGACCGTTTTCCATCTTTTTATGTTATAGTATGGATGTATTTTTTTAATGTTTAACGTCATTCCTGTTATTTCATTTCTTTTATATAATTTCCAAAAACTATTTTACTCTATTATCGAAAACGTTACTACATATGTATCTATATTACAAATCATGTTTCACGTTATTGTATAAATATCCAACGGATAGAATTTGAACATATGCGCTATCTAACTTCAGACCACGTTGGACGCTGTTAAATATTAAATTTAAAACAAAGCTTCTATTATTATGGTAAGTAATGACAAAGTAATAGCATTTGTTATTTTAAAAATAGTATATTAAAAGCTAAGTATACAAAACGAAACGTTATATCTCTTTTTATTGAAAAAAAAAAATGTTCGTATGCTAATAAATCACCTAGTATATACTATTTCAAATTGCAACGAACTCATCATTATCCACAACTATAAAAATCGCTTGCAGGCAAATCCAGGAAACTATCGCCGAATAAAATCAATTACGAAGATTGATAATCGCACGAAATGAAAAACAAATTAAATTTCAGTGAGACGAAGTGTTGTTTGGTTTTCATATTTTATTGGAACCAATAATAACGTTACCAGTGTGTGAATAATTTGCTAACGTCTACAATAAACGTGATATTTCTCAGATTTTATTCATATATTGCTGAGAAAGTTCTTTTACTTCGATTTTCCAATGCAGTGTGAATCCTTTATTCTGCGTTCGTGCAATCCAGATGAAGTATTTGTTTACTTTTTATTAGGTTTAATATCAGTTTATGGCGCTGAATTTGTTGATACAATTTCAGTCAGAATTATTTGGATTAGTTTTAGAAAGAATATACTTGAAGAAGATTATACAATGCTTAAATAACATTGAGAAAATAACAATTTGAAGGTACGTGCAGTATAGAAAATTAAATACCAGTAGAGTATAAAGTTAAAAAGAATTAAAAAACATAATGTTTAGGCCTTTTTAATTTAGAAGAATGATAATGATGCCAATGGAAATATTTAAGAAAAGAATAGTTTTTAAATTAATGAAGGTAAGGAATTTTTTTTCTTTATTTTGACAAGTAGAAATTAGGAAGAAAGCAGGGTTAAAAAGAGATAAGAAATGCTTTCTTTCTATTTTGAAAAGTAACATGCAATATCTTTGGAATGTATATGCCATGAAATAACAGGAGTATTGAACAAAAATATATAATAGAAAAAAGTTAAGGTTTTAAAGGCATTATTAAATAAATTAATAACTTTAGTAACATATCTTATTCTGGGCCTCGGTGTTCATTGATTCAATCAACAACTCTCTACTCGTATTGTAAGTTTCAACAAATTAAGCTAAATGAGTTGGATTTATACAGAAAAAACCGTTTTTATAGAAATTAACACCGAAAGAAATTATTTGTGTTATATTAAAGTAGATGATACCAGTATAAACAGATAGCTTCTACCAAATTTTTGGGTCTAAATGTAATTGGGAAATCCACGATGGTACTCTAATTAACAAGTTAGATACGAATTGTTTTTCGTTATCACGCCTTAAAAAGAAATTCAGCTTCGATCTACTAAAACATACTATTCTACACATCATTCTCCCTTGTATTACGGCCTCTCGTCTAAAGAAGAACGGGTTAATCTGTTTATCTATTTTTAAATTTCAAGAAATGTGGTACGTATGTACCTTTGTGTGTGCTAATGGACAAACAAGTTGTAGATGATTATTTGCCTAAGTATATATATTTATATATATATATATATATATATATATATATATCTTTTGCAATATTATAGTAGGTAAGGCGTAAATTAATTCGTGTAGCTGATGGAGGGCATATTGAACATCTGTAATCTGAACTTGAGAGGTTCGTAAATATATGTGTAAAGTTTCATATTCGTATGTCTTAAAGTTTAATAAACATATGCGTTCGAAATACGTATATTCTTTTTGAAACACCTGTATATCGCGTTCTCTAAAACAAAAGTAAATAAATTCTACTGTACAGTCTCAGACATAGATTACTTGTTTTGCACCTAATTATAAGATAAGAGAGATAAATTTTGCAATATGTCGTTCTTAATCAATTTTATTTTTGATTCTGCATATTAATTTTTGATTAAAATATAATATTTGGCATTGAAAAGACATATTTCATTTCATATTAATTTGATTTTAGTTTAAGTTAAACACACGAAAGGGATTTCTATAATAGTGAACAGGTTGTACGCATATAATAGGGAGGAATAATTTAATACTACTTTCAAAGGTTTCATAATCCGATTTTACCTACTTTCATGTTAATAGCTAAGAATGGAAAGGATATCATTGAAGATTATTACTATTATTATTTATTATAATCTAGGAAGAATGTTAATTTTCTGTTTCCAAAAAAAATTCAAACAATTGTAGTATATATCGCCTAAATAGCAATACGTATACATTTTGTGATGATTTTAATTATATATTTTCTAATTCAGATTTATCGACTTATTTTATTCTATAACTAAGGCAGGTGGATCGGGTACATAAACCCCCAAATTTATTTCAAAAATTAAAGGTCGTTTTAAATTTACAACTAAGAACGACTTGGTCGAGTTTTAGTTTCATAATCATATTTAGTCCTAGTCAGGTATAGGAATGACTTCTAGAGCAAACCTTCAATTAACTGAATTTGCACAAGAAAGTATGACGGGTTTACGAGAAAGCGAATTATCCATGCATGTAGAACACAATGCCACTACAATTGCTCTGTGTTAACGATGATGTGCAGAAATAAATGAAGAAGTACAACGTTTATAGTCCGAACATCTCAGACACACCACTGGTTGTGCACACCGTACTCTTCGATTTAGATACGTATGTGTTTCTTGTCAACAGGAACTCGGTGATAGATGGAGAGGTTTAATTTATAAATAAATCTCCATACGATCTATATATCGAAGAATTCGATACTTGGGGCTTAGATCGCAGTAGCCATTTCTTTGCTTACTTCTAATCCAATACCATAAAATTGCATGTCTAGAATGGTGTAACGAATGTCTGTTTGTAGGCAGATGTATGTAAACAATTTCTTGTTGCTCGTATTGATAATACCATTCCAGTGGCAACAAAAACTCACTTCAAATCAATAAGAGCGCTATGTGCCATGCCAATCGTAATAGGTATTGATCAAGTGTGGTCGGTGTTGTTGATGCCGATTTTGTTCTTGCCTTCCACCTCCAATGTCTAAAAAGTAATTTCGAAGTCTATGAATTACGCATTGGCTCATTTTAAAGAGATTTTAATAATACCTTTGTGTATTATTCTACTTTCCAAATTATCTTATGAGCCTCCAAGCCTCTACATCTGACAAATCGTGATGTATCTCCATTTCGAACGGCACTGAGAATCTTCGCTACTAAACACAGAGTAAGCCTCTGGATACTGACCAAAGAGCATGGTGACGTGCGCTTTTGTACACTCCAGCGATAATCGCTTTGACGCATGTAAACATGTTATAACATGCCTGTGTATTCGTTTTCTTGTTCAAAAAGATTGAAACAAGTTTACAGAAAGTTAACTGGCACTATTTTTTATTATCAATTATATACAGTCTGTCGCAGAGAAAACCGAACTTTTTTAAAATAGTAAATTTTAGTGGTGTCATCTATTAAAAAAATATGCGTCGGTAAGGCAGATCTTCCACCAATTTTATGTTAAATTATCATGACATTTGCATCATTAGAAGCCGAGAAATTGCGCATAAAGCAACAGTGTATATTTGGTACTAAGAGCAGATATGAAGTTCTGCTTTAAACTCGGTAAATCGTCTACTGAAATGTTTAATTTGATGAAACAGGTGGTGATGCGTGTTTATTACGTATGAGTGTGTATGAGAGGTATAAACAATTTAAAAACGGTCGTACGGACATAAATGACGACGAACATCCTGGTGCAAAAAAGTTTGTGGTTACGGAAAGTAACTTAGAACTTGTGCGTGAATTTATCAGAAATGAGCCGAAATCCTCATTGCGTTACGTGGGAATGGAATTAAATATTTCCAATGATTCAATTCATCGCATTTTGACACAGCATTTGGGACTGAGAAAGATTTGTGCACGGTTCGTACCACACAAACTAACTGAATTCAACATTGTACATACTTGATTAAAGACCCAAAGAAGGACGAAAACTTCAGGTATTTTATTGTAACCGGTCATGGGATGTTGTGTTTTCAATATGATCTAGAAGCCAAGCGTTAAAGCTCTGAATGGAAGCATCCAAGCGAAGAAAGGCCGAAAAAAAGCCGTTTGGAGAAGTCAAAAGTGAAGACAATGTTGATTTATTTTTATGATTCGAAAGGCATAGTGCACAAAGAGTTTGCACCAATTAGTCAAATAATCAATGCCTTTTGGCGTGTATTCGTCGTGCGCGCCTTCAATATCGTGAAAATGGTAGCTGGCGTTTGTTACATGATAATGCACCTTCTCATCACTCAACGGTTATCACCGATTTTCTAACTACAAGTGGCATTTTGACCACCAGCCATTCACGGTATTCACCGGATTTGGCCCCCTGTGAGTTCTATTTATTCTCCAAACTACATTTGGCGATGAAAGAACAGCGTTATGCCGACGTCGAAGCCATTACAAAGGCGTTGACAGCGATCTTGAAAGACAACCCTAAAGATGGATTTAAAAATTCATTCGATATGTTAATTGACCATGCAAACGTTGTATTGGAGCCCAAGGCGACTACTTTGAATAAAATAAATGAATTTTACCAAAATAGTAGGCTTATGTTTTTATTTTAAAAAAGTTCGGTTTCCTCTGCGACAGACTGAGTATATATCTATTAATAAATTTCTTTACAAAGTACTATTTTAATACAGTTTTAAATGTGTAAAGAAGCTTACCTAAGGCATTTTCATTTAATTTGATGCGCTGATGATACAATTTGTTTAGAAAATAAAACGTAACGGAATTATGTCTCTTAATGTAAATAAATTCTTTTCAAATTGACAAGTAAATACAGGATATATTGTCGACAAGATATTGGGCCATCTTGTCGCTACTTTTGAACGTATAAAATCTTTTAATTGAAATCCCAAGTGGTCTCTACCTAATATTCCTTTTCTTGTCACCGCAGATGACGTCTCAAAAGAGTTCTCGACTTTTGTAAAAGAGCATCCATTGTACTGCTAACGGATTTTATGAGAACTTAACGATAATCTTTCTCAAAACGGTCAATTCCCTTTAAAGATTGTTCGCGTGTACAATAGTTATTGTAAAGTAAATCTAACAAAATCAAATACGATATTGTGTGTGTATCAGTTTCACTAAAAAGTTTTAAACTGACGTGGCGCTATTATACTGAAAGTTTCCGCTCTCTATTCTTTTGAAAAATACTTTGTTTCACACGTTTTAAAATGCATGAATGCATGTTCAAAAAAAATGAAATAATTCTTTTTAAACGTGATTTCAATATACCAGAATTTTTATGTTCAAAAAGTTAGTTAGATTTTATTCAGATACCGTAACTTTTCTCTGTCCATTGCTTTTGAAAATGTACAAAAAGAACTTCGAAAAAAATGTTTTATAATTTTTTTAAAAGTATTATACGGCTGTTCAGTAATAAAAGAGAGATGGGAATGTTTGAATGAAGTCTATAATTATGCTTCATTGAAATACAAATACTTTTTTAAATATTTTGAAAATGTAGATAATATTTTTAGAAAAGCAGCAGTTCGGAGTCAAAAAATTATAAAACAGTAATTATGCTATGAGTGTTTTACAAACAATTTAAAAAGAAGTACGTATACCAGGTGTACCGGAAAATCACTACCGGTTTTTCTAGCAGATGACATCATGTTTCAAAGCTATATATTTTATATTTTGCGAAAGTACAATGTCATAGATTTATACCTCTTTGAAAATGTTGAGTTTCGTGACCGAAATAGTGCATTGCGGCACGCATTACTTTTCTTATTTAATCAAAAGAAAAAAGCCGCTGAAAGTTATCATTTGCTGGTAGAAAGTTACGGCGAGTATGCTCCAGTCATAGAAATATGTGAGGCGTAGTTTCGACAATTTACAAGTGGTGATGTCGATGTGCAAAGCAAAGAGCATTCTGGTAGATCGAAAAAGTTCGAAGATGCGAAACTGCAGGAGTTATTGAATGAAGACCTAACTCAAACTCAAAAACAATTAGCAGAAGCGTTAAAGGTGGCCCAAGAAACGATTAGCGACCGATTACGAGCAATGGGAAAAATCCAAAAGATGGTAAAATGGGTGCTACATCAATTGAATGACAGGCAAATAGAAAATCGCAAAATCGTCTGTGAAATGCTGCTTCAAAGGTATGATCGGAAACCATTTCTGCATCGAATAGTATTTTACAGGATAAAGTCAGTAAAATATTAATTTAGTAACATAATTAAGAACTACTCGTATCGATAAAGGTAAAAAGGAAATTTGCGTAATTAAAGAAATGAATATATTAGCGATGAATTAATAAATGTATTTATACATATTATTTGTGTCTTTTTAAAACATTCGTTCTTATTAGATATTACTAATTAAATGTGTTACATTCATATTAATATTTTACAGATATACTATATTTAAAAACTCTGAAAATAGTTTCGCTTGGTGGAACTTTGGCGGATGAATAGTTATATAGTTTCCCCCCCATCACTTGAGAAAGACAATTCTGCTATTCATTTTACGTGATAAGACCGCCACTGCATTTTCCTTCGTTCTAATAGTTTCATTTCTATTTGAACAATGGAAGAATAGTTTCTGTTTACTACTCCGACGTATCGTTTCAGTACGAAATATCACGTGAAAAGAACGATTCGTCGGTGAGATCCCAAATTAACTGATGAGAGCTCAGATGGGTGAAACGCGTCTTAATCTAAATCTTGGCAACAATAGAATTATTTTTTATCCATTCATTTATTAAGCATCTGCCGTGTTTATAGGATTTATGTTTTGACGTGCAGTAGTAGCAGTGTATTTTCCTTCGTTCGAATAATTTTACTGCAAAGCAATTTTGCTAAATCAAATAAAGTTTTAGTTAAACAAAAAATCCAGAACTGAAAATAAATTTTATGGCAATAATTAGAACACGTTAATAAAGCAAATTATTTAGTGAAAAACTAGAATAAATGTGAATGAACGCCTATTACGTTACATGAGACTACTAAAATAAGTAAAATCACATTTATTAAGTCAGGAAATAATGTTTTAAAAAGAGAAAGATATATTCTATGCATTCATGAAGAAACAGCTGCGAGCTTCTAGTAACTTTGAAGTATTATATACATCTTCTCATGTAAATATGTTTAGTTTTTTCTTCGACGAATAAAGAAATACCATTAATTTGTGGCAAAATTTGTATTTCTCTACATTTTTAAAACAACCTTTAAAGTTAAGCGAGCGAAAGACATCCAAACAATTCTAGCTTGTATCATAATTGTTGGAGTTAACATGATACGGCTTGTAGTCGCTTCGTTGCACTCTTTAGATTATGTTTTACCACTGAAACAACATCATTAAATTTGAGTTCCCTCTTTTCTTTTAATACGCCCATCCATTAACTTTCGAAATCTAACCGGAATCACCGCGTATTTTATTAAGCACAAGTTGGTACGAACTTCGTTTGACAGTTCCACTGCGGAATAAATAAGTCATCAGTCTTCTTTAGTCCTATCTGCCTTTTCTGTGCACATAAACTGGCAACCGAACCATACGGAGAGCAGCTGACCGTTATTTTAATGCCATCGAGTATAGCCAGTGGTGCGTTTCTAACGATAAAATAAAATTGCTGCGTCTTAATGTCGTACAGCAAGATGTGTGATAAATAAAAAGTGATATATTAATAATTCTAGACGTAAAAGGACTGACAGGTTCTTGAAAAAATGCTGGTTTCTTAAACATAAACGACGAAAATGTTTAATATGTTATACCGAATATACGCAATAGAAAAACAAAAATCAAATATTTGATAATAAAATGCTTAAACTTTTGTACATTTAAACATATTTTATTGCTAGTAATTTCATAATGGTAGTAATGGAACACTATCTTCGGATTAGTTTAAGGAGTAATCTTTTGGTGACCTTTTATTTAGCACAAGTAATAGTTTCGGTGTTCATAATATACTATGTGACAAGAGAATGAGTGACTTATAAAAGTAAATATTTTTAAACCAAATTTCGTGGTGTTGAGAATAATATATCATAAAAAAAAGTAGCAAGAAAGCAATAAACTGTTGTCTCGTTCTTTGCCACACTTTAACGAAAATGCCTGTTTTTCTTTTCTTTATTTCGAATCAGTTTAGTTTAGTTATTCGATCGTGACAGCTTATAGTTGCGAATTAGTGTGTTACAATGCCAAGAGTTCGGGAATAACTAAACTATCACCAGCTGTATGTATTGCTGGATTATATGAGATGAATATTGTATTTCATGAAGTCGCTTGACGAATGTTTAGAGTGGAATTAGCATAGAAACTAAAACTATTCCCTTCGAGTACATTTAAATGCTCAAAGTTATATTTACGAAGTTTTGGAATTATTCGCTTTGCTATATACCCAAGAGCTGAATGATGTCACTTTTTAGTAAAACAACGCCTGTCGTCATGTTGCAGCTATTATAGTACATTACGATCCCTTCAAGAGACCAATATTAATATTTTCAACTAGTTTGTGCGTTCGTTAGACCTGTCGTCATAAAACATGTTTGGGGCATGATTGGCGGAAGGATTCCACAGGAGTCATAGAACATCTTATTATAGGTATGCCCAGGCGAATAACAGAATGTATTTGTTTACTTGGAGCAGCAACTCATTAAATTTTCCTTATGTAGAGTAAAAATTTTTCAGTTAAAATTTAATCAATTATTATTCACAATCGAAAGAGAAGAAAGAAGAATTTAGTGAGACCATGCTTTTTCAAAAATATATAAAGTAGCTAGACCAGAAGAAGTTAGCCATGAACTGACAAAAAAAATCAGATAAGGAGTATATGGTTTAATAACACGTTTTTGATAAGAAGGAAAGATGCCGACAATTGGAGATCACACTATTATTTAAAAAGGAATACCCAACTAAAGCAAAAATTATTGGACAATTACCTTACTGAACATCCCGTATAAAATACTAGCGGTAATAATAAGAAATTGGCTATGAAATTTCACTGAAAAAGGTTAGGATGATACCAGCAAGGGTAGGAAAATGTTACGAACCTTTTATAGTATAAACAGAGACTAACTAATTAAATATATGAAAAACATGGACATACTTGCATAACTGACCGAACTAACGAGAATGACAATACAAGGCTCTACAGCTAAGCTTGGACACTGGAAGGCGATGTTAACAACACTATTTAGGAACTCAGATCTGGAAGGATGATGACTAAATTTCGACGCAAGTTATAGGTTACGTAAATGATATCGCACTCATATCAAAAGACAGGAAGGAGCTCCAAGAAGAACTATTATGTCTGGCAAAGAAAGCCAAAATTAGGGGTCTAAGAATAAATTAAAAGAAAAAAAATATTTTAAAAGCAAATAGCATAGCTGATCTAACAACGGGGAAATACTGCTTCCAAAAAGTGGAAAATTTTAAACATACAGGGGTTATGATCAACAAAGAAAAAAGGATAGAAGTCAAGAAATTAACGAAAGAATTAAAACTAGAAATAAAACCTATTAGAAATATTAGATATTATTGAAAAACAAAAATCTCAGCATGACAAAACTAAAATATATAGAGCGCAGCTAAATGTGTTCCACGGGAAAAGGCAAAGGAAGATTGAAATTAATGAGAAGAAATTAGACTACTTATGAACTATAATATCAGAGAATTTACTAACGAAGAAAACATTGTTAAATTTATGAAAGCCCAAAGATTGGGCATGTGCAGAGGAAAGAACCAGATGAGCCAATAAGGGAAATAACAAGTTGGAGACCAGTAGAAAATAGATAAGGTGTAGATCGAAAACTAAGAGGCAGGAGCAAGTGGCATATATTATATATAAGTTGTTTCATGGTTCAAATCCAATGCATTGAACTATAAAAATTTTTTTAGTCAAAAAGAACGTTTTATTTAAAAAGCAGAGAATGTTACAGCTATGAAAAATTTGAGGGAGCATGGTGAGTAGGTGTTTAGTAACTAGGCTATAGATTTTATGCCTAGTGACTAAACATCTACTCACCATGCTCACTCAAATTTTTCATAGCGATATCATTCTCAGCTTTTTAAATGGAACGTTCTTTTTAGCTTAAACATTTTTTATAGTTCAATGCTTCTGAAGAAAACAGCATGTATTCCTTTTCCATCCAACAATATCTTTTTGAAATGACTGTATGTATTACATGTTGCTAAATTGTCAAGATATGCTGAAAAGTTCGTGAATTGCAAATAAAGTAAACAATTTTGCGTTTTTAAACTGCGTTTATTTCTCAACGTGGCCGACCACTTCGATACGTTTGAACCAGAGATGAGCCAAAGTCTCTATACCTTGATAAAAATTAACACTGTAAAATTCGTTAAAGTAAATATCCAGAGAAGCTTTACTGTCGTGGTCTGTTGAAAATTTCTAACTTGCAAGGTATTTTTATACTTTAATTCAACAATGCTAAATCTTTCTAATAATAATTCATTTGTTTTTGCCATAGCTTTAATTTATCGAAAAGCCTCCCGTAATGTTTGCTTAGGATGGCTGGCTTTTGGGAGGGTAATCAACACTTTTGACAACCCAAAAAATAGAAGCCATTACCTTCCCCACAGATAGAACAGCCATCGAATTTGGAAAATCTCATCTGCGGTAGTAAATCAGCGAATAAAATGAATGAAAAGTAAATTTCTTATTACAAATTTAGCTTTTCTGGTTATAGCTTCTTTTAATTTCATATCTTTATAAAGCAAACATCAATAGAAAAAGTCATTAGTTTTGAAATTTTTTGGGCGCTATAAACCCTACGGACTCATATTTTTAAGAGAGAAATATATGTATATAAAGGACAACGTTTTCTTCACATTTACAAGGAACTTTTTAAGAACGTCGATAGAATGCAGCAACGTTAACAATAGAAGACCTGAAGATAACTGTAAGAATCGGAGAAACATCACCAGAAAAGAGGCAATGCCAAGGACACCATTATAACTCGAAAACCAGAGAAGAACTATAAATTAAATAAATATGTATTTACTTCACTTAAGAATTACTGAATAATATAAGTTCAGAGATATGCAATTATAAAATCTTGAATTTAACGTTAATGATATGACCAGGAATTAATATAAAATAAAATAGTAAAGCGCAGCGTATGAATTATAAATTAAATTAAGTGAAAGGGTACAGAAGTATATGACTAAATGCTTTTTAGAAGAAAAAGAGAAAAAATATTTTGGGGAAAAAACGGCAACGTAGTGAGCAATGGTGTAATAAAAATGGCGAAAGTGTATATTAATGTTCCCTACGTCGTTCTTAAAACTCTGTCGAAAGTAGAAGTAAGGCATTGTCTAGGGTTCGGTAATGCAGGTAAAATGAGACGTAGCCTATTGCGCTATTCATAACAGATGTAAATACCACAATTCCAGAGGCGTGCTTGTTATTTTATACTGAATTATTCATTCTCGAGATTGCGTTCGTAATATAATGTAGACATTGTATCCCACACGTTCTATCGAGCTTTTACTATAACATTATCCTTACTTAATAATACAGACGACGCAGTGAAGATACAGGGTTATTGCTTCCGAACAACTTGAAGACTGCATTAGGGATGACAAGTACTTTTTAGAGTAAATTTTAAAAATAAATTGACATTTAAAATCTTCTTTTTAGCATTATTTTACCTACATACAAGTGTAGAGTTGGAATAAACTAAATTAAGCTAATTAATATTCAAGTAAATAGAATATATTCTATCATGGAACAGTTATAATTTCTAAGAATTGAAAGGATTGGCATCATATATACTAAGATGGTTGATAATTACGTGGTCTAACAAATTTTTCAATATAACCGCTCGATCGTTCAATACGCTTATTTAAATGATACACATTAACAATGCCTTAAGCATAAGTCGTTGAATTCAAGTCCTTTAAATAGCTATTTACAGTAGGGATTATCTCGAAGTTGGACGAATGTAATAATCGCTGGGAGCCACATCTGGGAAATAGGGCACATGAAGTATCGTTTTGTATGTACTAAAGTAGAACATCTATTGATTGCAAACAGCGACCCGCGCATATAAATAACAATTGTCATATACAATGTACAATGCTGTTTCGTTTAATTCAAAGCTCATCAGGTAGCTTGACTTTGTTTGGCCTTTCGACATACCTGGTGGACGTTATTTTCGAAACGATAATAAAAAGTCATGAGAGAGCTATGCATCCATCTTTCGGACATTAGTGGAAGCATTTGTATCGCTTTGTCTGTAGAGCGTCGTTATTTGCATGACAGTAGACATATATATATATATATATATATATATATATATATATATGTATATATATATATATGTGTCTACTTGAGGCTATTTCAATACTTATGCTTAACATTGTTAATTGTATCAGACAAAGCAGACACATATATATATATATATACATATATATATATATATATATATATATATATATATATACTAACCGATTATGGACACATATATATATATATATATATACATATATATATATATATATATGTATATAGTCGTAGTAGTAGTAATATATATATGTAGTTCCAGTCTTTATTGAAAACCCTCGTATATTCACGAAGACACTTTTAAAACATTATCTTATTATAATGATTATACATACATCCTAATCTTCCCAGTTTGCTAAAAATGTACAAATTTATTCTATATCCAAATCGTTTTTTGAAATTTTTGAAATTCATTATAACGCTGAGGCATTACCACACTTATTTTTTGAAATATAGTTTTATTTATATTTGTTTTAGACAGTTATAAAGATTATAGTGGTTAAAAAGTAATGCAAAAATAACGAAAATATGAAAAATAAAAAATAACAATGTAAGAACAATGTTTCTTTAATGTACTTTAATATTTTAATTGTTGAAAATATTTGTTTTAAACAGATTGTAGAAAATTGAAAAACAGGGAGTTATTTTATTTTTTCGATTTGTTGCTGCTGTTGTTTTAAATATTTAAAAATATTTCAATTTAATTTGCCCTCATAAAATTTAAGAAATGATCTTAAAATAGGCATCGTCTTTTATGTTACTTAAAAATGAAATGATTTTGAAACTTGTCACCTAAATACATAATAGAATAAAGTGGAAACGCCTAGAAGTCATTTAAAATTCTATTACGGTACATTTTAAAGTTGTTGCCAAGTCTAAAATCTTAAATGGGTAATTTTTGTTTACTAATTAGATCTATCAATTTATTTTCGTTTATGTTCGTCAACCTCAACCTATTTATTATGATAAAATTGATAAAGTAAACTCATTTTTTTATGATCCAACTGGATCGTAAATTTTTTTGACCATGCGAGCGGGAGCGTGTAATTTGAGTGTGTGTAAAGTCTTCCATTAGAAATTATTAAAGAATATATATATATATATATATATATAAATTATTGTTTTCATCCTTAGATTTGTATCCTAGATACGTATTTCTACAACTAGGTTGTCATCTTCAGTAAGAAGTAAACAGAGAGTTGTAGATGGGCTCTTAGGAAAGCTACACAGAACAAATCGCGAACACTCTATTAAACCTCGACACAAACATTGCCTTATCAGACTAACATTTAGGTCACTTGCCACTTCGTAAAAGTAATACTCATTTCGACTACATACCCTCGCGTTAATAGCAAGTCGGTTTTACTAGTTGTAACTATTCTAAAACGTCATATAAGGACTTCGAAATGGCGTCCCTGTCCGTGTTGAAAACATTTGTTTTTGTCTTTAGAAATAAACTATAATATAATGAATGATTGCCCAAGACTAAAATATAGATAATTTAAGCGGATTAGATAGTTATGAAAGTATTTTCGTTGCAAAAAGACAAAAATAATGTATCATTTATATGAGTTCTTGTAATACTTAAAACCAATTAAAGGGACAAGGGGTTAACACACATGCTTGTGCTAAACGCCTGTTGCAATGGAAAGAAATGTATTTTTAAGTAGTGATAAGCGACCTAAATTGACTCTATTGTCAGTGTCCGTGTGGACGTCCAGTAGAGTATTTAGCGGTCAGTTCTATGTAGCTTTACAGCGAGCTTATGTTCAACACTGTGTTTACTTCCTGCTGAAGGCGACGACTTATTTGTATTTAAGATACAAATACTAGTGTGGCAGTAACTATTTAGATCTAGTTTGTTTATTTCATTCCAAGAAGTTATTAAAACTATATAAAATTATTTTAATAAATCATTCAAATCAATTCGTTCACGGATTGTATTTCTTTAATGGCATTTATATATTTTTAATTAATTTTAAAATCTTCAAGGCTACAGATTAGGTCGCGATTCTAAAATATTTTGAATAACAATCTGTATTTTCTTTGTTCTATTGACATATTTTTCATAACAATTTTCAGGTTATTAGCTGTCCTTCAAATGAATTTTGCTTCATTCTACGTAAAAGAAATCATTATTCGCCAATGAGCTGTGTGATAATTTCTTTTTAAATAGAAACTGGCACATGTATTTCTCGACGTTTCCAAATTTGCAGGAGTATAGGAAAATATAACGAAGTTATTTTAAGAATTAAATCGAACAAAACCAAAGTTGTTCCGTTTCCAGAAACTTTTGGAGCTTTTCAGGCGAGTCTTCGAACTTATTCGCTAACCATTTTGGAACCCGGTGTTGGTGAATCAATATTCAACATCATATTATATTCATATATTCAGCTTATATATCTTGAATAAAGACTACGATTTCATTATTACGGAGTTACTGATGCTAACTAAGTTCAAAATTCGTAAAATAAGTTATTAACAGTGGGCAAATTTTAAAAACCTCAGTGTCTATAAACAAAACAAAAACATCGATAATATCAAAGAAAAGAAGGAAGCAACAAATATATATAAAAGAGACAACAGCGGGGAAAGTGGGGGAGGGGTACAGGTATCTAAAAGTTATAATAAACCAAGAGTAAAATGGAAAAGGCAATCTACGAAAGGACAGAAGAAGTAAGAAGACTTCTAAAAGTAATAAGATCAACGTTCTTAGCTAAAAAATAAGTATCAGAAAAGATTAGAACAGAAATTTGTATTATCGATTATATTATATGGATGTGAGACTTGGACATTGAACAACGAAATAAAGAGAAAATAAACACCGCCGAAATGGGAATTTCTAGGCAAATTGTTAACAAGAGAAGAAGAGAGAATATAAAGAACACCGTGATAAGAGAACAGCTTAATGTAGTACCAATACTTGACAAAATTGAAGAGAAGCAGCTAGATGGTACGGACATTTGATTAGTATATGTAAAGTACATTACAAGTGATTAGTCAAAACTATGCGAGTAAGAAGACTTTCATTCCGCATTGCAATCGCCTGAAAATATTTGGTTTTCTGAGAGTTTACCCAATTACGAAATCAAGACGATTTAGAGTTGTTTTACACAATTCATGGAGGGCTTTTCGCAAATTCTAGTAGAGCCATCAGCATTAACAGTTCTTCGATTTTCTAAAGAGAATAATTGCTATATGATCAATTATTGAGGAAAATGCAGTAATAATCTTCTTTGAAGCACTGCAAAAACAAACGACTTTTGTTGATATAGACTCACCTTGGAAGACCTAATCGACGATTAGTTTGAGACTCATAAAAATGAATCAAAATTTTATTATCAAACCAAAACCAATTATAAACACAGATGATGATGCTGTTCCCCCTCTAACAGCGACCCACACAGGAAATAGTACGAAATAATCGTTCAATATTGTTTACAAGTTTCACCGTCTTTCTTAGTAATTTTTTAAGCACAAACTCAAAACATAATTAATTTCCATCTCTTGTTTTTTGGTTTCGGTTTCCCACCATATGGCGATCCGTATTAAAACTTGTAAATGGTGCATGTACTTTAACACAATTAAATTGGTAGAAAGGAGAAGGAAAAGTCTAGAGATGTTTAAAAGTCTGTATAGGAGTGCAAACATACAGCCAACAAATATTTTAAGAATGTTAGAGAATTGAGGAATCGCTAGACATGAATGTCTTGAAATGTCTGTTGTTGAATACTAGTTCTACTTAATAATTTGCCCTTTCATTAAAAACGATTTCAAAAAAAATGTTTTATTACTAAATTTAATAATGGGTCTCTTTACAGTTTTTATAAATGGGAACTAAAAAATTCTCAATTAGGACTGGTGTTTCCTATTGAACCCAACTCATTATATTCTATTCTATTGTAAAAGCAATAAGCGACGTTCAGTTTCATTAAAACCAGAGACCGTATGTTTACAAAATTAATTATATCAATTTACTTTTAAAAGGATATAGACTATAATTTAATTCAATACTGTTAAAACTGTGTCCATGAACTTAAAATACGAAATAAGAAAGACTGAAAAAAAGTAAAATGCAAGCAATCTTAAATAAAAACTCTGGACAAAATTCTTTTCGACAGCGGAGAAAATTTTAATTAAGGAACCGGTATTCTGAAATATCTTTGACTACTGTAATGAAACTTCGAGATTTTCCACATCAAAAAGTATCATTTATTAAAGGATATTAAAAAGGGATTCGAGACAATTGTTGGCGATCTGGCTTCGATTAGTAATAGCTCAGGATATTGGTTTAAGACAAAAGAAATATAGATATAAACTTAGAAATTATTAGCATTGTTTATTATACTTTTGCATTCGAGAGAAGGCTTTACATTTTCTTTCGTAAGGATATAAACAATAATAAATGAAGGTACAGTAAATCTAAAAATGAAATTATTACGAGGTTAAACATATTTTTAATGCATAAGATATACTACATACTATATTGGTGGAATACATTATTAATTAAATAATAATTAAAATTTCATCGGAATAAAAAATTCTGTAGATTTTCCTACATGATACCGATATGCAATAGACAAACTTTTTCTTGGAGGAAATCGTATATATTCGAATTACTTTCATGCTCTTGGTTTTCACTTAAATACGCACTATAGTTTTAATGGGACTTTTATTTAAAACTGCACATAATTTATCGGTTGTACGGGTGTTTACATTATTTGTTAGATTTCCTAACGAGACTTTTAGGGGATGCACTATACTCAGGGTTTCTTTTAAAGACAACTTGCTGTTTTCTAATTCAGAGATGGCTTTTAAAACATTCCAACAATCTTCAAAAATTTTCTCTACTTGTCTTTGGATTTTGATATCTGTTTTTTATATGCTGGAATTGATTGAGCATCTTGTGAACTTAATTTAAAAATACAATGTAATGTGAAATTGTGTCTCGTAGTATATTACTACTCGACTATGGTGCCAGAAAAATGCCCGGATAAGAATTTTTAAATTTTTTAAGGATTTAATAAAAACTTGTTTGATAGAAGCTACTAATTTATCTACTTTTGGATGGTTGTTTCTAATATACTCTGTCATCAGATGTATGGCCTGCAGCAAACGTGAAGGACTTTAGAAAAAAATTGCTTTATTATTTTGCCAGATTTAACCATCTTTAAACCGCATCCGCTTTATCACTAAAGGGCGTGCTAATATATTCATGACAAATTTTTTTTAGTGTCTGTAGATTCTAGTTTTGTTATAGCGACCATCTAGAACTCCATAAATAGAGATTTGAGTTTTGGTCCGATACAAACTATTTTTCATTAAGTTTCTGCAAATTATTCAGAAATCTGTTACGCCCCTTTATACACTGTACTCTAGTATAGAGAGTAGAAAAGAGCTCGTACTTCTTACCTTAAATAAATAATAATCCATCGTTACTCCTAGGTAAGAAACTAGCCAGTAAACTCCGAGAGCAGAAAGGGGTCCTGTATAAAGGTTCTTAAGGGGAACCACAGCATTAATTCATAGGAGTATTCTTGCTAATGTCGAAGCATATTGATTCTCAAATATGTGCCAATGGTAAAAATTAGGGCACCAACATTAAAGGCGATCATAGAAGAAAACTCAAAGTTAACTTTTAAACAATCGGCTCATTTATTAGCATCAATTCACTGACTAAGCAATTCTGGTATATATAAGATACCAGAAATATTAATACAAACATAATTATCCACATGTACTCAATGACGTAAATTTCAGCAATATTGGTAGATAGATTTTTAATAATATTGATCTAATGGTTGATATTTAGTCAATAATATTACTCTAGGTTAGCGAATAACCAATGACTTAAATATGAGAAATACTAGCAGATAGAAGTAATATTAAGCTAATTAGTTTATAATCTTCTAATAGTATTTGTTTAATTAGTATATAACTTTATCTAATTAGCACACAAATCTCTCATGAGTTAGACTGGATACTTACGCAGTTTACATTAAATTTACACTGGTTTATATGCCTTACTAAATTTACATTATTGTCTTCGCTGTTGGCTGAAGGCCTATTTATTAAATATGATCAATGTTAGACAATCTACTTCCAGTGTCACCGAACTTCAATAATCAACAAAATAATATTCAAATTAAGGTTCGATTACCTTAACTATTCTTTAACTACCTAATAAAGCAGTCTGGCGACTACCTAATTTACTGACAAAAACGACAACTAAATATTTCTCTATCTCACACTCATGGATATTACACCGATATCCTTCGTGGGTGTCCGAGCCACTATTAGCATAGTTAATATGGCGATTAAGAGATTCCCAGATATATCTCGATGGATGCAGGAGGATGTTCAATTTACTTCGTGGTCCATGCATGCAAAAAACGGCTAATGAAAAGCACTGGCTGCTTAGTGTGGCGCTTAAACTATATATAAGGTCACCCGACTTGGTGAAAAAGACAGAATTTCAGCTGTTGGAAAGACCCTGAATATTCATTAGGAAAATATGAAAATAAAAAACAACAATTAATAATCCTACCTCAATTATCGTGGAGGGTCACTAAAAGAAGTTTCCTCTAAACAAATGTGGCAACACAATGTAGCGGTCATGTCTCCACGTGTTTCGTGAATTTCATCGAATAGATTCTCAATAAACATCAATCCAAATTCGAAGAAAGTTAATTATAAAACCCTAAAGGAATATAACCAGAACCATTACACATGAAACCTACATCATCGAATTCTCTAATTAACGCACGATTAGGAAAATAGCATTGACGGAAGGAATCATCATTACTTTATCATGTTAATAACCAGACCAGTATTACTCTGGAGAGGGCGGTAGAATATCACAAGAAAATAAGATAAAGAATAAGGTAAGTCAATTCTAATGAATTAATTATAGAACAAAGGCTGCTTGCGTTCAGAAATTTGACAATGCAGGACCGTAACAAGACAAATTAGAGCAGATGGAATATTATACGTTTAAGAAATTCCAATGAGTTTATAAATGATTTGAAAATTTACCCGGATATTACATTCACAAAAAGTTATTATGTTACCACATAGAGTGGGGTACACGTAACAGCAACAAATAGAATAGTGTGGAAATATTCATTTTTATTTATAATAGTAATATATTTAGTAGACGCCCTATCCAAAAAAAACAGAAATATTTGAACTAATACGCTCTAACACACGCTTAAGCACGGGAGATGTACCAGTTAAATCTCTTCAGAATCAACGGTTATTATATGCATGTGCCTTTCCCGCTAGCTCTCGTCAGATATTACGCTTTTCCCCTCAAACGTGTTGAAGATAATTGCATAAAAGAATATCGGGTTACCGAATTGTAATTATAAAATTATATTCTTTTTAGCGTTATGCTATGAAAATAAGTAAATTCCAATACATTATACTATAACGATCACATAAAACGTAATGAAATTATTAATAAACAGTTAATAAACTAGAAAATTTAAATGTTTAAAATGATATTCCTATAATTACAATTCAATAACCCGATATTCTTTTATGCAACTATCTACAAATCGAATGTGAATGACAGTGAAACAGTGTAACATCTAGTCCGAATTATCAGGAAAAGTACGTGTGTATTATGACCGTTGACTTGAAGAGATTTAGCCGCTAGTAAACTATTGAACTTACATAGATTGCCCTAAATTTATAGGTAATGTTTAAGGGGCAGTGGTTACTTTAGATAGTCTGGTCGCGTTGGAAGATGATCGCATTAGGTATTATGGAACTGAATAAAATCGAAACAAATGCAAATTAAATATAACATTTCTAAAGTGCTTCATACACAAAGTAAAACATGAGTTTAACTTATATTCGAGATACATCTCAGTCTTAATTAAAACTTGTATGACACAATATAACATTTATGTTTCAAGATAGAAACTTTAGGGCGCATATATTCGTCATTACGAACATATGTACATCACATTTAATACTCATTTTATTTAAGATTATTTTATGAATTTTTAACAAACACTTCATACAAACAAATGCGCGTGAGCAAAATATAATATATCCATCTCATGTATTCAATATTTTATTGAATCTTATTACTTGGAATAGCTCTTTGATCCTAAACTTCTTTGATGAGTACTACGAGAGGAGCTAATGTGAGAGAAAATATTAAAACGATGTTAGAGAAGCTACCACTTGTGTGATTCACTTTGATACAAAAAGCGTGATGGTAATCTGTCATGAAGAAAATGAATTTAATTTATGTCCTGTCGATTTAATATACGCATTTTGTAACTAAATCGCTCGCTCCTCCATCATATTCATTTCCATCTGAAATTCATATTATTATTAATTCATAATTCATGTTAAGTCAAATATACGAACTTGGTGCTTCAAAGAAACGAAATAAATTTGTGGTTATAATGCGTCCGATATAATTATTAAGATTTTAAAAATTATTTACGATGCTTTAGAGTCTAAGTTAAAAAGAACGCAAAAATTGGATTTAGATGATATAAAAGTAATCCACTCTAGGGCTTAGTGATATACTTTTATAAATTTCATTATTAAACGGCATTGAGATGAATGAAAACAAAATTAGATAAGTAACGAGTGACGTTTTTTAGGTAAGAATAATTAGCACATTTCTTGAACGTATCTGTACAAAGGGTACTAGGAAAGTTTTGCAAGGCAGCTTTGTTTATTTAATTTTTTCAAAGTAATTTCCCCTACACTCAACACACCTCTTCATCCTCCGAAACCAATCTTTAAACCAGTTCTGCCAAGTTTCACTAGGGAGTAATGCACACTCGTTATCCCAAGCCCGCAGAAGGTCATCATCACTGGAAAACCGTCTCCCTTTTGGCTTCATTTTCACATGCGGGAACAGTGCAAAATCGCAGGGAGTAAGATCTGGACTGTAGGGAGGGTGCTCGAGAAATTTCAATCCTGCCGTAGTCAAATTTTCGGTGCAGACTTTGGCGCGGTGAGCTGGAGAATGATCGTGTTGGAAGAACCAGGTGTCCATTCTTGATTTTGGTCGCAGGTTCTTCATAGATCCAATTACTTTAGGCAGACACTGTTCAGTATACCACTTAGCTGTGACTGTTTTCTGTGTGTCCAAACGAGGCGTTCCACAATTCTACTCGATTTGAAAAATACAGCTATTATTTTCTTCTTTACAAAACGGTATTTTGTGACAACTACGGGTGTTTCCTCATCATCAAAGACCCAAACTTTGTTTTGAGCTTTGGTCGGCACATCGTAACAGTACAGCCAAGTCTCGTCATCTGCCACGATGTTGTTCACATACCGAGATTATCCCTTATTAAACTTTTCTAGCATCTCTCGGCACCAAGTCACACGTTGTGTCATCTGCTCTTCAGTCAGTCGATGCGGCACCCAGAGAGAATAAAGTTTCTTCACGTGTAAATGATCATGCAGAATCGAACGAATTGCTGGTGTATCTTCAGGGCTGAACTACTACAGTTTCAGTGCATTAGTTCAGTCCTGAAAATGTCCCATGATGTCCCATACAAATGGCTACGAAACGTGGGCAGATATACAAGTGACGCGGTTCCAGTCCGGAAGCCCAGAAGCAGATAGCACTGGTTTCTGTTTAAACCACGCACGAAATTATAACGCAAAGATGCCCTTATCTCATTTCGTGACCACGATGCCATCGCAAGCACTTTAAAGTCTTACTGCTAATGAATAACTGAGCCCATCGACATGGCGCGGCGGCTACTATGCACGTATGAACATGTCTCAACTTGCAGCAACAAGCATCTTCCTACGATTCACTGTTGCGTCATATTGCAAAACTTTTCTAGTACCCTTTGTATGAGAACATTTATTTATCGACACAAATTTATTACTGAATCCATAATATTTTCAGTGAGGAAGAAATTTACTTTGACAGCAGTCTGTCCTAATTAATTTCAGCGACAATTTAAACCTTTTTGAAAGTCTAACCTTCACAATTAATTTTAATAAATTTAATTAGCTTTGATTTCCATCTTTTTGTTCTGAAATTATAAAATTGAAAAGTAGCTTTACAATATGCCCGTAGAGAAACTGTATAATATCGACGAATGCAAAATGTGCAGCACTCAACTCTTATGAAAATAGTGAAATTGGTTTAGTATGAATGCTGCCATCCCACAAAATATATTTTAAGTTGTACTACACGCCATTCTTATTCCCATTACTGTCGCTTAATGTTCTGTGACCCAAAATATAATGTGTGTTTGTTTCTTATAAAATCAGTGATTCATGGATTCAAGGTAAGTACTCACCAATATTACTTGATTTAAAATTTCTTAAATACAGAATGCTAGTCTAAAGTAGTCAGAGCATACTACGAAAACGTCAGAGTAAAACTAATTTGGTACGTAGACTTCTGCGGTCGTGGTCCATGCTATCTGCTTCTGGGT
This sequence comes from Dermolepida albohirtum, assembly GCA_031893035.1. Classification (NCBI taxonomy): domain Eukaryota; kingdom Metazoa; phylum Arthropoda; class Insecta; order Coleoptera; family Scarabaeidae; genus Dermolepida; species Dermolepida albohirtum. The sequence goes on from JAVIWB010003414.1 coordinate 225,192, forward strand.
TTCCGGGCTGGAATGTTTCAGTGCAGTAGTTCAGCCCTGAAGATGTCCCATACAAATGGGTACGAAACGTCGGCAGATATACTAGTGACGCGGTTCCAGCTCGGAAACCCAGAAGCAGATAGTCAGAGTAAAACGATTTAAAGTTAAATTGTTTGCTTTACAAAATATTTAATCTTCTAGTGGGTGGGTAAATCGACTGTATTAATCAATTTTGAACCGCCAGTGCTTGTACATCAATTGTTAATATTATGTATAAATTATTAATATATATTTCTTTACAGATTCCAAGACAATACGTTAGAACAACAACACGTTCATCATGGGTAGAAGGAGCAATGAATCGCGCTTTGGAGGCCTTTGTGTAATATTCTTTATCGTACAATGCAATATCGCTTAAGACAACATTCTCCAAGAAAAAAAATTAAACTAGGAAAAGAAATCCGTTTTCATCAAAGTTCAAGAGATTAGATCTCGTTAATTACGTTTCGAAATTGTTCAATATCTACTACGGTGTGACTACTACATAAAAGGTGCTATATCAGAGTTGCACGGCGGATGGCCCATCAATTGTTTTGCCCGGTCAAATATTCAATTGCTTGAACCGACTTGTGAGAGCTCGCATTGTCATGGTGGAGCATGATCTGTCGTTTTCGGTTTGTTTTCCTTACTTCTTCAAAATCTTTTGGCAAACAAATAGTTGTGTAGTATTCGGAACTGACCGTTCTACAACTCTCTAAAGACACGGTTGCAACCGGACCAGTTTTTCCGAGAAAACAGGCGACCATTTGCTTCGATGTGCTTCGAGCGCGAACAATTTTTGTTGGTTTTGGCTCACCTTGGAATACCCGCACAGTCAACTACTGTTTACTATCGGGCTCATACGTATAGATCCAAGATTCCCCTGTGACGACTTTATAAATGTTCTTTGAAGCACCGCCATTGTATTTTTTGTGCATTTCGTGGTACCAATCGACGCAAGTCCTTTTTTGAGTGGTTGTCAAATTGTGTGGTACCCAATGTGAACATAGCACCTTAACGGCCAAATGTTCATGCATGATCTTATGTACGCCGGTGTTTCTAATACCTAGAGATGCCTCGATCTTACGGCATGTCACATGACGGTCTTGCATTATCAATACAGACAGATTAATGTTTTCCGACAACAACATTTGTGGGACGACCTTCACGAAATTCATCGTCCAAAGAACGCCGTCCAAGTTTGAATACACTGTACCAACGATGCACTGTAGTTTTCGATGGTGCTTCATCGCCATATAAAGAATTCAGCTCGTTGATGCATTTTTCTTGAGATAATCCACGCCGAAGGTTAGAATAGTAATTGCACGAAAATGTTCGCGAGTTAATTCCATTTCTTCGCTGAGATAAAATTTTTAAGTTACTGTCATCAATAGAAATAGCAACCGGATAATAAAACTGTCAGGGTAAATATATTGTCAAAGATGACAAACTTCACGAAGCAATCATCAGATCCGAGGCAATACTAACAGTGTTGCCAGTTCCCGAAATATAAACTGCTACCCTCGTATTAAAAATAATTTTAGAAATCAGATTGTATAAGGCAAAGATTTGTTATATGGTTTCTTTCAAAGAAATTTTAATATTTCGCAGAAGCAACTAGTTTAAATAGAGTGTTTGGATTTAATGTCCATAAAAAAAATGAAAAAACTTTTGCTCTACGCTGATAGATTTCCAATACGAAGCTAACGCTATTCCCATGTGATCAAATCATCCTTTCAAATAAGTAAAGTATAATACCTTGTCTCAGATTAAGAAGGAGTGATTCAGATATCCCGCTAAAACGCGGAACACATAGCTTGGAAGTGTAACTTATCATAAAAATGAAATATAAACAGTTATGAATGTAGTAGTTTATCAACAATATTAATCTTTTTCTTTATTATATAAAAATAAATGCTAGAACCTTGATGATCACTTATTTTATTGTTGTTCTTGAAAGTACAGATTTTATTAAATAATACAGAAAAATATAGCAAAACAATGCAAAAATGTAATTAAACGTTTACAGGTTATGAAAAATCTCGCCTATTCAAAAACCAATGAAATCTCTTAAAAATGTGTACTATTTTGGCGCAATATTTGAATCACTCCTTATTCTGAGACAAAGTATAGTGTTACAGAAACCGTCAGAATTGGAAAACGGCAAGGCCGATTGAGCAAAAATTAGTAAGTTTTGAATAGGCAATTATTTAAGACCATCAAAAATAACCTGGATAATAAAACAATCGATACAACGAATTACAGTAAAGAGTGACTTAAATGTTTTTTCTCAGCAAAAATCATTTCTATGGATGTGGATTACTTCTTGCTAGTAGGTACACATACTAGCAAGAAGTAATCGAATAAAGTTGATAATACTTTAAACCAATAGCCGGATATACGTATGAGGTTTATTCGTCATTACGATATAGAAATGTAAAAATATACATAGAGTTCTTACGTTAAAATAAATGTTCTATGCATTATATACAAGAGTTAAAATTGAATAAAATAACTACTTTCAACGAGCTGATATTCAATAAACAAGCACTCGTATTTACAAATATTTATTCACTTCTCTCAACGATGTGGCAGAATCTCATCGGCCGTTGTATTATACGCACCTAAGGCCTTCGTTTGCCTCAAGCTAAAGCGCTTTATTGGACAAACAGAATTGGAGTTTTACCGCAAGCGACCAGAATGCCGAGCAATTAAACGGCGTGTTAGTATAGTGCATTTATAATACTGTGATAACATTTTTGTTGAACAAATCTCTACCCAATAATGCATCTCGTCAATAAAACATGCGCAAAATAAACAACTCTTGGTATTTAATTATAAAGTATTGGAATTGTTTCACGAATATTTTTTTAGAGATAACTTTCACTTCATTCAGTTTAGTTTCTCATGCCTCAATTAATGCCTAATATGTAGTAAAGGAAATGCATCTATTGTAACTATGTACCCTTTGAATTCTACTTTGCCTATTTCAATATTTTATTCAACTTCTCGCTATTTAAGTTATTTAATATTTAATTTTGGATTCGGAAAGTAATTTCGTTTTTATTTTCATGGAAATTAACAATTATTTTATGTACCTATATAATATATGATACACTTCAACGAGATCGCACTCGTTGTTTGGACCTGGCATGTCGATTACTAGAGCTGCAGATCATTTGATATGTGTCTAGTACTGCACCTACTTATACGTTGCTATATTGGAAGGAGATGTTAGTAAAGTAACACCCCTTTTCGATGCAGTAACGTATAAGTAGGAGTACTTTGAGATACACATCAGACGATTTTCAGTTTTAGCATGTGACAGGCCAGCCCCTGAAGATGCGAGTACGATCTCCTTGAAACGTCGAAGGAACGACCCTTCTCAACACAACTCACACGCGATCTAGAACCCGAGAAAATGTACCTGCAAGAGTAACATATATATATATATATATATATATATATATATATATATGTTCGAACGAAGGTTCTCGCGGTTGTAAGTATGAGTAATATTAAATTCTCAGGCTCTCCGCGAAGTTGGACAGAATTTCTCGAAAGAATCGGCGTCTCGACGTTTCGATGACATCTCAATCATCTTTTTCAGGAGTTGTTTTATGGTGAAGTGAATGATTGAAATGTCATCGAAACGTCTAGATGCCGATTCTTTCGAGAACTTCTGTCCAGCATCAATCATCTTCTTCAGGAATTGTTTCATAGTGAAGCGTCAACCTGAAACTGTAATATTAAATTCTCGGGCTCTCCGCGATGTTGGACAGAAGGTCTCGAAAGAATCGGCGTCTCGATGTTTCGATGACATCTCAATCATCTTTTTCAGGAGTTGTTTTGTGATGAAGTGAATGATTGGTGGTAAGTGAATGATCTCGAAACGTCGAGATGCCGATTCTTTCGAGAACTTCCGTCCAACATCACGGAGAGCCCGAAAATTTAATATTACTCATATATATATATATATATACACACACATTTGTTAAGTGTAAAATTATATCTTGAGAGCGCCACGAGATGGCTTAGGTTGGGTCATAGCTGGAAACATCATCCACATCGCCGATATCAGCTAAGTTAGATTTCTTTCCCTGTACAATTTACTAACTCCATTTAGAGTAATTTTTTGTGTTCATTAATTTTACTATATATTCTAGAAATACTTTTTCCTCTCCCTTTTTTTACCATCTTAAACATGTGAAATTTTCTTGATTTTATATATTTTTTTATTTATTTAAATTTGTTAAAATACTTATTAAGTAAATTTCACTTAATTTATCAATTCTAAATCTGTCAATGTTTCTTTTGTAAACGAAACTTCACCCAGTTTCTAGAAAACTGGTTAATTTGTCGTTTTTTATTGTTTAGAATTGCGTTATAAAAACTAGACTTTTGAACTTATGTTTTTGTTTTGTTAATGTTCTTCTTTGCTTATATTAGACATTTTACTATCATTACTTTCAATTTAACTTTTTCATCAATTAAAGCGAACTTCCGTTTTTCTCTTTGTGTTTTCTTATCTTTTGTCATTGTATTGTGTATACTTTTGGGACGTTTGATATCTACCTAAAGCGAAGTACGAGATTCCTTGTTACTCACCCTGACGTACAAACATACAGGACGTTGCTATATTCATTTAACAAAGTGGTGCGCTTATTTGATTTAACAACCGTCACGACTGTCTTCGACTGAGTAGACTGGCCAGCTACACCCTGAATGATCAACTTTAGGTAATCGAATTCACCCTTGGTAGGCTCTATATTATTTTTTGTAGTTAGCTTGTTCTTTTTCCTTTTTTTTGCGAATTTAAAAAACGTATCATGTTTGCTTGACAGTTGATCGAGGGTGCGATCGATTATCAGGAACTGAAGATATATTGAGCACGCTAAAGCATTTAATAATATTTCATTTAAAACATTCTGTGGAAAAAAATTGTCTAGAAATGTATATAAATTTTGTCATAATGTATAAGCTAGCAAGCTTTGTAAGGGAAAGTTATTGAAAATTCATCTGAACACATTTATAAGATACAAAATCAAGATTTTATTGCCATAGAAAATGATTATTGCGCAGCGAGTGTTTACAGCGTATCTATGAATAAAGAACGTTATATCAATTTTCTTGGAAGAGAAGAAAAACTTGCTCACCAATTTAAGCAATTTGAGGTATGTTTTAGAGGAGAACACAAACATAACAAAAATAGTTTTGTTTGCAAAAAAGGATGAATTTATGGAAATTTTTTAAAATAATTACAGCTACAGTCACGAAAATGATGAGCTTTAGATTACGTGAACCCCAATCAGTCAATCATATTACCACATTCAAAACATTATACTAGTCATATTTTAAAGCAAAACTGGAACGTGCATCCTTAACTTGACATCCATATTAAATACACAGTATTGAGTTGTTCCATATGTTAGATATATCCCCACAGTCAAAGCATAAGCTAAATAACGTTAAACTTTAATATAATCTAGTACATAATAATATAGACTGTACATACTTAATTGCTGAATTGCCTTATTTTGTGCCAGTTGCTTCTTCAAGGCAGCAATTGTCTTTCCAACTTTCAGTAGTAAGAACGTATATAACTTACACGTCACCAATATTTACAATATGCCATAGTTTCATTGAAATATCTGATATTTGTGACAAACTATTCAATCTATTGTGATGCTCTTAGAATTATTGAGCTACGGTTCAGCTAATCTTTTTAATTTTCGAATATATCGTGACAAGTTTAGTACATTTACTAGAATTTTAACTTGTTTAATATGATGTATTAGCAGTTAGACGTTATTATGAGTTTGGGTTATTTCTAAACAAGCGTTCGTCTGAATTTTTTTATTTTGTTCTGTTATAGGAATGTAAATTTGAAAATATCTGGTATAAATAAATGAAAAAGAGCAGAGATAGAAAGTTGAAAATAGATACCGACCGCTGATGTTATGATGTTTATATAGTTTCTCTATCATTTCACGATCCATAAAAATTTCGACACGATACAATATTGGGTGGCGACTCAAAGGTCGAGAAATTCTTATTCTTTACAGGAAATATGTTATATGTTTTCGATATCCATGCTTCCTACTTACAGATTCCTTGAAGATGGTAGTGAAGGAATGGGATAAGGCTTTTACAAAGTTAAAGATAAATAAAGTCCAGGGCAATTGGAAATCTTAGTAAAATTTAAGAGCTTTGCACTTGCTTCTACAATGCGTGAAATAAAAACTTTATTAAATTTTCTGTGCAACTCAAATAAAGCTCAACAACTGTAGGGCATTCTTCACTTCATAAACGCCAAAACTAAAACTGAATCCGAGTTACCTATTCACTTGCACAATGAGAATCTTCTAAATGATTACTTTGCATCTGTTCATAAAAAAAACGGCCAATTATGTCAGTACAGATTGACTACATTTTTTTTGGAAAAATTCAAGAAGACTTGTTTTTTAGCTTTTCTCAAGTAAACCTCGATAATATACAATATTATCTTTGGGTATGATTAAATTAGTAAATACTGCATTTTGCTCAATGAAATTACAACAATAACAGTTAACAGTAGGGGTTATATATGGAATCATGTGTGGGACAAATAATTTAGGCATATCTTGATCACGAACACGTAATTTGAATTTCACAATTTCTTTTTTATAAATATCAATTATTTCAACGCTACAATGGCTTCATTAGTTATTTAATATATCTAAGTAAAATTCCTTTCTACTTTAAGGTTAGGTAAATTAGGCAGATAAAAATGAATAATATATAAATGACGTATATCATATTTTTAGTTATGTACTAAATACCTGATGAAGCCATTGTTGTGGCGAAACTATTGCCATGTATAGATAAAGTAGTAAAATTCAAATTACGTGTTTGTGTTCATTATATGATTAAATTGTTTGTTCCTCACGTGTTTTCCTATATAAGTCATATTGTTAACTGCTATTTGGAGACTAGGCATTTTTCAAGAGCTTGGCGTGAAGTCATTATTCGTCTTACTCCAAAAGTTACCGATCCCAAAAACATAAATGATCTGCGACTAATAAATCTTTCACCGCTACTTTCCAAAATTTTAGAACGTGATGTTTATAACCAAATTTCTGGGCACTTCCTAACAATCAATATTATTCTGGATACTCAGTTCGAAAAGCATATAGTACCACGGCTGCGCTTCTAAATTTTACGCCTGCTGTGATAAGAGCTTTGGATTTCTTCAAAAGCGTTCGTCACAATTGAACAGTCCTGTGTTCTAAATGGTGCTGTTATGATCTACGTATATGATGTGGTGATATCTTTTTGAAATTAGTTTACAGAAACTGTCGATAGTGTCTATCTAAGGCTATTTGGGTCATCTTTGGTATACCACAAGATTTCATTCTCGGAACCCTGCTTTTTTTCATGTGGAATATGAAATATTTGTTATTTGTGAAATATTTTGTTAGATTGCAAAATATATATTTGGGTCATGATACTAATACAAACAAATTTGTTGAGTCGCTGTATAAAAAGATTGAAAAACTCTGATCTGCACCACTTAAGCGAAATATCTTATGCCAATAGACCCAACAAACTAACTTCTTATATTCCTTATTATTGCTTAATTTTAGTTAAATTATCATTGTATTAGTATAGTATAGTACATAGTAAACTAATACATAACATACTAATAATATAGTATTGGGTTGGCAACTAAGTACTTTCGGTTTTTACTGAAAGAGAGCGCTGCTTTATTTTTTGTATAACGTATATGAGTGCTGTACTTTACTGTTTGTCGCGTGATACTAATCACATTGACGTAACTTCAAAAGCAAGTAGTGCGTGATTTTTATTAAAGCTATTAGTTGTGGGTTAATTTCGATATATTTTACTATTTTATTTCCGTAAAGGAAAGAAAGCTGCTGCGGCTCACAAAAAGATATGTGAGGTTTATGGTGCTAATTGCTTAACAGAGCGCACGTGTCAGAATTGGTATAAAAAATTCTTCGTTCTGGAGATTTTTCCCTCAAAGATAAGCAACGTTCTGGTCGGCCTACTAAAGTTGATGATGACCAAATCAAAGTCATAATTGAAAAGGATCGTCATATAATTGTTCGAGAGGTTGCGGAGAAGCTACATGTATCGCACACAACAATTGAAAAACATTTAAAATGTCTTGGGCTAGTTAAGAAGCTTGATATTTGGGTACCTCACGAATTGAAAGATATTCATTTAGCACAAAGAATCAACTTTTGCGATATGTACCTTACACGAAATGAAACCGACCCTTTCTTAAAAAGAATCATCACTGGTGATGAAAAATGGGTCCTGTACAGTAACATAGTTCGAAAACGATCATGGAGCAAACACGATAAACCAGCTCAAACCACATCGAAAGCTGAATTGCATCCAAAAAAGATCATGCTGTCAGTTTGGTGAGATTACAAAGGTGTTGTGTTTTTTGAGCTGCTTCCAAAGAACCAAACGATCAATTCTGATGTTTACTGTCAACAATTAATAAAACTGGATGAAGCAATCGAAGAAAAACGGCCAGAATTGTCAAATCGGAAAGGTGTAGTTTTTCACCAAGATAATGCAAGGCCTCACACATCTTTGACAACACGTGGGAAACTATTGGAGCTTGGCTGGGAAGTGATGCCACATCCCCCATACAGCCCTGATCTAGCACCATCTGATTACCATTTTATTTCGAAGTTTGCAGAATTCTTTGAATGGTAAAACTTTCACAAATGACGATAATCTTCACTCGCACCTGGTTCAGTTTTTTGCTGATAAGGACCAGAAATTTTATGAGCGCGGAATCATGCAGCTGACAGAAAGATGGCAAAAGGTCATTGAGCAAAATGGAAAATATATAATTGATTAAAAACTATTCTTTGTTTAAAAAAAAGTGTTTTATTTTATACTACAAAACCGAAAGTACTTAGTTGCCAACACATGTATCGATAATATCGGTTTATTTTCGTGTAACTAATTTATCCAGTGCGATTGATTTTATATGTATTTCATTGAATTAGTTTTAGAGTGTAATTTATAGTTTTGCTTTTATATTGCTTTTGTGTGAGTAAATATTTTCAATAAATATCATTTATATACAAATAAAATGTATCGTGTGCTTTTATCACTCATTTTTCGGAAAAGAACACAAACGTTTTATCCTTACTGAACCAATAAATTCTTTCCAACAACACAAACAAATATATATACTGTAAATCGCAGACTAAATCATCATGGTTTATTTGTTTTTCGAGTTGTTTGTGTGACATTCAATGTATAAATAGATCTGTGTGCCTTGACATATTGGCAAATTTAGAAATCTAATTCAAAGATATCTCACATAATACTTTCCGCACGTATCTTATATGCTGAACGGTGGTAATAATTATTTTATTTTTCTTATATTTAGTCCCTAGTTTATAATTAAATACATAGTATTAACTTAGAATATGACAGCGTCATTGAATTTGGTTTTAATTCATTGGTTTAAATTCAAGTATTTTTGAGATATTTGAGGTATAGTGAATTCAAACTTGGATGGCGTTCTTTGGACGATGAACTTCGTGAAGGTCGTCCCACAAATGTTGCCGCGTCGGAAAACATTAATACAGTGTCTGAATTGATAATGCAAGACCGTTATGTGACACACCGTAAGATCGAGGCATCTCTAGGTATTAGAAACACCAGCGTACATAAGATCATGTATGAACATTTGGCCGTTAACACGCTATGTTCACGTTGGGTACCACATAATTTGACATCCGCTCAAAAAGGTACTCGCGTCGATTGGTGCCAAGAAATGCACAAAAAATACATTGGCGGTGCTTCAAAGAACACTTATAAAGTCGCCACAAGTAATGAATCTTGGATCTATACGTATGAGCCCGATAGTAAAAAGCAGTTGACTGTGTGGGTACTCCAAGATGAGCCATAACCAACAAAAGTTGTTCGCGTTCGAAGCACATCAAAACAAATGGTCGCCTGTTTTTTCGGAAAAACCAGTCACGTTGCAGCTGCCTTTAGAGAGTTGTAGAACGGTCAATTCCGAATGGTACACAACTATTTGTTCCACCATAACAATGCGAGCTCTCACAGGTCGTTTCAAACAATTGAATGATTGACCAGGCAAAACATTGGAATCATGAGCCATCCGCCGTACAGCCCTGGTCTAGCACCCTGTAATTTCCTTTTGTTCCCACACGTGAAGAATAAACATCGTGGTCAACAGTTTTCTACGCCGGAAAGGGCAGTTGAGGCATTAAAAACTCATATTTTGAAGATACCGCCTTCACAGTGGCAGCAGTGCTCTTCGGATTAGTTTAAACGAATGCAAAAGTGCATTGATTTTCAAGGAGAATATTTTGAAAAGCAATAAAACTATTTTCGATAATAAAATTTTTTTTTATTCGCTATTCTAGAAATATAAACGGCTACCCTCCTACAAGCATTACTTTATGTAATATGTATTATTTATGCTCACTATACCCTATATTATTGTAATCATAAATATTATATGAACGTATGCAATGTAGCTCGGACTGCATTGTTAAGATTACAATTCACAGTATATTGCAATTTAATAAGCTTTAATGTCTGTATTTAAGTCTTTACGACGCCATTAATCGTCCGATGACTCCTACCGATAGTATGTGGATTTTATGTTTTGGTTCTCTTAAAATATCCGATAGTTATTATTGCAAGGATCCCCTTGCATCTAATCTGATCTATAAAAATGCTAATGGATAAAACGAATTTTTTTCAGAATTTCTCTTCTGTAGATTTAAAATACCGAACATTTACGTTGGATGGAATTATTCCATTTATTATACAGGATGTTTGGTAATCATGCGATAAAAATTTAAGGAGTGATTCCTTGGATTATTTAAAAAAAAATCAATTAACAAATAGTATTGCAAAATCATTCACTGAATCAGTTTTTAAAAGATCGAAAAAACAGACCAATTTATGATCAAATTAATACACTATATTGTAAATTTTAATGTAATCAGCATAATTTGAGGCATGAAAAGCCTTGTAAATCGTTTATGAAAGTAAGAATGATAGTGGACCAAGAATCGAATCTTGGTAAATCCCAGAAGTCGATATAAAAACGTTATATGAGTAACCATTTTAGAAGACATAGTTGATTCTATTGTTTAGGTACGATCTCATAGCACTAAGAAGGCAAGAAAAAACCAAAATGAGAAAGCTTATTTTAACAACATTAAAAGATCAATAGTATCAAACGTATGCAAAAAGTCAAAATAAATCCAATCAATCTGCCTTCGACAATCAATAATGTGCGAAAATCACTAGATTAGCCATATTAATATGATTTTCCAATTCTAATAATAATAATTATAAAAAAACTAAATCATTTTATTAATTATACCGTAATTAAAACATAAATTAAAGAAAAGTTTAAAAACACTTGCAAAGGATGTCTAACATTCACTAAAAATAAAACTAAAGTAGCAATCCCACCTCTGAATTACTCATTCAGAGTCATAGAATGGTCAGGCATAGAGTTAGACTCCCTCAATAGACTTGTCAGAATAATAATCACCTTACATCATAATCATCTTACACATCATCAATATTCTTCGGTAGAACTGTTACATTACCCAGAGAAGAAGGAGGAAGAGCTTTTATTGATATCAAAAATGCGCACTATAAACAAGTAAGCAACCTCGAGACATACCTTCTGATCATGAGAAGCAATGCTCTTCACAAAACAATACTAAAAGCAGACAACAAACTTCTAAATCTCAGTAATATAAATTTCAAACCAGAGAAACATACAATAACCAATAACAATAAAATAAAGGCCCGGAAAAAAAAACTAATACATGGAACATATCTTCGCCAAATAATGCAAAGGCATAGCATATTGGAAAAGATGCAACCAACAAATGGTTGAAAATTGAAAATATTTAAGAAGACTGAAGGTTTCGAGATTACTATAGAAGATCGAATTGTGAAATCAGACACTATAGTAAATATCTCATAAAACAAAATAGCATGGCAGACAATGTCAGAAAACATCAGAAACATTTGAATATATTACAGACGCATATACAGACTTAGTACAAACAGAATATATAATTCGACATGATAATCTGCAAAATAATACATAAAGATATTGTGCATATATAAATTAGCAGATACATGTGACACAACATTTTTACGGACCACACAGTAACACGCAACGAACCAAATACTGCATTAACTCATGGAAATACTAAAGAGACATACCTAATTTACGTTTCCGTACTTAACATTCATAATCTTCAGTAGAAACATACAAAGAAATGATAAAAATATCTCTTTAGGAGAAGACACGATACCTATGGCATCAGAAGCAAGTCAAAATTATACAAATTATAATGTCTACCACTGGAGTAATCGGTCAAGTCCATGAAAGCCTTAAAAAAACTAATAACCATATTCTTATATATCTGGCTTGAGATTGAGTTTTATATAATATATATATATATATATATATATATATATATATATATGTATATGGGCGTCAGAACGAAGGTTCTCGTGATTGTAAGTATGAATAATATTGGATTCTCGGGCTCTCGATGTTGGACAGAATTTCTAGAAAGAATCGGCGTCTCGACGTTTCGATGACATCTTAGTCACCTTCTTCAGGAGTTGTTTCGTAGTGAAGCGTCATCCTGAAATTTTCATATTATTTGAGGTTGACGCTACACTACCAAACAACTCCTGAAGAAGATAAATGAGATGTCATCGAAACGTCAAGACGCCGATTCTTTCGATCACTTCTGTCCAACATCGCGAAGAGCTCGAGAACCTAATATTAATCACACACACACACACACATATATATATATATATATATATATATATATATACATATATATACACTATCGCTCAAAAGTATTTGGTCACGCTTGTTTCTTTACGGCTTCTATAGAAAAGTTGTAGTTATAAAATTTATTTCTGTAGTAAGAAATAGAAAACATTAAAATCTATAAAAGCTTATGCAAAAATAACTATGCTATTACCCTATTATTCACAATGAATGACAATACCCTAATAAAACTCTAGGTAGAATAATTGCACTGAAGGGATTACATTTCTCAATTCTTGGAAATTTTCGATTATTATCCTTTTATTTAAAGGTATTGTGTTATTGTAAACTATTAAGTATTTATACTTGAGTATTTTGGCAAAATTACAGTTAGTTTAGTGATAACATCGTGTGTTTCGAAGAAGTTCAATCGGTTAGAAATGCCTAAATGGAAAGAATTGAGTGCAGAAACACGATCATTTAAAATCGCATACCATAAAACTGGCAAAAACAACCGCAATTTAAATTAAATCAGTCCATCGTGAATGTGGAAGTGTGTTGAGCAGAACTCAAAAAGGCAGGCCAGGGGCAACAACCTCAGCAGAAGATCTTGCAATGGTGGTAACAAGCAAGAGAAATAGACAAAAAACAGCCCCAGAAATCACAGAAGAAATTAATGCTGTTCGTCCATAAGTGTTTCCGCATCTAAACGGCGATTAAAAGAAGCTGGTCTTCACAGACGAATTGCTATGCGGAAGCCGCTTATACGCAAGCAAAGCAAGCACAAACGTTTAAAGTGGGCACGCGATCACCACAATTGTCCAATAGAAGACTGGAATAAAGTATTGTGGACCGATGAACCCAAATTTTAGATTTTCGGTTCACGAAGACGTGTTTTTGTGAGGAGGTCTGTGGGTGAGCGTGTCTGGGAAGAATTCATAGCCCCTACTGTTAAGCACGGTGAAGGTTCAATCATGATACCGGGTTGCTTTTCTGAATCAAATGTGGGCGATCTCGTAAAAGCCGAAGGTATACTAAAAAAGACCAGTATAAGCGCATATTAGTGGAAAACGCAATCCCCTTTAGAATTAAAATTTCGGGTCAGGATTTTTTTGCCAAGAATAATGACCCGAAACACACTTTCAAACTATGCCGGGAATATTTGCAGAAATTGGGGAACGAGGGAACCATAAAAGTTATGGCATGGCCTCCCAAGAGTCCCGATTTAAATCCCATCTAGTTGCTGTGAACAGAACTTGACCGAGAGGTGAGATAGTCTGCTGTTAATATGTGGAAGAACCTGCAAGAGGCATGGGGTAAAATAAAACCTGAGACATTATAAAAATTAATCGAAAGAATACCTCGATTGGGTGCTGCAGTGATTAAAAAAAAAGGAGGGCATATAGACGAGTCTAAAATTTAGATAAATATATTATACGAGAATTTATTTTAGATGTAAAAATATATACTTTTCATATACATACATATGTAAATAATAAAAAGATATTAGTATTTCAATTTTGATTTTTGTTACAATTTGCGGGTTAAATGCGAGTGACCAAATACTTATGAGCGATAGTGTATATATAGACTGGGCTCGGTCTGTATACGGCTGATCCACAGACATGTGAGTTGAGTAAAAAGTTTCCCGGCGTTAATTTGAGGAAGTGAGTAAAATCTGTGCTGTAATAATGAAACTAAATTAACTCATATTTTTTAAAACACATCATTATGTTCTTTAAAATGAAATCTAAACTTTATAGGAGAAAACTGTATTTAAAAATCTAAAAGGAAAGTTGAAAATTAACATTACTTTGTTCTGGTCCATAGTGGAAGAACATGTTAGTAACTAATTTAAATCACCTCATTCTGATTTTCCCTTTATAGTTTAATTAGTATGCCGTGCACTTTATAAATAGCTATTGTTCAAAAAGAAAATAATACGTATTGTTGCTATTTAATCTTGCTATACTTTTCTAGATTACAAGGCAATATATCATCTTTTAATTGCACCAATATCAAAATGTTAAATTCAACGCCTACACATTAGTTGAAATATATCTATGATAGAAAATCGATCATTCCAAATATTTCATTTGTTATAGAACAACCACACACAATTTATAATGTTGGAAACAAAAATAGAATTCAATTACTACAAAACATAATTAAATGTAAATAGATAAAGTGGATTATCTAAATTAGCGATTGATTCCGGACTTATTTACTTTAATCAGGGTTAATCTGACTGAATTGCTTAAAATTAACAGCACTTCCGTGAAAAATAAAAAAAGTTTTTCGATACGTTATATATAAAGTAATCGTTTGCTGGCGTAAAGGAAACGGTGAGTGACTTTACGCGAACAACAAGGGATTATCCCTTAATTTAAGTCAAGCGTGTTGCTTCCCAGAAAATTCTCTATTAGAAGTTGTTATTAAAATGCAAAGCAAAACAGTTAATGTTTGATCACGGATAGGAAGAGGAATTTCAAATTTATTTTATTGAACAAGCTGGCGCTACATTAGTTTACTTACTAGAATATTTAAATAAAACTATTTAAATTCAAAAGTATTCATTTATTAATTTTTGTAAGATATAATTCACAATTTTGAGAATAATGATCTTGGGAATATTTTGTTTTGTTTATATTGCTCGCGATTTTAATTTACCTTTCTTTATACAACAAGGTTTTAAGCACTTTGATACTGCTTTTATGCTACATCTTCATTTTTCTTTATTTAATACGAAACAAAACTTGAAATCGTTAAACTTCAAACAATATATTAAATCTTTTAACAAATTGTCGTATTTATTGAGTTTAAAAATTGTATACAAGGTATTTGTTTATTTAGACAATCAGTCGGCAATGTATTGCTCATTAATCTGACAGTTTTTCAAGATTCAAATAATTGATGAATGCCTTTTTAAAAAAATTGAATCGAAGTACCTGCTTAAAGTAGTTTCGACGTCGTTTAGAAAATGAAAAGTTTCTTAATCTTCCGCTTTTAAAAGGGCGAGCACCTGTTTTAAATGTTTGTTTCGTTATCGTTCCTGTGATGTTGATTGCCAGCTGTCGGGCAAACGTTTTAGTAAGTTTTCTTGTGGGTTTTGTACCCTGTGGTTTTCCGTCTTTAGCTATTTTGACCAATCTGTTACCAGTAATTCTAATTATATGTGTATTCAAATCGCGTCTCCTTCCTCTAACCCGCCGTATCTCGTCTCCTGCTTGATATTTATCTTTAATACGAGGGTAGTTTGACAAGTAGTGAGAATGGAAAAGAAAAACGAATTTTTTAAATACAAAATAATTTTCATTTTTCAACATATTCTCCTAAAAGAGTAATACATTTATTACAACGGTGCTCCAATGCCCTTATGTCATCTCGAAAATGCGATTCCGGAAGGCTTGCAAAATACTCATTTACGAAGATGATAAGCTCGTCGTTAGACGAAAATTTCTTTCCACCTAGTGCCATTTTCAATTTTGGAAAAGGGTGAAAGGCTAGATCCGGCGAATAAGGCGCATGCGTCACTAATTGGAAATGCAACTCGTAGATTTTGGACATCGCAACTGTGCTGGTATGCGAGGGAGCGTTGTCTTGGTGAAACAGAATCTTTTTCTTTGCCATTCCTGGCCGTTTAGCACGAATATCAATATTTAATCTTTGTAGAAGTTCTGCATAATATTGTCCGTTTATCGTGGCACCTTTCTGAAGGTAATCAATGAGCAAAATGCCCTTTGAATCCTAAAAAATTGATGCCATCAACTTGTTTGCCGATAAAGTGATTTTCGCTTCCTTTGGAGGTGCAGAACCACGTTCTAACCATTGTTTCGACTGTTGTTTAGTTTCGGGTGTACTGTAGTGTATCCAAGTTTCATCGCAAGTAACAAATCGCCTACAAAAATTAACCGGATTCCGCTTATAAAGGTTCAAACACTCATTGGAAATGCGCAAACGAGTGAAATTTTGATCAGTCGTAAGCAATCGCGGCACCCATCTTGCCGAAAGCTTGGAAAGGCCCAATTCTTTCGTTAAAATGTGGTGTACGCGTTCTGTTGAAGTGTTTACCATGTCTGCTATCTCTCTCACTTTGAGTCGTTGATCTTGCGTAATAATATTATGAATTTTTATAATTATTTCCTTAGAAGTCACGATTTTGGGTGCTCCAGAGCGCGCTTCGTCGACACAGCTTGTTCTACTACGTTTAAATTCATTTACCCATCTACTTATTGTGGCGGATGATGGAGCAGATTCACCTAATGTTTCCCGTAACTCATCTTTTATTTCGGTAGCTTTCATACCCTTAATTACGAAGTATTTAATCACCGCACGATAGTCTGCTTTTTCCATTTTAACAAAACGACGTGTTGCTTCTTTTTCAATCAGCTGTCAAAAATAAACTAATCAACCGATTTATCTAAATATCGGAATGTGAACATATAAACAGGCAACCTAAATTACACTGCATTTGTTTTACCAATTAGAGCGCCACCTATGTGTCATTCTCACTACTTGTCAAACTATCCTCGTAACAAAACAAACTAACTGTTCAAACATTCGTAACTCACAAGTCTTGTGTATTTCAATCTACAACTTATTACCTTTATTTTGTTGTAGCACCTTTTTCCTATTGTTCTCACTTATTAATTACTTTTATTAATACATTCACAGTTTTAAGGTTTCTTTTATTTAAATTGGTGGATAAAATATTAAGGAAGACATTTAGCTTTCGCACATCACGATATTCTTGTGCCTAGTAAGCGAAAAAATTGTAGATACGCCTATAATGTTTTGCCACAATGGTGCATCATCTAAAGGACACAATATACGCTTGAAAGGGTATACAAATAAATATGTACACCATCAAAATAACGCATGTTAAAAAGTGTCAAATATATAATGCACCACCTTTGATACACACGTAAGGAATAAGTTCCAAAAAATTATGTGATTTACTGAGTTATAGGTTTCTATTGGCCAAGTAATTCTTTTAATATTTTACACGTTTGAATAACGCCTTCCCTGAGAAATTCTGGTTATAATGATAGCATCGAAAAGAAAGATCCAAGTTTGTCAAATGGTTTTCATATTATAGAAAGACGTTATTGAAAAAGAAATCGTAGACCGTAATGGCACCCTTAATATATTCGAAATATACAAGTAACACTTTAATTGGATCTTCAGAGTCCTCAAAATAATTCTTAAAATATTCAGTTATTTTTAAAAAATTTCGCAAAACTCTTCCTAAAAGCTTAGGTAATAAGGATAATATTCTTACTTTGGTTGCAAAATTTTCATCAATTTTTTATAAAATCTTCAAAGCTGAAGTATACATTCAACAACAGATTGCATTAGTCTGTGAGTATTTCTTTAGATTTGGTAAAATGTTATCATCGCTGCATTATCAAAATCTGTTGACTCTCTTCCAAGATTTAATTCAGACACAATTTTAGCCATTATGTTTGACGCTTTTACATAAATAATTTATCATATTTATCAGGTGGAGAAGTAAGAATACAAATACCATTCCATGGCTGTAGCAATGAACACATATGAGCCCGGTGTATTAAGATGTTAAGTGATGTAGCACTGATTCAATTTTAAAGCAAATACTAAACTCCAAATATATCTAGAATTGTCAAATGAGATATATAAAACATTTCTTCAAAAGATTTTAATGATAAAAACTGATCTTGTTCTAACATTAGTCATAAAACGTCATTATCTATCTTCGAAGAACGACCGAAACAACCATCAACCAAAATGTTGAATTCACCTTTTCAAACTCCGTGAACAATCGTACGTTTATAACAACCACTTTAAAAATACTAAACAAGTTTTTCATCGCTCTCAGGGCGTAGTTTCCCTTTTTAAATTCACACAAATAGTATCTCAGGTAAATTTTATCGACAAGCACTTTTACGGTTTACAGATAGCACGCACCGGTGGTTTCGTTATGAATTTTGCGTATATTTTAATTAGAGGGGCAAGTACTCTTAATATCGCTTCGAAAATATCTTAGAAACAATTTAGCGATGGGTACTACTAGGAAATAAAAATACCTCAAAATCTTCTTACATGTCTAATACAATAAAATTATTACTTAATGAAAGTGTAATCAAGTTTAAAAATACGCAGAACTTGGAATCTGTTGCATTTATTCAAAATGTACTTTACAAATATTTAGAATAATGCAATAGCAAAAATTGGGAAGTACGTTAATAAAATGTTCCTCGGATGTTCTCTTCATTGAACTCTCTATTAATGACAATATATTTTTCAAAGAAATATGTAAAATTCTATAGTTTAAAAACTTCGAAAGGGAGCACTTATTAATCAATAAGGTTGATATATAACCCCTTTTCCACAATTAACTATTTGTAAAATTCTGTATACGCATTTCGACAACTAAGTTGTCATCATCAGCAGATAATTTCAAAGTGTCGCACCTGGTAAAACACGGCGAAAAAATTGTACGAAAAATAAACTCCGTACGCGATCCGCATCTTGGTTTTCATCGGTGCGGATCGCGTACGGAGTTTATTTTTCGTACAATTTTTTCGCCGTGTTTTACCAGGTGCGACACTTTGAAATTATCTGCTGATGATGACAACTTAGTTGTCGAAATGCGTATACAGAATTTTACAAATAGTTAATTGTGGAAAAGGGGTTATATATCAACCTTATTGATCAAGTCAATCAACCACAGGCTCCATCAAATTCAACGAGCACTTATTAGCTGAAGCTTTTTATAGAATTCATTTAAAAGATATTTTGCTGTTCTGAGACGTTCGCATTTTAAATAACTTTTTTCTGAATAACAAAGTATACGTGTGTTATTAACTATTAGATCATAAGGTTTTAAATGGCTGAAGTTGGATTTCCCTTTTGCACCTATTGAAAATACTTGTGAATGTTTACAAATATTGGAAAGCGTTTGTGTAATTTTGTATGTCTTTAGATGTTAGAAGTCAATTCGAACTATTAGTTCTTATATTGTAATAACTAAATTTACTATTTTCGTTGCTAATCCTGAACTTGCATCTATTTTTTTTAATTTACTTATTTATCTGTAACCTTTTCCACCATGTGTATGTAGAGATGATTAATATTCCCCATGTTGCTCTCTATTTAACTATCCTTTTCGTGTAGGTCTAGTGCACGCCTCTCTTCTCCAATATTCTAGTAATTCTGCTTTTTCAGGCTCATTGTTCTGCCTCTTTTTTTTCCTTATTCACGACCATCTTCCACAACGTTTTGACAGTTCTATTCTCCTTGACCTCTCATCTCACTTCAATCAATTCCTTTCAGTTCTAAGGATTATCTAATATTTTTACTTTTTATTCTACGTCCCTTACTCTCTCAATTTTACTTTAAATCTTTATCCATGATGCCATGAACTGCCCATGAACTGCCCATGAGTATTTTAATCAGATTACAGAACTGACATCCGAAGATTAATATTGACATTAATCGATTATCTTAGTTTGCATTTTTTTCATAGTGGCTTATTATTAAAGGTTTTTTTAAGGTCACATAATGTCTCGTTGATTTACTAATGAAATTACTAATCCTTTTCTCACTCCAGATCTCTTTTGGCACCCATTGTCGCTCCTATAGATTTTAGATCTTTAAATTATCTAATTCTTTCCAACTTATATCAATTTATTCTGTTCCTTGAGATTTTAAATTTTTAAATTAGTTAAGTCTTTCTAACTCATCACGATTTATTTCGTTTCTCGTTCAGTACCTACAACTTCTGCCTTTTAATAAAATTAATTTTTAAACCATGCTTATTAATTATTGTTCCATACCTTAACTCACTCTTAAACTTCTATCTTACTCCTTATTAGAAAAATTATACGTCAGCTCACCAACTTTCACATACTTTGATTTTCTTATTTCCAGCAATGCGCCTTTAATTTTTTCATGTTTATTTATTACAATTTCGTCCACTAGTACGTAGATAAAAGAGGGCTTGGTGCTTCTCTTATAAGTTTGCAACATTTCTAAAAACTTCTCCAAATATTTCACATACTCTCCGTAATTATAGTATATCGAATATTTTTTGATGGTTTGTCGCACATGGGTATAATTTGTCCTTTTTTGCCTTATTATGAAAATCTAATATTGATTTAATCTTTCAGACATTTAGCAATTCTTTAAGGGCTTTTTCCTAACTTTATTCGAATCTTTTGCTTCTTTAAACTTTCAAAATTCTTACATATTATATACAGCAACTCTATGCTTAGTTATTGCCTTTCGAATTTCTCCTTCTTCATAAATAAGAACAACTACTTTTTCTTTTCTAGTCATCTGGTATCATTTCAGTTTTTCATGCAAATCGTAACACTTTAACCGCGTCTTCATCTTCCAAGAATTTCACTATTTCGAACCTAATTTCTTTGGCATCTTTCTATATTCTCTTTATCGTTTCTATGCACTTCCGTTAAGGAAACATCGACCCTATTTTCCCGGCATTTTTTCCAGTTCTTCCAAAATCTTTATCATTTTCACCCATATCTGCTTTTATAAACTTTAAAGCGCAATTAAATTATTACCAGTTAAAGTTAAAGTTTTGATCAAAACAATTGCACCAGATTACAATAGAACTATGTAAAACTGGTTTAAAATCTTTTTATAGGATGATTTGCACTACATATATGTCATCTAGAGCATTTTACCAGTAAGACAGTGTCCATATGTATAAATCCAGAAATAAACGCAATCACCTCACTGATTTTATATAATGAATGCAAGAAATAATCTCATTTCTGTTCCAGTTTACAATTCAACGAATAAATCCATAAATTCGAGAGCTATTGAGTAGTACTCTTGGTATTGAATGCTTGGTTTATTTAGGCAATATATCGCAGCTTGTAGACTTTATTTAATGTACGAAAGTATTATAGTTATGAAAAAACAGATTCCTTATAGCAAAGACAAATTGGTGGTTTAAAGAATTTCCATGATTTACTGTGAAGAATATTGATTCATGCATCTGATGATTGGCATCATTGTTTTTAATCTTCCTATAACTATTTCTTGACATTACTGGTATGTATTTGCCTATTTTTAAAAGTTTCGAAATACGTATAATTAAAATAAATACACGCTTTTGAATATAAAGTATAGTATAGCAAACCTTTAACGTGTTTCTAGTTAATTTAGGATTAAACACTACTAAAAAGATTGAAAATCCCCTCTTTTGTGCAAGTGTAGAGTGACAAACTTTCTGACAGGAAAATTAATATTAATAGTAGGCATTTAAAATAAAGTTGCGGAAAAAATTTCCACACTTAATTACATATTCCGCAGTCACTTTCAACACGCTAATAGAAACATATTTACTGCTGTTAAAATATATATTAACTTAATATTTCATATTTATTTTAATTAGTCAACGCTTTAAGTTTTTGGAGAAAAATAATAGGTAATGCACTCGTAGAGAAGATGATTGAAACGATCCTATGACAGACGCTTTCGTGGTCGCTTTTTAATGCATTTCATCTTAGCATTTGTACTATTAAACCACCGAATGATTAATGCTACTGTTATTTATTAACTTAATTGTTTAGAGTAGTACTTAACGTATTATAAACGAGCTTATAAACATAACTTCTTTACATGTGATTACTCAATTCGATGTGTTGATTAATTAAATTTCCAATCAATGGAATAGATATATCGGATATTTGCTCAATTGATACTTTGGCAACTATAAAAACTGCATTGTGGAAAGGTCTACAAATACTACGAAATATTACGCTATAAGTAACTTACTAATTTATTAGTACCTATTTTTTTCTAGTGTAAAATAGTTTAAATTTCCCGATTATTTTGATCCTTGATGCTACATTTTTCGAATTAAAAACATTAAATTGAAGGGTATAGTATCTAAATTAATACCAATATCAAATTAATTCAATTTTAATTCTATGTAAATTTGTTATAAATAATAATATATAAACTTCGAGCATGCCAACTGATAATATTGATGCTGGCGTCTTGCAGAAATCGTAATGTAATAGCTGCAATATTAGGACAGGCATTGTCTTGGTAGAACGTGGCATTATTTAGCCCTTGGATACAAAGTAAAGTGAATGATTCCACAACTTCCTAAATGTACTTTTCAACATTTAAATGGCCTCGAAAAAATACTATATGAATCTTACTTTCTATACTAATTTCACCTAAAATCAATGTGGGCTTAATATAGTCCCCGTGCCTCTCTTATAAATTTTTAAAATTTCTGAAAATTTCTTTTCCAAACCTCTCATATACTCTACTTAATTATGATATCGAATACTTTTTGAAGATTTGTCGCACATAGGTATAATTTATAACTTTTTGTCTTTCTATGAAAATCTAATATTGTGCTAATCTTTAGGACATTTCACGATTCCTTAAGGGATTTCTCTAACTTTGTTCGAATGCAAATTGTAACACTGTAACTCTTAGTTTTCCAAGAACTTCGCCATTTCGAGCCTAATTTCGTTGACACCTATCTATATTCTCTTTATGTAAGGGTTTCCTTTGCACTTAAGGAAACATCTTCTCTATCTTTTCGGCATTCTTCCTACTTCCATTTAGTAATACAGTTTCACGTTCTATGAACAAGTTCAAAAACTTACTGGACTTAGAAGAACTATCGTTTCTAGGTCTAGAGCCTCTTTTACGCTGTTTGATACCTTCCTGACACCAATCTCCCCAACAGCAATTAATTGTAGCAATATTTGTTTGCATGTTGGTTGTATGTGCGATACATACGTTTATAGTTTAGTGTGTAGTTAATTCCATCTTATTGGAAATATGCTTAGAAATAGTCTGTCTTTTCAGTTACTTCCAGTTTTTTTTAGTCTTTGTTTTCGTGAATTGCCTTGGTATTCACGTTGATTCTCAAATACTTGTAGTTCTACGTTTGCGTGACTTTTTTCCTACTACTCAGGTTTATATTTACTAGTTTTTGATTTTCTCGGTTAATGGACATGTGTTTTTCTTATACGTAATAGGCGTCGTAAATTGTCGGCCTAGTAGGCTTATACAGGTTTAAACGTCTTCAAACTCTGTCTTGTAATAGTTGTTCATGTGCAAGGCCAAAGAGTAGTAGTTTTTAATAACCAGCGATACAATGTGACTAGAGCATAAAAATATCTCAGTTAATGAAAATTTAGTACCACACGGTCATTAAATTTTTAACAAAAGAAGGTCTAAACAGCGTTTAGATGGCGTTCATGGTGATTTATCTCCTTCATATTCCATTGTAAAAGTGGACAAAATGTTTTCGCTGGGGCCAACAATTCCTTAAAGTTGGTGGGTACTCTGGTCTGCCAATTAAAGTGATAACGACTCAACAAATTTTAATTGTGGAAAGGAATTAGCAAAAATTTCTAAAACAAGTGCTCGTCGAATTCCCCGTGACTATTTGGGTATATTTGTGCTTCTTTCTCCTCTCCAAGGTCAACGCCGGGGGCATGTACGTTTTTAAATATGTGTGAAGACGATCCAAACAATAACCTTGTTTCATAATCCTCTGTTCAAAAGGAAATCGATGGAATAGCGACGACCCGATGAACTTCGTCCTAGATAGGCTAAAGTTGCTCAAACAACGAAAAAGGTGATGGCCACAATATTCTGAGATTGGAAGGACATTTTACTCATTGACTTTAAAATTTGAATAAAGCTGTCAACAGCACATATTATGCATCTTTGTCGCATAAATCGATGGACGTTATTCGTGCAAAACAGGAAAATTAACAACAGGATTAGTAAATGACAATGCATCCGTCCATACTACGGCCATGTCACAAACTTGGAATTGGACCATCTACTGTATAGTCCGGACATGGCTCTTTAGGTGACGTCGTTTTAAGGATGACCAAAAGCTTAGACCATTTTTACAAAGATATAGAATTATTAATCAAATCGTTCGTTGTAATAAATATATTGATGTTAGGAGAGATTATATTGAAAAATAAGAATTATTATATTTTACCAAGTTTATTTTTTCTATATCAAGTCGCAAATTTGTGCCACTTACCCCGTATTTACGAATCCAAACTTCTATATCTTAGTTCGAAATTACATTTACAGATGACTCTAGTGATCTAGAGTGTATGTACATAAAACATGCACTTGGGAAAATTAGATCTCTATCTCTGATCAAAAAGTTAATCTAATTTTCTCAATTGCATGTTTTACATTTCAGTTCATGGCGATTAATATATGTTAAATGAGGATTGCGCCTGCTTGATGAGTCTTTAATAGACGAAACGGCCGTCACATTTATTATTCTCGTACAGCAACCGCTTATATACCTATATGTTTGTATATATACATATATATATACAAACATATAGGTATATAAGCGGTTTCTGTATACTTTTAATTAAATATTTAAACATTAATTCCTGAATATTGTTAAATGTTTTAATGCGTAATAATTATTTAAATTTCATATAAATTCTTGTTTTAGTGGCGCTATGAGATGAACAATTAATTTATTTTTCGTATTAAAAAAAATTATTCCAGTTATTTAATTCATTACATCTGTCGTATAATTTACCTTAAAACGCAAGGGAATTCTTTATAAGTAATTTATAAAAATACCTAATATAATGCTTCTGATATGTGAATACTTGTACTAGAAACAGCAGATAATTAATGGATTGTAAATGAAGAGTACTACCACGTTTTCACATTTAGCAAATTAAATATTATCGTTGGATGTATGTATGTATGTATACACAATATGCATTATAATTTGAAATGAAACCTAAATTTCCATTTTAAAACGAGCATATATTGATGCATTTGATTTTACTGCTAGTAATTTATTGTTTTAATACAGGTAAAATAACTTTTTATTTAATTAAACGATGTTATAGATGTATTGAAACTTCCTATGGTAAAGTTTTCCTGGATGATATGAAAACATTTTCAAAAATAAAGTTTACAAAGAACTGTTTGTTTTGCAACGTGACTTTGCCGTTTATTGTTGCCTGACACGAACGCAATCACCTTCATTTAAAGATCGGTTAAGTGCAATGATATTGTCAAAACAATTATCAAGCACGAGTACGAAATAAACATAATACTCCATTGTTATTTCAATAAAAAAAAAACAGGTTTGATGTAAAATGAACGTTTTGTGCTAGTTAGAAATAAATAGAAGTACGTATATGAATTTTCATGTTATATTGTGCAACTATAAACATTTTTGAACTGTGTCAGTCATAACTGTCGAAATACGAGCCAGACGTACAAATATTTCGAGAGTGTTAGTATAAGTATCACATAAAATGTTATTATGCTTTTTATCCAAAATGAATTTAAAAACTTTCTAATAGAGGAATAGATTTCTTTCTCTTGAGTAACGCGAGAACAAGTAGTTTTTTGAGGTTAAAAATAATCAGAAGTCTTACTTACATATGTACTCGTATGTACTTTGAACAACAAAAAGATTAAGAAAGTATATTTATTGGGCAAAAATAATCGATTTCTTCTTTTTAATAATATAATAACATTAATAATAAAAATAATAATAATAACATTTAATGTCCAAGATATATGTATAATGTTCAATTACAGCAACTAAAATCAAATCAAATACAAGGAAAAATTTCTATAAAATGTAGGACATGTACATAAAATAATATAAATAACCTATTTCTAAATATAGAAAAACAAAAACATAAGTATCTAGTCCAATAACGTCGTATTTAATTAAAACTATACCCGAAAGGTATCGCTGTACAAGTTATTAACGTACATAAGCGTTGTAAAGAGTATTGGTTTTTACCCTAGATATTAATAAGGTTGTAGAAGATTTAGTATTCAGACTGGGCATGAAGAAACCAATTTGAGACAGTAGTTGTGAAGAGTCGAATTGAAATTAAGTCTAATGTATAGACTGTAATATTCTGCAGAATAATCATCAATTTTATACGACAAATATTCCAGAAATATCTTTTGAACATATTCCAAGAGTAACTGCTGATAATGACAATTTTGGTGCCACACTGATGTAGAGTATCCCATTTGGCCCGCAGCAATAGAGAATCTTCTGTGCAGGTTGTTAAAACTCTTGTATGACCAAATAAGAAACCTCAGACTTCTGGAAGCAGATGTGGTTAGGTCACTTATATGCTTAGAAAAGCTTAAGTGAGAGTCGAACAAAGCTCCAAGGTCTCTGAAATTGGATTCTCTAAATATAGTAGTACGTACTGAAACAAAGTATCACTTCTACTAAAAAAAAGAACCAGTACACGTTTAACTGAGTTTGATTACGAATACACCAGTAATCTATAATGCACAGATTTATTTGAAACTGGATGTCATTCTTAGGTGAATTAATACTGTGAAATATTTTTGAATCGTGGCATACGGTAACACTCTGGCATCCAGGCGTTCAAAGAAAAGGGGGTCCGAACGAGTACCCTGAGAGACTTCTAAGGAGCTCCTGAGGAGATATAAGAAATTATTACTGGAAGCAATATTTTTTAATTTGTGTTACTATTAAACCATGGAGGAAAATAAGATTTTTATATTTTGAATAGTTTCATAGAAATTATTATAAAAAGCAGTTAAAGCGTCATTAACGTCACCAAATTCACCAAAAAATGTCCAATCAATGACTGATATACCAATAAACAAAGAGGCAGAATTTTATATATTTTGAAAGTTTGATTTCTTAAATATATGCTCACTAAATTGGAAATATAAAATATAAATTCATATATCGGGTTTATAGCAGCAAATAAGGCAACATATTTAAAGCTTAAGCTTTACTGGAAGTATAACAAGAAATTATGAAAAAGAATGGGCCAACCATGTATCCGCCTTTGCTATGTTCGTATTTCAATCTATTCTCCGAAAGCAGTCTGTATTTCTTTAGCTTATCTGCCTATTTGTTCCTGAATAGCACACTTAGGCACCCTGAGGTTGGTTCTCCTATGGTATTTACAATTACTGTGGTTGTTTTGTTTAAGTGATTATTTCAATAGTTCTTAAATGCTTTATTTTTTTTTAATTGAATTGGATTAATGTTATACCAAATAGCAAATGTTGACGACACCGTACTAATAAGTAATTTCGACTAATTATGGAATTATTTATTATTATCATCTGATGATGAGAAACCAAGTAATAATGAAGCGTGTTTAATTTGATGTTAATGATGTTAGGATATATCATCAAATAGGTATTTGGAATACTGGTAATATATCATAGATAGTTTTTGAAAATAAAATAAGCAATTTTGGAATAGTCCTTTGACATAAGGACAGCAATTTACTCAGTAACTAACAATATATCTATTTAGCTATCACGAACTTGGACTATTTTAAATTCATGCAAAATATTTAAAGTTATTTAAGTCATCTAAATATTTTTAAAAAATGATGAGAAAACTTTTTTTAATGTCGTTCAAAAGTAGGAAGAAGTATTCTCAGCATTATCTAATCATAGAATATATATATATATATATATATATATATATATATATATATATATATATATATAATGACATCATATAATTATTCTTCACTAAAGTCTTGTTTTTCTATTAGCAAATAAATACATACCTATCAGATATTTAAAATTTATGTACGCAAATTCTCCTATAGTTTAATTTGGTACGTAGACTTCCGCGGTCGTGGTCCATGCTATCTGCTTCTGGGTTTCCGGGCTGGAACCGCGTCACTAGTATATCTGCCGACGTTTCGTACCCATTTGTATGGGACATCTTCAGGGCAGATATAATAGTGACGCGGTTCCAGCCCGGAAACCCAGAAGCAGATAGCATCTCCTATAGTTTATTCGATTTAAAAGCAATAATAGCTATTTAATAATTTCGACATGCTCATTTGCATTTGGAATGCTAATACGATAAACGTGAACATTTATTCTGAAAATTCGAAAAACCATCAAGGTTATTATACAGGGTGTTTGCTAAACATGCGGCGAAAATTCCGATGGTTAATGCTATTTTAAGATTTTCTGCTCTTGGATGATTTTCCGAAAGACGCTTTGTTTATACTTACTAAAGTATGTAGAAAATTCTTAATTTACAAAAACTATTGAAAATGACTACCACCAATAAGACATTGATGAATATTATCCTATCAAGATTGGGGAATCGTTCATTGCACAATCGCCTAGCCTCTTAATGAATTTCCATTCACCAGTCTAGTATCTCTGCGATTGTATACTAGAAAGCTTCATTAAAATAGTTTAATTATCAAAAGGAAATACGAGACAACTTTCAAAAAGAGAAAATGACAAGTCATTAGAAAATCAACAGTTAAATAACGGTGTTTTTAATATCTGCATTAACCACGTGTGACTGCATATAATATCCGTTTTTTATAATAGAAATGTTAAAAAAATTAAGACGAATTTCTGGACATTTTTTGTATTCGATAAGAACAGTGCAGTATACCACGGTTTTATTTAGGGTGTATCAAAAATTTAAAAAATATCCAAATCTTTATCGCCCTGTTTCTACGAAATAAAGCATTTTGAAATAACCCAAGGAAAGACTTCCTGAATTTTTTTCACATCTAGAGAGACATCTAAAAAAATATCACTCACCAGACTCAACTAAACTTGCGCAATTCAATTATTACCTTATTAAATCGATACAAAATACAACGTGTTTCAAAAAGAATATACGTATTATAAAGTATTATTTTGTCCAAACTATCGATCGCTGCGTCTCGGCTCCGCTATTGGAGAAACGAATCAATTAAAGACAAGGTTTATGTACCACTACTCCCATAGAACCTGGAAGAGGTGAAGAACCAGATCCGTACTGCCATAACATCAGTGACGAAGGACATGCTTGCCCGAATATGGGAGGGATTTGAGTATCGATGTGATATTGTTCGTGTCGCTGATGGAGGACATATTGAACATCTGTAATCTGAACTTGAGAGGTTCGTAAATATGTGTGTAAAGTTTTATATTCGTATGTCTCAAAGTTTAATAAAGTTTAATAGATATTCTTTTTGAAACACCCTGTACATACTTTGGTGGCGAAAATTTTTTCTAACGACAACCAAGTTAGAGAATTTGTCAATTTTTGCTTATATCTAAATCGGATGAATTCTACACCAAGAGATATTAGCATATAATTTTTGTTAGTTTAATTGATGGAAAAAGTTGTTTTTCTTAAATAAAAATTATTTATTGGTCAATCTAATAGATTATCAAAAATATTGGACAGTTTTTCGAAATAATACTCATTCAATCGGATAGAATTGCTTTTGAGAAAATGAAGTTTTGATTATATATCTGATGAAAGGGGAAGATTGCACTTGAATTTGAAAAGTCTTTCAGGGAAGGGCCCTTTACATTGTGTATAAAACATGTAAAAGTTAGTCGCACCTAGATGCTGTCGAATATTTAGAAAATTATCGTCCCATGTCTTTAATGAAAGCTTTTCCAAAAGCACTTGAAATAAATTATTAATGGTTGTTCCAATATAATTATATTAAAATATTCGAAATCGTATCATTGTTGTTACGCAGCTATACACAAAAATAAACCTTCACACACATTTATTATAATGTAAATAGAATAAATTGAAATAGTGTGAATTACATAATTACATAAAATATCAGTAGACACCCATATTAGAGTAAACCAATTTTATGAACATAATAGACTTCCGCAGGTTTCTGCTCTTAAACCAATATTGCTTCTATTGTTTGTAATTGCTCCGACTGAATTATTTCGTTAACAAAAACAATATTATTAATACCGTTTTTATAATAAACATTTTAATATTAATAGAATGATATTCGAATTCTATTCTATATCATATAAAATAAACGTAAATTTAGTCGAAATATGTCAGCCAAAGATAAATAAATAAACTGCACATCAGACCCCAAGAAATTTAAACAGAGAACATCTAAACCACTAATTTCATCAACAACTGAGAATGTCCCCAAAAATTATTTATAAAAAGTTATCGCAAATACTTTTTGCCCTAAGAACTGCTAGACTACCGTGACTTTTACGTATATTATTCATGCTTCGAGTCGTTTGGTATACGATATTATTCCCAGGGGAAGCACTGAAAACATATCGCGGGTATTCATATTGTAAAATGTATTCACAGCGGGCCTCATGTAATGATGTATAGAAGCAGCACGAGATAATGACAATTCCGTCGTTGTAAACTTAAATTTGATGAAAAACGGAACTAGTGCATTCGTGATGTAAGAACATATTATTAAAACCAGAATGAAAACATAAAATATACAACAGAAAATTTATAATCACCTTTGTAGCAACTATAAATAACGATAATATCTATAATTATTTAACAAACAGAAATAAACATTAAAAACGTTAATAAAAAATGACATATTTACATAATTAAGAAATATTTTATTGACTGTACAGGTTTATGCCCGTTGAAAATCATTAATGGATTAACTCCATAGCAGAAGAAGAGGGATCTCTTTTTATATTCTAAACTTTTGATTTGTCTTAAGGATAGACCCTTCTACGAGGCTAGTCGTTTATATTTCGAGAATAGCAAACAAAAAAAAATTTTTATTATCGAAAGTAGTTTTATTGCTTTTCGTAATATTCTTCTTGAAAATGCACCTTTGCATTTATTTAATCCAATCCGAAAAGCATTGCTGCCACTGCGGAGGCGATATCTCCAAAATATGAGTTTTGAGTGCCTCAACTGCCTCTTCCGGCGTAGAAAACCGTTGACCACGAAGTTTATTCTTCACATGTGGGAACAAAAAGAAATCACGGGGTGCTAGATCAGGGCTGTACGGCGGATGGCTCATCAATTGAATGTTTTGCCCGGTCAAATATTGAATTGTTTGAACCGACCTGTGAAAGCTCGCATTATCATGGTGGAGAATGATCTGTCCTTTTCGGTTTGTTTTCTTTATTTCTTCAAAAATTTTTGGCAAACAAATAGTTGTGTACCATTTGGAATTGACCGTTCTACAAATCTTTAAGAGCATGGTTGCTACGTGACAGGTTTTTCTGAAAAAACAGGCGACAATTTGTTTTGATGTGCTTCGAGCGGGAACAACTTTAGTTGGTTTTGGCTCATCTTGGAATACCCACACAGTTGACTGCTGTTTATTATCTGGCTCATACGTATAGATCCAAGATTCATCACTTGTGACGACTTTATAAATGTGCTTTGAAGCCATTGTATTTTTTGTGCACCAATCGACGCGAGTCCCTTTTTGAGCGGATGTCAAATTATGTGGTACCCAACGTGAACATAGCTTCTTAACGCCCAAATGTTCATGCATGATCTTATGTACTCTGGTGTTTCTAATACCTAGAGATGCCTCGATTTCACGGTATGTCACATGATGGTCTTGCATTATCAATTCACACACTGCATTAATGCTTTCCGACACAACAACATTTGTGGGACGACCTTCACGAAGTTCATTGTCCAAAGAACGCCGTCCAAGTTTGAATTCACTATACCAACGCTATACTGTAGTTTTCGATGGTGCTTCATCACTATATAAAGAATTCAGCTCGTTGATGCATTCTTGTTGAGATAATCCACGCTGAAAGTTATGAAAAATAATTGCACGAAAATGTCAGCGAGTTAATTCCACTTTTTCGCTGACGTAAAATTTTTAAGTAGCTGTCAACAATAGAAATAGCGATCGGGTAATAAAACTGTCAAGGTAAATATATTGTCAAAAGTGACACACTTCACGATGCAGTCATTAGATCGAAGGCAACACTAACAGTTTTGCCAGTTCCCGAAATATAAACGGCTAGCCTCATATGAGTGAGGAACGACAAAGCTCAAAATGTTCATGTAAAAATTCTTAATTTATAAAAGCTGTTGGAAATAACTGCTATTAATTTCCAATTTTCTCCTCGTTGACTACCGAACCCTTTCAAAAACACCATGTTTTTATTGCATTTCACCTCTCAATTATTCGATTCCTCAAATCCTTTTAAACTTACACTGGAGTACTATGTACATACCAATGTGTAAAAGGAATTTAAGTTTGGGGATCGAGTAGGCTATAAGTGAAGTTTATTTCTGCCAAACCAGGTAAATATATATGTTGCATTTAAAAACCTTACAGCAATCAAATTAAAACGTGCTGGTGCATAATCCTGCATAAACCACATTACATTTCCCTTTGGTAATGATAAATCTTCTAAAAACCCAGATAGTGATTATTCGGAAAAATTTCGATGCATGCCACTGGTATGTCTTTCTGCTAGAAAGGTCCAATTAGCCAGTCGCCCGAAAGTTGAATGAAAATTGATGTTGAAACCGATCTTCTAATACTTCATGTGAGATTCCATCAGTCAGAACATGGTTATTATGGGAGTGTCTACTCCTTAAGAAGCGTGTTTCATCCGTAAAAGATTAGAAAAATACACGTGAAATACTAATATTTCCCGTGTATTATTAGTGAAATATTAGTAAGATTTAATGCCCGAATGCGCTGAATATGATGTGGACACAAGGGACTGTTTCAAATTTTTTTTTGCTAATAGAAGTACCTGCATTTGCTTCTATTATATTTGCCTTTCCTGGTCGTCCATTCATGAAGACATTGATAAATATTTTGAAAGGTTTTTCTATCAGGAACATAACGATAGAGAAATCATTTACCATAAAAACGCTTAGCCTCAACGAATTCACATTAACAATTCCATTCATAAAATACATATCAGTCATCTCAGATATGTAGCTAATAGTTAATAAAACGAAAATTAGTGTTTCCGTTTTTGTTTTATACATTATTTTCATGTTTTCAAATTTAATATTATTTTTAATAAAAGAAAAGGATTCTGATGATAAATATTACAAATACATTTGTTATAAATATAATTACAATTAGAAATTTTGATAGAAACAGATGGAATCTGCTATACATGTAAAAATGGTTTTACTTATCTTTATTTATTTATAATATACACTCTACACTTGAGTCTCAATTAATTATACCTATATTGTACATTAACTACGAGTATATGGCTCAGTAAATCTATGTATCGCAATTTCAAACATGTTTGTTCCTTGTATAATAATCGTGACTAAGAAAATATTTATTTGATCTGCATGATTAAAGGGAAAAAAAATTTTCCCTTATTGATTCCTTTATGCAATTAATATACTTTGTTTTTCCTGTTTCAAAATGTTTTAATATGATATTTAGACCGTTTAACTTTCTCATATTCGATGTCTTTTTGAATTTAATATAGTTGTAATTTTCTTAATTAAAAATTCTCTTCTTTCAACTCAATGAAGATTTTATTAGATTAGATTGCATCTTGTATAATTAATGAAATAATAAAAAGATGTTGACTTCATTAAGCCTCAATTGATTTGTAAAGTACATTAATAATATCCAATTTGTAATATTATATTGTCTTGCGATGTAGATTTAAAACAAAAGAATGAAAACAAGATTGGCAATAATAAAAAGGATCTTCTTATGTCGCCCCTTCATCGTTTTAAGCCAAAAAGTGAAGAAGATAGAATTTGAATATATTATTCATGTTTGCTAATGCTTTATTTTACACTTCAAATATAGGGTGTTTTTCTAAGAGCTTGAGAACTTTAAGTGATAATACAAGGCGAAATATTGTTGAAATGAAATTCTTTTTATAATAATTTGGTAGATGATTTCATGGCATTTATATTTTTAGTTTGAGTTCCGGCATATGTCCGCCGCGGCTATGACTTACATGGTCCATTCGATCGGCCCAATTTTAGACTAATAAATCTGGCCATATGGTATCAATGGTGGCTTGAGTATTGGCTTCCAATGCTTCAAGACTTGCTGGTTTGTCGGCATAAACTAATTACTTAACGAAGCCCCACGAAAAGTAATCCAGAGGCGTTAAAGCGCACGGACGAGGGGCCAGTGAACAGAACCACTTCTGGCAAGAAAGTCGTCACCAAATTGATTTTGCAATAAATCGATTG
The DNA here is from genome assembly GCA_031893035.1 of Dermolepida albohirtum. Taxonomy (NCBI): domain Eukaryota; kingdom Metazoa; phylum Arthropoda; class Insecta; order Coleoptera; family Scarabaeidae; genus Dermolepida; species Dermolepida albohirtum. The sequence goes on from JAVIWB010003414.1 coordinate 260,012, forward strand.
TTATGCGCGCTCTATGGCAAGTTGCGCCATCTTGTTGGAACCAAATGTCGTCGATGTTTAGCTGATTAATTTTTGAAAACAAAAATTTAGTCAGCATGGCTTGATAGCGCTCCCCATTCACCGTAACGGCAGCTCCTCCCTCATTTCGAAAGAAATAAGGACCGATGATGCCACCAGCGTGTAAACCGCACCAAACAGCCAAATTTAATGGATGTAATGGTGATTCGTTAACGGCTTGAGGATTGTCTTCGCTCCAAATACGGCAATTTTGCTTACTGACGTAACCATTTAACCAGAAATGAGCTTCATCACTAAACACAATTCTTTGATAAAAATGCTCGTCTTCGGCCTGTTTCAAATGAGCCTAATCAGCAAAAATGCGAATGATGGTCGTTTGGCTTCAATTCTCGCACGAGCTGTATTTTATAGGCACGTAAGCCAAAATTCTTACGTAAAATTTTCCACGTAGTCGAAGGACAGAGGCAGCAAGTTACAGCAGCAATATTCTCTTCGGTACGCCCATTTCTCTGTCTTGTTGATGGTTTTGATTCGAGGAGTAAAATTAGTGCGAAGACGATCAATAACTGCACGAATTGCTTGCTCAATTGAACGATTATGTTGACCGTAAAGTGCTCTATGAACTTCGCGAACAGATTTATTTGTTTTCAAAGTAAATTTCCACAATTTGGAATCGTTCTGTCGTTAAACGATTCATGATGACTTGCCAAACCTTAATGAACAGAAATGTCAACACAGTTTGATATTATCAGCTGTCAAACCATAGTTATCGATATCGATAATTCTCATGCAGCTTAAAAAACACCCATTTATAATACTTAAAATTTTAAATTTTGCTGGTATTTTCATCACTTTTTTTTCTGCTATTACATCATCAAATATGTGCGGAAAATTGAAACCAGTAATTATTTTATTATATAGAAAAAATAGATTGATAAATTCATGCGCTCTTGTTATTGCATAGGCGTTTTTTAAATTGGTCTATGCATTGTAATTGAAAAGTTGAAACTATTTTTACAGCTTATTATTTTAGAAATTGTAAATATATTTTTTTAATTTTAAATGTAGATTTATAATAATGACGGTATGTTGTGATGCAAGTTCTTTTTTTATTTGCTATGCCAAAAATACATATAATGTTACTTATCATCACGGAAAGTTTCTCTACACATGTTTCACATAACAAAAAGTCATCGGATAATATCCTCTACAGTCAATAACTATTTTAAAGAGATAGAAGGTTAGATAGTCGAATATAGATCAACGATCAGGTCTGTTACGACTGGCGTTCCGCAAAAGTCGCTTCTGGTCGCAGAGCCTTTCACGCTTCGGCTAACTTACTTTTCCTAAATATGTCAAGGTAAATAAGGGTCTGCCAGCAAGGAGCACCAGTCCATTTAACATCTCAAACAAGCTGCTCGTCTATAAATCATTTCTTAGATCTACACTGACTTACATAGTTTTGGATTGATAATAAGAATCTTGAAAGCCCTACAGAATAGAATCATTCGACTAATAACGAAGGCTTCTTGGTTCGTGCGTAATAATCAATTTCATATAGATTTCGATATTCTCCCTTTACAGGAATACCTGAATATCTTGATCGTAGCAACGTTTAAAAGATCAGTGGTCTCGGAATATTTAACGGTGAGACGGTTGAACCTTAAATCAACATCCGGGGGGAGACTAGTTTGTTTCAACCAAAATACCGTAAATGCTGACCAGATAACTTCCAGATAAAAACGGCTTGTTGTCAAAGGACAAGGGTCGAAGTTCCAGCCTCCCACTACAATAGAATTTGGAATGGAGACAGTGTGAAATGATCAGCACCACAGTCCAGTAACGACGCCAGGGCGACAAAAGTGTTAAAAACAGATATGTCCTGTCCTAGTTGTGTGAAAAGTGGATCCGAGTAAGATGCATATAATGTTACACATTATCACAACAAATTTCTTTATGCAACATTTTTCCAATAACAAAAAGTTAATGGACAATATCCTTTATAATCAATGAAAATGCTAGATAGATACGGTAAGATCAAATGCAAAGATAAGAAAAAAAGAGATTGTCAAATTTAATTTTTTTAATCCGATAACAGGTTACAACGATGGTTGTTTCCTTCCTACCGAGAGTATTTTCGTTCTTTCTAATCGTTATACTTTTAAGCGAACTGTAAGAATATGACAATTTTTTCTGTAGTAAGCATGAAACTTCAGGTCGTCATTAAGTGCTGTCTTTAAGGACACTTTTACTATGCCAGTTTGCAGTTTCATTGTTTTCTATTTTTTGATTCGTGTCCTCATTGCCTTAACAAGAGCTGTAACTATTGTAGAACACGGACGGGTTAATTTTTTTGTGATTGACACTAGAGGAGGCTTCGTTATATTTCTTATAGTACGAGAACTGACGGTTAGTTAGCAGACTTTGCAAGAATTTAAAAATCACACTAAAAGAATATCCACACTTATACATAAAACTGTTACCGTTATATATTATTATCCCTTCTTTTACGCTCCACTATATAATATTCTTTTTGTTTTAACAAAGAAGTCTTATTATTTTTAAGTACCTCACAACTTGTCAAGTAATAGAGTAACATGTAATATCTTTTTCATTTCCTCAGATAAATTGGATACTTAAACGATTTTTGATGTCAAGTTTTGGATTTAAGTAGTTGATAGTATTGTTTAAAAATATTGCTTGATTGCTTCTTATCCTTTCAAAAGTCAGTGCAAGATGGGTGTCGCCAACGCTCACAGTGCCTCAGAAACAATGCGAGTCGAGTGTTGCAGAGAAATATATTTTAGAGCTCTATGGTGAAAATTCCTCAAATATTTTCGACCGAATTGATACTGGACGTATGTGGATTCATTACTATGACCCTGAAAGTAAACTAAAGTCCGTGTAGTGGCATAAGAAACGTAAAAACCTCTCAAAGTCGAAGATAATTATTCTGCGCGTGTTTCCAAAGTAACTGTCCGAGATTGTGATATCGAAAAAATTAACTATCCACTCTACAGACCGGAACTAGCACCAAGTGAGTACTATATATTCCTTAATTTGGAAAAAACTTTGGCGGGAAACAATTTTTCGATAATGAAGAGCTCAAGGCGGCAATAAGTATACATTCTTTTAGACAAGGAGGAAGGTTATTTTAAGAAAGTATTGTAAACTTAATTTGAATATTTAATAAACGCATTGAGGTTGCGAGGGATTATTTTGAAAAATAAAAATAAATTTAATTGTTTTCGTCTATTGCGCTTTTCTTCATGCTGATACTGAGAATACAATGAATTAGTGAGAATTAGTAGTGAGAGTAACACGTAGGTGGCGCTCTAATTGGTAAAACAAATGCACTGTAATTTAGGTTGCCTATTTATATGTTCACATTCCGATATTTATATTATAAATCAGTTGATTAGTTTATATTTGACAGCTGATTGAAAAAGAAGCAACACGTCACTTGTTAAAATGGAAAAAGCAGAGTATCGTGCGGTGATTAAATACTTCGTAATCAAGGGTATGAAAGCTACCGAAATAAAAGATGAGTTACGGGAAATAGGTGAATCTGCTCCATCATCCGCCACAATAAGTAGATGGGTAAATGAATTTAAACGTGGTAGAACAAGCTGTGTTGATGAAGCGCGCTCTGAAGCACCCAAAATCGGGACTTCTAAGGAAATGATTATAAAAATCCAAAATATTATTAAGCAAGATCGACGACTCAAAGTGAGAGAGATAGCAGACATGGTAAACATTTCAACAGAACGCGTACACCACATTTTAACGAAAGAATTGGGCCTTTCCAAGCTTTCGGCAAGATGGGTGCCGCGATTGCTTACGACTGGTCAAAAGTCCACTCGTTTGCGCATTTCCAATGAGTATTTGAACCTTTATAAGCGGAATCCGGTTGATTTTTGTAGGCGATTTGTTACTTGCGATGAAACTAGGATACACTACAGTACACCCGAAACTAAACAACAGTCGAAACAATGGTTAGAACGTGGTTCTACACCTCAAAAAAAGCGAAAACCAATTTATCGGCAAACAAGGTGATGGCATCAATTTTTTGGGATTCAAAGGGCATTTTGCTTATTGATTACCTTCAGAAAGCTGCCACAATAAACGGACAATATTATGCGGAACTTCTACAAAAATTAAATGTTGAGATTCGTGCTAAACGGCCAGGAATGGCAAAGAAAACGATTCTGTTTCACCAAGACAACGCTCCCTCGCATACCAGCACCGTTGCGTTGTCCAAAATGCACGAGTTGCATTTCCAATTAGTACCGCATGCGCTTTATTCGCCGGATCTAGCTCCTTCCGACTTCCACCTTTTTCCAAAATTGAAAAGGGCACTAGGTGGAAAGAAATTTTCGTCTAACAACGAACTTATCATCTTCGTAAATGAGTATTTTGCAAGCCTTGCGGAATCGCATTTTCGAGATGACATAAGGGCATTGGAGCACCGTTGAAATAAATGTATTGCTCTTTTAGGAGAATGTATTGAAAAATAAAAATTATTTTATATTTAAAAAATTCGTTTTTCTTTTCTATTCTCACTACTTGTCAAACTACCCTCGTATGTATATTATTTTATATGAATTTAGAAAAAATTAATTTTGAATAAAATTTTACACCACTTGTAAAACACTTTCACAGGGAATAGAACAAATGCATACTTATTTCCCTTTCATCTTTGCGTGTATTTTGCAGCACAAAACAGCAGTTGCTATGTTGTATTTTCAACCGCAGTAGTCACGTTACATGTATATTGCATAGACTGTGCTGGATACTGTTTGTGAGGGAGGCCCATAATTATACACAGGAGATTACATTACTGCGTATATGGTGAACTATGCAATGAGATGAGAACAGTTAATAAACGTCGACAAGTACATATCAACCAAAAGGAGAAAAACTCCACCACCTCTAACAAAATTCAACTATTCAAAAAACGAGGCGTGCTAAATTTAATATGCAAAAGTTAATTTCAGCATACATACAAGATAAAACTTTCATTTAAGTCACTTTGAAATTTACAAATATCTTGTATTATTTAATTTTAACGATTATTCTATTAAGAAGCTTAATAAACTTGTTAATATGCATCTTGCGTTAAGTAGCGAACGCGACTCCTGCCGTATGATATACGATTAATAAATAATCACTAATTTAATGTCTATTTTATATGGAGATTTTCTCAAAGAGACATGCCTATATTGTAATTAATATTTTAAATGAATAAATTTTAATGGTCGTCTGTTGGACTTGATTATTACAAACTTGCCATGTGAGGTGCTGGAGAATACGGAACCCCTGCTCTCGGTGGATGTTCATCATCCAGCTCTGTCTGTCGATTTGACTATTAATAACGTCGTCTCCCCAGCTTTTCAGACTGATCATTCTGTTATATCTTATAACTTTAGAAAGGCAAACTATCTCGCCTTGTATAGTGCACTCATGAATGTGGACTGGATGCTTTTGTATGGATTTAGCGACCCTACTGAAGCATGTAGAGTATTTTACTTGACTCTATATTCAATTTTCGATGAATTTGTGCCTCGCTTCAAGAACAGCAACCCTAAGTATCCTAGTTGGTATACGCCCGAAATAATTTCTAATATCAAGCTAAAGCTTTACTATCGTTCAAGATACAGAAAACATAAACATGAGGCGGATTTTCTTGATTTTAAGCGTATGAGAAACTTAGTGAAGGCACAGGTTTCCGGTGCTTACAAAGACTATTTGTCACGTGTTGAGAATGCCATCGCGACGAATCCTAAGTTCTTCTGGTCATATATTCACGGGAAAAGGGGCACTAGTAGAATTCCTGGACGAATGAAGAGTGATGATGTGGTTATTGATGATCCAGATTTGATTGTGGGGGCATTTGCTGAATACTTCAAATCCACCTACTTACCACCTGAGGATGTACCAGTACGCAACGCTGGTGTATCTGATGTTTTTCTGAGCATACACATCAGTTTCATCGAAGCTTCCATTATTCATGCGTCCATGAGGAGGCTTCCTGATAAGGTGACCGCAGGCCATGATCAAGTCCCAAGCTTTATTTTGAAGGATTGTGCTGATGTATTTGTCACTCCACTATCCATTATATTTAATTTAGCACTGAAAACCTCTTCTTTTCCAAATGTCTGGAAGCTCACTCGTGTTTGTCCTGTGCTGAAGAGTGGTGATCCTTCTGTCGTCGCAAATTACAGACCCATATCCATCTTGTCTAATTTCGCAAAGGTTTTTGAAATGAGTTTATATGCTTGCATTGCTCCGCCTGTGTGTCGGCTTATCCACAGGGATCAGCACGGCTTTATGGAGAGGCGTTCTACCGTTTCCAACTTGCTGTGTTTTACACAATATGTATCACATGTATTGGATGACCGGGGCCAGGTTGACGTGATATATACAGATATGTCTAAAGCCTTTGACAGGATTAATCACTCGATTCTGATGGGCAAATTGAGATCGTTTGGCATTAGTGATTCCCTTCTAACTTTTTTTGAATCTTACTTGTTTGAGAGATCACAATTTGTACTTAATAATGGATTTTCATCTGAAGTATTTTTGGCTACTTTAGGGGTACTTCAGGGTTCAAATTTGGGTCCGTTACTTTTCTTAATCTTTATTAATGATTTACTGTCTGTTGTCGATTCCGAGAAGCTGCTATTTGCCGACGATCTCAAAATATTTACACGCATTAATGGTGTGGATGATTGCATTTATTTGCAGCAACAACTTGACCACGTCAATGCTTGGTGTTGTAGTAACTCCTTAAAACTAAATATTTCCAAATGTAGGGCTATGACGTACACGAGAAGGGTGCAACCAATCATCTTCAATTATTCCCTGGCTAGCGAGACTCTTCTACGTACAGATTTACATAAAGACCTTGGTGTTACGTTTGATTCGAAATTGTCGTTTGTCGATCATACTGCGGTCGCTGTATCGTCGGCTGGGCGAATTCTGGGATTTGTTATCCGAAATTGTAAATCTTTTTCTAATGTAACAGCTCTGAAATCACTGTTTTACTCTCTTGTCAGGTCCAAGCTCGAATATGCGGTTCTGGTTTGGTCGCCTTATTACGGGGTGCATAGGCAGGCTCTGGAGTCGATTCAGAGGAAATTTGTGAAGTTCCTATGGTATCGCGTGGATGGTCGGTATCCCATTCGGGGTTCGGAGCAGGGTGAATTACTATCGAGGTTTGGCGTGATTTTTTTGGAGCAACGGCGGTTTGCCGTTGGTGTAGTATTTCTTTACAAGCTTATACACGGTAAAGTGGACTGCCCTTCTCTACTCTCGCAGATATGTTTTAATGTCCCTCGTTTGACTTCTCGCCAGAATGTTACTTTTTATTGCCCCGCTGCTAGAACCAATGTGCTGATCAAATCGCCTCTATTCGTAATGTGCAACAACTTTAACATGATTTCAGACATTGCAGATATAAATCATGACACGCTAAGATCGATTGTTGCAGCGGTATCCGACTATTTCGCTCGTAAGTAGTGCGTTACTGGTTATGTGTTATCTTTCCGGATTTTCTTTTCCCTTTTTTTTATTTTTCTTTTTTTTTTCCTTTTCTTTAAGTAACTAATTTTTATTTAAGTAACTAATTTTTGTTTAATTACGGTAACCTACATTTGATTTATTTTACTTGTACGCATTAATGTAGTAAGTTTTGTCCTGTAATGGGAGCTTTGGCTCTGTTGGGCAATAAAGAGATATTATTATTATTATTATTATTATTATTAATGAAAATAATGTAAAATAATCAAACAAATACAATATGTGATATAGTTAATCGATATTTTATAAACATTATTCTATAAATATTAAGAAATTAATGTAGTAGATAGCATTTAAAGATTTCATTGTTTTTCAGAGTATTTTTGCATGCGTTCGAATCAAGTTTTGGAGGAATTGTTCCACTCGCTTGTTGTTACAGTCGAAATTGCGTTTTTGAAGACATCGACTCCTCATTCTGACGACTGGAACCTTTGACCTCGCAATCCGTTCTTGATTTTCGGAAAGGTAAGGAAATCGTTAGGACTTAGGTCCGGACTATACGAAGGATGATCCAACAATTCGGCGATTTGTTGCCTTAAAAATTCAATCGTCTTGCGTGTTGTGTGCAAACTTGCATTGTTTTGCAATGTAAATTTGCACATCCTGTGGCAGTGATTAGTATGGCTAAGAATTTCATGATATGAAGCTGCACAAGTTCATCTTTGTAAAAAAAAAGTTTTTATAAAACAGGTGTAAAAATGTATCAAAAAACATATCATGAAAACGTTGTTAAACCGAACACAAATAAGGTCTAATAATGAACGGTGGTTATTTCAGCAGGATTCGTAAAGCAATTCTTTCGTTTATAAAATATATATGTTTAATTTTGGAAGAGAAAATATACTCCATTAATGGCAGAAATTTGAACAATTTAAAGAAATTCATAATAAAATCTATTGCCGATTAAATTATAAATGTTATACGTGTGGCTATTAATGAATGGCTACAAAAGTTAAGAGCTTACATAAAATCAAAAGGAGAATATTTTGAATAGTTTGTTTAAATATAATAAATATACTATTGTACTATGAGTTTTTAAACACTTTTTCATAAACATATTATATGACTAGGTACAGCGTCTGCTCAAAAATTAACCAGAATGGCTTTAGAAACAAAAATAGTTACGTAACTTTGACGACAATCATTTTATTAGAACTATTCTTCTTATGTATAAGTACAGCGAGAAAGAACTGCAAAACGTGTATCAAATAACTTTTTTATTTCGCTAATTGCTAATGTTGTTGAAATTCCACTGATTGTTGAATATCTTCAGTTGATACCAAATAGTTTCGACTTTCAGCGTTCAATGGAACTTGGACAATATAAAATTATAGCATTGAGTTAAATTGGATAAATGAGGAGTCATCTCCTTACTGTAATATGATCAAGAATATTTCCATGATACTCCACATTAAACTATGTGCGGAAACAGAGCTGAACTGCGATTACGGACTTTGGAACAAAGTTATAAGTTCCGAAGGCAAACACTCGATGTTCCAAGATTCGCGTTGCCATGGCTACTGCAATTGCTCAATCCAAGTGGCTTGCTAACAAGAACTGGATGCCCTCACAGCTCTCCTTGTCAAATGTTAACCTATCGAATACCATGCATTTTGCCTGCTGTACCCTATATTTATTGAGTACTTATTCACTATTATGTTTTTACTATTGAAAAAAGAGGAATAATTGATTACATCAAATTGCTAGAAGGATCTTCTGTGGATGAAGTTAGAGCTTGGCGTTTACCTAGTCTACAATCGTCGTATGCTAATCGATTTACAAGGTCTACGATCTTTTATTAAATCTAAACACACTCATTTAACTTCAAAGTTCGTATGACATGAAGATACTGCAGAAATGTAGTTGTAGTTTGCATTTAATCTCTTAAGTTCCTTCAACTTTGTTTCGGAATTTTTCCATATTAATCATAAATACATTAGAGTGTTATCAGAATTTTTTGTGGATGAAGTGGAGATTTTAGATCATGTTTTGGAGCTTCACGTTTATCTACTTTACAGTTTTTGTTAATATTCGTGTTTTATTGCGTATTAAATCGCTCTAAAAGAGGATAGTGATTGTTTGCTTTCGAACGCGGAAAACACCCACTTAATCAGCTTAACTTGCTTTCCTGAAAAAGTTCGTTTGGCATGAAGATGCTGTCGTACTGTACTATAGTTCCCATTTCATCTCTGCAAGATCTCTAAAATTTGATTTCAGTATCTTTCTTTAATAATCATCAATAAGTCAAACTATTGTCAGGATTATTTTGTGGATAAAGCAGAGACTTTCGATCATATATTAGAGCCACGCGGTAATCGGTCTAAAAGAGGTTAGCAATTGTTAAAAAATACGAAAAACGTCCATTTGATCGAGCCAACCTGTTTCTTTAAGAAAGTTCAAACGCTATGAAAATGCTGCAGACTCTTTACAAGTTTCCCAAACTTTAATTTGAATGTTTTTCCCTAATAATTATCAATGCATTAGTGGTATTAGGATTTTCTGTGGTTGAAGTGTTGAGTATAGAGATTTTACATTATATTTTGAAGCTTTTGCGTTAAATCTAGTCTGCGTTTATTGTGGAATATTCGAGTTTTATCACTTGTGCTAATCCGTCTAGAAGACGATAGCTATTGTTTATTTTCTAATGCGATAAACATCCACTTAATTGATAAAGCTTGTTTCTCTAAAAATTAATTGTATAAAAAATGCGAGTAAAATGCCAAGAATAAGACAAATCGAAGGAGTAGTATAAATGGAGATAAGTAAAATAAAAACTTGCACGAATACTTCTAGTTTGAGCAGCATACCATCTTTTACGAAACCTTTTCAAGGCAGAAATAACATATTAATTTCAAAATCATATGTGTATATTATATTAATATGTACGAGGATAGTTTGACAAGTAGTGAGAATGACACATAGGTGGCGCTCTAATTGGTAAAACAATTGCACTGTAATTTAGGTTGCCTATTTATATGTTTACATTCGGATATTTAGATAAATCGGTTGATTAGTTTATTTTTGATAGCTGATTGAAAAAGAAGCAACACGTCGTTTTGTTAAAATGGAAAAAGCAGAGTATCGTGCGGTGATTAAATACTTCGTAATTAAGGGCATGAAAGCTACCGAAATAGAAGTTGAGTTATGGGAAATATTAGGTGAATCTGCTCCATCATCCGCCACAATAAGTAGATGGGTAAATGAATTTAAACGTGGTAGAACAGGCTGTGTTGATGAAGGGCGCTCTGGAGCACCCAAAATCGTGACTTCTAAGGAAATGATTATAAAAACCCATAATATTATTACGCAAGATCGACGACTCAAAGCGAGAGAGATAGCAGACATGGTAAACATTTCAACAGAACGCGTACACCACATTTTAACGAAAAAATTGTGCCTTTCGAAGCTTTCGGCAAGATAGGTGCCGCGATTTCTTACGACTGATCAAAAGTTAACTCGTTTGCGCATTTCCAATGCGTGTTTGGACTTTTATAAGCGGAATCCGGTTGATTTTTGTAGGCGATTTGTTACTTGCGATGAAACTTGGATACACTACAGTACACCCGAAACTAAACTACAGTCGAAACAATGGTTAGAACGTGGTTCTGCACCTCCAAAGGAAGCGAAAACCACTTTATCGGCAAACAAGGTGATGGCATCAATTTTTTGAGATTCAGAGGGCATTTTGCTCATTGATTACCTTCAGAAAGATGCCACAATAAGCGGACAATATTATGCAGAGTTTCTACAAAAATTAAGTGTTGAGATTCGTGCTAAACAGGCAGGAATGGCAAAGAAAAAGATTCTGTTTCACCAAGACAACGCTCCCTCGCATACCAGCATAGTTGCGATGTCCAAAATCCACGAGTTGCATTTCTAATTAGTACCGCATGCGCCTTATTCGCCAGATCTAGCCCCTTCCGACTTCCACCTTTTTCCAAAATTGAAAACGGCACTAGGTGGAAAGAAATTTTCGCCTAACGACGAGCTTGTCATCTTCGTAAATGAGTATTTTGCAAGCCTTCCGGAATCGTATTTTATAGATGGCATAAGGGCATTGGAGCACCGTTGGAATAAATGTATTGCTTTTTTAGGAGAATATATTGAAAAATAAAAATTATTTTGTATTTAAAAAATTCGTTTTCCTTTTCCATTCTCACTACTTGTCAAACTACCCCGTAAATTATCAGGATTTTCTGTGGACAATGTGACGACTTTAAATTAAAGCCTGCAAAGCTTCACGTTTGTCTAATATATAATTGTTGTACAATATTCATTTTTCATCACGTGTCTTGAAGAGCATAGTGTTGATTTTTAATCGATCTAGATTATTTTTCTGTGAAGTTTAATATAGTATATAGGTGCTGAAATACTCTAATATGATTAGCATTTAATCTGTTTAATTTGAATTTTTTTATTAAAACTTCATCGTTCACAAAGGTTTCAAACCTACCCCGAGGCTAACTTCGTTCTCTCACCATGACCTTTGTTTATGTTACAAGCAACTCCCGTCGCACTATTTGCAAGTTGAAATTAATAGAGCATTACAAGGTATATTTCACAGGTATTATCCAATGACAAAAATGTATAAATAAATATCAGAATATAATAGATGTTAATCTTATATAAAACACCATGCATTCCAGATAAAGTTCGTAAACTAAGAAATTGAACGGGTTACTAACATTTAATGAAAGAAACAAGAAACAATCGCAGACATTCAAAATAAATGTCGGATAGAAAATACGAGAGAAAAGCTAAGAAGAAAACGAATATATGGAGTAGTGCAAAAGGACATCAGGAAAATATAAAACTTGGTCGAATACTTCTGAGCTTGAGTAATATTCCATCTTTTACGAAACTCTTTCAAAGCGGAAACAACATATTAATTTCAAAATCATGTATGTAATAGAGTTATTTATTAAACGGTTTCTTATAAGATTAATATAAGTAATTTTTTTATGAAACTTCGCATGATGGTGCTCATGTATAACACCAAATACTAAAAGAAAATTAAGTGAAGTCATTCACAAGAGTGTTTGCGTTTAATATCATCAAATGTGAGCATCCGCCTATGATAAAGCGTATTCACTTCCATTTAACAAAGTTAAAAAACTTTTAACGATATGAAAACTGCTCCTATTCACAACTACAAAAGAATTTTTATTTATATTCTAACCTCTAATGTCACAAAAGCTTTCGTACACTTCATTCTTTAAAAATATTTCTCTATTGTAAGCCATAAATTTAGAATAAATTCGGAAAATTCACAATATCACATTTTTGGGAAAAAGTAAGCATTTGATGCTTTTACAAAGATGCGTTGTAAATATAAACACGTGTCTGGTCATATGCGTGAGTTAGCAATACTACACAAAGAAAACAAAAACCTCCGAAATATAAATGGTATAAGAAACTTTGGATATCTTCACTTCGTATTTAAAAATAAGTAAGTACACAGAAGCAAAGTATGCGGAAAGAAATAATAACAACCATTTACACGTCGAAGTTTGCAAATATTGGTATTAATAAATAATCTTCCATCTTCGGCGACACTTTATGCGAATTACAGTGGTATGATTGTGACGGATAATGATACTTGCTAGTTGTAAATTTGTTATAAAGATTGAGAAGGCAAGCATATTCTTCAATTCGAATAAATCTCTACGGTCATTTGTTAAAGTTATAGGGCTAGCCTCTGTAACGAGCTATAAGTTGTTGGGAGCCACGGTTGATAATTTAAAATTGAATTTATGTAGCGACAGTTTTTCTAAATCAGGTTGTACATGGTTTATTTTCTGGGTCCTAGACGAACTTAACACCAATTTTAATTTTATCGAAAAGACCCATCATTTATGGTTTACATTTTTGAGTATTATGTCGAAATTATTTTACTAATAAAAAGATGTCTACAGCATATAATTTATACGCTGAGACAGTGAATTATGTCCACCCCAATATATAGTCTGTATAACAAGAAAAAAGAACGTAGAACTTATTTAAATGACATTATTCTGAAAATTTTTACGTACAGCTTAAATCTGCACTACATTTCCTAATACGCGGTGCATTTATTATGGTGTCAAATTTCCATCGTTAGGCCAAATAGCCAAATTTATCGAAAAAGTGTATACTTCAGAGCAGATTGAAAAAAGATTATCCGAAACATCCTGAACTGTTGAAATAGTACCAAGAAATATGCGTCAAAAGATTCTAAAGATTCCCTTATATCCGGCTTCTCTTCAAATTCTCTGTAGGTTTTCTTGATGTACTTTATTTCTAGTATCAAATTCCATCTGTGCGGCTATTGTCTAATTGTCTGATCGCACTCTTTATATATATCATATGTCTTTTTCGATAAATTTAGTTATTCAACCTAAAGGTTTTTTTCTCTTGTGTAGTGTTGTTAACTCGCGTATATAATCACACATATGCTATCTGCTTCTGGGTTTCCGGGCTGGAACCGTGTCACTAGTATATCTGCCGACGTTTCGTACCCATTTGTATGGGACATCTTCAGGGCTGAACTACTGCACTGAAACTGCCACACATATGTTTACCTTTACAACTCATCTTTGTAAAAGCATCAAACGCTTATTTTTCGACACTACTGAGAGGATTTATCGGATTCGTTCTAAATTTATGGCTACCGATAGAGAAATATAACAAATATATACGCCGAGTGTACAAAAGCTTTTGTGATATTGCGTGTTGGAATATTTCACAAATTCTTTTGTAGTTGTGAATAATAGCAGCTTTCATGTTATTATTGAAGATTTTTAGAGTTATTTAACGTCGTTAAATGGAAGTAAATATGCTTTATCACAGTCGGATGTTCACATTTAATGCTATTGTACATTCGTTGGGTATACGAACACTTTTGCAACTGACTGTATATTTTGGGAAATGCTTAAGTAAAAAAAGTTAAATGTAAGAAACCAAAATTTTTCTTCATAAAAATATCTCAGAATTTCGACGTATTCAATGTTTTTTTCAAAAAAGATGTAAAAACTAATTTAATTTCTATCCCTATAAGGTTTTGTTATGAAGCAGACCCACCCACTTGAATCTATCTCGTCGTAGAAAAGGTTATGCAATCAATTGAAATTCTGTTCAGGAAATAGATACGTTGAGAAAATTTTCAAAAATAGAAATGACCTATACCTTTCGCTAAACGTCAAAAGACTCCGTGTTTCTATATTTCAAAGACTCCGTGTTTCTATATTTCATATGCGATTTTATATAATATTCATTAGGTCAACATAAGAATAATCTAACGACTCCATTAATGCTTAAAACACAAACAAAACGTTTGAAATGAAAAGAAAAATATTATCGCCCCTCTTTTAATTTATTTTTCGTGTATGTCAATAAAATGATAATAAAGTAAGTGAACTAACAATATGTATTAGCTTTAATCAAACTTAGTTTAATAAAAATTTGTTTATTAAAAAAAATTCACCCCTTACTATTGACATACGCAAAAATTATTGACCTTTCTGTTCCCAATTAGTTTTATCTAAAGTATTTATTTACCGATTAAATAGGTTTGATATTAGATAGACTTGTTATATTGACAGTGTATTATTTTTGAGAACAATTCCATTATATAATCAATGATAATATACCAAACAAAAAAGTGCTATTACGCGTTTTTCCTTTCCTTTTTTTAGTTTGACGTAGTTTTCCCTTCTAAATTTTTTTCCCGTAATTTCAACGTTAAATGTTGATTTAACTTTCATACTGAGCACATGTCATCATTCATTAATTAAAAATTATTATTTCTTTTAATTCTTCTAAACTAATATAGAAAGGAAATAGAAAATTTATTATTTTTCGATATCATCTCCTCTGATTTCGAGTCAATTTTGCAATGTTTTCTAAGGATTTCGAAACCCTAATAATCTTAAGATTTAGCATTAAAACGTTCCACCAGGAGTATTTTTATTTCATCATTTGTGCTAAAGTAGAGTCACAATTCTTTTCCTTAAAATTGCGGAATAAATAAAAGATATCTGTAATAATGTCTTGATTATATGGTAAATAGTTTAATTGAATAAAGTCACAATCTTTAATAGCAACTTGCGTAACCTTGGCCGTACTGATGAGTGCGTGACCATAGAAAAGCGGCCTACCTTCAGACTGTTTTCCTAGTCATTTTCCTTTTAAAGATATCCTCCAATTTATGAAGAAATATAACATGATATTCAGCATTCATCGTAGTGTTCCTTTCTTTACTTCACGATCTTAGAAAACTGTTGTTATGATTCGTGCCTTCGATTGTCTAGAAAGCTGTTCTTATGATTCTTTCCTCCGACTGTCTATACCGTCACTATCAATTTGTAATTGGCAAAAACCTTAAAAAATTTCATCTTTAGTATGTATAGTCGAGAGGAATCTTGGTTCCCTCCTCGCACCAACTCAGATTATTCGCAAATTATGTTAAAGAAATCATTTAATACTTGAATATTAAAACTGTCTAGTTACTAATAATCCTCTAACTTTTATCCCCGTCAATCAGATAATGGCAACATTCTTTGCCGTCATCTATCCAGTATTTAAGAGTAGCAAAGGCAGAGTTTAATAATAATTCGTTGTGCAATAGTAACAGGAACATCATCCTATGAAATGTTCCTTACAACAGTCATGATTTTTATGAAAAAACAGAATCTTTGCTATCCATAGACTACGTGAATGTCTTGTTTACTTTTAAGTACAAGGAGTATTAGAAAAAAAATTGCCTAGTTATGGTAGAGACAATTCGCGGAGCCTAGTAACTTTTAATAGTGACAACATTTTCTACTATGTATCAATCCTGATGTTTGGATTAAAGTTAAAACAACGCTTCCCGAAAATCGTCTCTTGAAAGTTTTTACCATTGCTAAAGCACTAAATATATTTGAGCCAAACATTCTAACAATTCTACAAGATAATTTAGATATGAGGAAGGTTTCAGCAAGGTGTGTTTTAAGATTGTTGACTTCCAAACAAAACTGCGTAGGTTTCTAAGTTTCTCGAAAAAATTTGGCATTTTTGGATACGGACCTTATTAACACTTTCCTTGAAAGAGTGATAGGCAATGAGATTTGAATATACCACTGGCAACGAGAAACAAAACTAGAACCCATGCAATGGATCCATAAGGAATCTGCGTCTCTAAAACGCAACTTGTCTGACTAAGCAAGGAATATTCTTGTTGAATATATGTCAAATATGCACTCAAAAAATATATTCATTATAAAAATATATAGCATGGTAAAAAGTAGACAAATTTTTAATAAATTCGCGATGAAGATATAATTTGAAACATACAAAATTTTCATTAAAATATATCAAGATGATTTTATAAAATTTATGGAAAATGAAAGAAAATACCCAAATACAAACAGCAGGTGCAAAAATAACAAGCTGCAAAGACATTTTAAGTATATTATTTGTGAATAACAAGATATAAATAGTGGTGAAGACAAAAAAAAAATCTAACATTGCTAAAGAACTAAATAAATTTGAACTAAGCGTTCAGAACAACACACAAACACTTTTGCATTCTAAATTAGGCATGAGTTTCAGCAAGATGGATTTTAAGACGTTGACTTCCGAAAAAAATCTATTTATTACATATTTCTCAAAATAATTTGTCACTTTTGGATATAAACGCTAACTTTTTCTTTGTAGTAACATCACTGGCAACAAGGTACAAAATTAAGGGTTCATGCAATGGAGGGTTTCTTGCCTTCCAAAGAGGCTCGTCTTTTAGGATCGATCAAGGGTTCTTGTTAAATACATACGAAAGGGGACTACAAAAGCAGCAGTTACACACGGTGATACGATAACAATATTACGTGCGGTTATTAACAAAAACTCCAGCTTTGCATCACATCAGGTGACTTAATAAAGCAAAATGCCTGGTATGAGCAACCGACACCAAAATTTACCTGTTATTGATTAAAAATGTGTGCTGCTGTGAACAGATAAATTGAAATTAAAGACTTTTGGCAATAAACAATGAACTTTTGTTTGATAGTAACGAGTTAACTCTTTCCGAACGATTGCATAATGCCGACGGTAAAAAAGCGGATGTAATGCTATAAATTGAGGGTGTTTCGAATGAAATTTTGTGAGTCTGATTTAGAAAATTGACGAATGTTACTACTGGATTCTTCGCAAAATAGCGAAGAATCCAGTGCATCTGCATGAACAAGATTAAATGGTCCTAATTTCGTTCTACGAAAATGATTTCAAAGCGTTCAGGTTGTGTCACAAAAAAATCCTTGTTTTTCATGATAATACGCGAGCTCACAAATTCAATCATCTTCCGCGAGTATAACTCTTTGGGTCAAACTGCCCACCACATAGAGCGGATTTGTCTCCGTCCGTATCCTTTTTTGGCTAGAAATTTGAAAAGATACATTCAGAGAAGGTTAATTTCCAAACAAACCAAGTGAAAGAGGAGTTGATATCTGTTTTGATGAAGAACAGAAATCATTCTATCTAATGGAATAATGTCGTTAAAGGGCAATTGGAGCAAATGCGTTGAAATTAAGGAAGATGGCGTTGAAAAATAAAATCTTCAAAAGAATCATCGGTCTTTTGTTTCATCGTTAGATAGAAAACTAATTCCCCTCGTAAAACTAAATATAACGGGTAAATGAGATGGATAAATTTAAGAAGTGCAATCAAATCTATACTCTCCTCGTATTATACATTTAAAGATCGTGTTTAAATCTTACCGCAAACAAGGTTTTTATTTTTGCGTTGTTTTCCAGAAAGTAGTTTGGCAACTTACAGCAGTTTTTTTAGTAAAGATTATGCTGCTAAATTTTAATTAACAATATTTTTTTTCAAGAGTGATCGGATTCATTTTGCTCTTCTGTTAATTTTTGTGGTTTACTGCTTGACTTTCAATATAGTTGTTTACTTTGCTGATATTTTGTTGTACACCACTGTATATCTCAATGTTACAATGTTTTCAAATATTATAATTGACGAATTTTCATTTTTATAACAGTCTTGTAGTTTAAATTCTTCATTTTATAACTTGCACTTTATTTGATTTAATTCAGTACGACTCTATATTGTTCACAGTGTTCTCAATCTCGGAGATTATCATTACATAATCTGTTAGTTGAAATTTTAATTACTGGAATTAGGTTCACTTCATATTTACTTATTCATCCTTTCCTGTTGGATATTTATTATTATATTATTATTATATTTCGTAAGGTATTATTTTCATTTGTTTACCGGCGTGTATCAATTATCTATTCGATTGTGAAAATATTTGGCTTTGTAAATCCATTTGCTTCAAGTGGGCGTACAACTCGTTAATATTTTTGTTTTGTTATTTTAATTATCTTTCGAATTACAACCGGTTTTTGTAATTATCTTATTTTTAATTATCTCCGCAGGATTATTCTAACACCATCTAGAGTTTCATAGTTTCATCTTAGTTTTTATTTTATGAAGATTGTAGTTGAATTTGATGGAGCCTGTGGTTGATTGACTTGATCAATAAGGTTGATATATAACCCCTTTCCACAATTAAATATTTGTAAATTCTGTATACGCATTTCGACAACCAAGTTGTCATCATCAGCAGATAATTTCAAAGTGTGTTTCCGCACCGTTGCAAACCAAGATGTACATCTTCGCCGTGTTTTACAAGGTACTTTGAAATTATCTGCTGATGATGACAACTTGGTTGTCGAAATGCGTATACAGAATTTACAAATAGTTAATTGTGGAAAGGGGTTATATATCAACCTTATTGATCAATATGAAGATTGTGTTTTTCTTTAGTTACTGTATTTAATTAAATTTCAATCATTTAACTGCTTTTATATTTGGTTTCCCAGTTATTTTAATACGTTTTATAATTGGTTGTCTTTTAATAAATGATATAGTAAATGATTATTATTTTCTTCCCCCTCTCTTCATTCTTTTAGTACGATATATAAATATTAGATGATGATACTATGGTATTAAGTCAAGAGTTGTAAAGTCGTAAAGTTAACAATGTGCTCTTACTTAACAACGTTTTGGTGATCGAATTGGTATTTTAATTTTTATTAATGTCAGTTTCGTTCGACGACAAGTTGAATGAATAAGATACTGATTCCTTTAAAATCAATTTAATTGCGATAATGATTTTTAAAAGCAGTGCGAACAGAATTTCACCTCCATGTGGTTCTAGATCACCATCGTTTTTATAGTTTATAGACTATTTGATTATCGTCTTGGCAAGTTGATGAAATTTTGGTTGAACCTCTACTTTATAGAGGTATAAACTTACGCATGTTACTATATGGTTGGAATATTTTTCCACATTTCGTTTCAGAGATTTTTTTAGCGTCGTTGAGTCTGATATTACCATCTCTGCATCGATCACAATAACATATAAGCCAGAGATTTAATCAAAGGAAATTAAATTATTAAAGGGAGTTTTTTGTATTATATCGAGAACCACCCGTGTATACCTAGGGAATGGTTAAGCCATAAATATATAAGGCAGGATCTATCCATTTTACCCTTGTGAACCAGACAAGGTGATATGTTAAATAGTAGCCGATAATTTTTTGTGTCATTAAAAGTATCAGGTTGTTACAAATGTAATGTCCGTTTTTTCCTTCAGTCTGAACTGAATCGCACCTGTGTGAAGAGGTGTACGTTTTTGGTGGAAATTATTATTGTATTTGTAGACAAGGGTGTTTATTTTGAAGTGTGTACCTGTTCCATTGCTTTGAAAGATTAATACACCTGTCCTTGTCTCGCCTATGGAAATGCTGTCGGCAAGAAATATTCGGGCAATTTACCTCTTTCAATTTAAAAAGGGATTAAATGCAACTGCAGCAACGCGAGAAATTAATCAGACGTTCGGTGAAACCACGTGTAATGAACGCACATTACGGCGATGGTTTAAAAAATTCAGCGAGGGAAATTTTTATTTGGAAAATGAGCCTCGCGGATATGCGCGTAGCACCGTTAATGACGACGAGCTGCGTGTAGAAGTTGAAAGTAATCCGTCGACAACAGTGCGTAGCCTTGCAGAAACATTTCAAGTGTCCATTGCCACCATTAGTCGTCACCTTTCTTCGATTGGCAAAGTGAAGAAACTCGATTGATGGGTGCCGCACCAATTAAGCTCCGTCGATTAGAGGTGGCTACCTCTTTGGCTAATCGACAGAAAGTTGAACCGTTTCTTCATCGAGTGGTAACGTGTGACGAAAACTGGATACTTTATGATAATCAGAGACGGTCAGGACAATGGTTAAATCGAGGTGAAGCACCAAGACAGCATGGACGAGCATCACTTCACCCGCGAAAGATTATGGTGACTGTATGGTGGACCAGTAAGGGTATTATTCACTATTAATTTTTGTAACCTGGTGAAACCATCACGGCAGCGTCCTATTGTGCCGAACTGGAAACTATGCATGGAAAATTGAGCCGCTTGCAGCCCTCACTAGTCAATAGACATGGACCCATACTTCTTCATGATAATGCAAGACCTCATGTTGCACGACAGACAATCCAAAAACTTTCGGAACTTGGTTACGAAATTCTCCCTCACCCACCTTATTCACCTGACCTTTCGCCAACTGATTTTCATGTTTTCCGAAGTTTAGACAATCACTTAAAAAATAGGGACTTCTCTGACCGGGAGTCTGTAATAGCAGTGTTTGAGCAATATGTGAGCCGTCAAAACCTAGATTTCTTTTCAAAGGGAATTTTTCAGCTTCCAGGCCGTTGGCAACAAACTATTGATGTAAATGGCGACTATTTTGCAGAATAAATATTTATATTTTTTTAAATTTAGACTTTTTTTTATTCCTTACAAAATCGGACATTTCATATGTAACAACCTGATAGTTTAAAGAAATGCAGTAATATAATATTTAACGTTTAATTTTGTTTAACTAACCAATTGTGATATTTATGTGAACTGAATACGTACTCGGAGATCGTTAATTTTATTACATGTATATATATATATACAATATATATATATATATATATATATATAATAAAATTGGCGATATATATATATATATATATATATATATATATATATATCTCGGGTTCTAAACAACGCGTGAGTTTTGTCCTGAGGAGGACCGTTCTCTCGACGTTTCGATGAAATCGCACTCGTCATCTTCCGTAGCTGGTCTGTCGCTTACTGTAGCTAAAGATCGTCTGACGCGTGTTTAGTGGTACGCTTACTTATACGTTGCTGCCTTAGTGAGGGACGTTACTTCACAGATAGCTGTGAAGTAACGTCCCTGCAGTCGGTCTGTGGGTGAATGGGTGGCTTGGTGAGCTCTGTCGCGATTCGTTTCGGTTTATTCTGTAGGTCCAGCAGAACCAGTTTCTATGTTTGCGACATGCGTTGGCCGTCATCATGTTTATTCAGGCTGTTAAGTCTCTTCGCTCATAATTCTTGTAGCTAAAGTAGCCTTTTAAAATTGATAGACTGTCCTGTCCTGTTAATAGCCTATGTTGCGCTAACAATGATGATGTTTTTTCCTTGACAGCTGCGCTTCTGTATTCTTCTCTTCTAATGTTGATTCGCCCATTTGTCTGTTCCACATAAGATTGATCACACTCTAAGCATGGAATCTCGTACACACTCTGATATTCTAGTGGAATTATGTCTTTCGCATTCCTCGTTTCGTCGGTTATTTTCCTATGTGGTAGGAAGATAGCCGACATCTAGAGAACGATCGTTCTTAATATACAATTCACACGCCACTTAGAATCGGAGAAAACAGATCTTCATCCTATGTCCACGAAAACATTGAGTACAACATATATACACCAGCAAAACTTATATTTTTTTGCTTTTTCACATTTGAAACTTGTAAAATTATTTTAGCTGTTCTCTTGAATAAATCAGAGTTTGTTATTTTGATTGTGAAATTTTGACTAGTATCTTGTGTCTTTTTTTAACCTCCTTGGTTGGTGGTTGTGTTAAAGACATATTATTTGTTGTTATCTATTGCTTCAGTATTAGCAAGTGACTTCTTGGGAAGGTAATACTGTGGCGCTTTTTAGATCTGTGTGTTCAGAGAATCCTTCCTAACTCCAAGATACTAGTTAGCTTATCGCCCTAGAAGTCAGTCGTAGGATCTTCATAAGATAAGAAATATGGGCTTGTGATGAAACTATGAACTATAGGTGGTAGAGGCGTGAGCATTCAATGTGTAAATAGTTAATACGATGCTAGAATATTATCAGCTATAGTCAATTAAAAATACAAAATACTGTATAAGAAATTTGAAAAAAGAGAAAATAACATCTAGAATGATTAGTTCTTTTCGTAATATACGAAAACGTATAGTAATGAAACATATGTCGGATTAAATTTAAAATTCGTATTTCCAATAACAAAAATTCATAACTGTGTAAAGTATATTTCGCACCTAAAACATTTAGACAAGAAAAATAAAGTATTTTCCAATATTTTCATAAACGAGAATAACTCAAACGAAATAACACTGCGGTAAACACTTATGTATAAAGGTATAAAGGGGATATATATTTTAAGAGGATTTTAGAATTTCCAGTGTAATTTCAGCATTACGTTTACTCAAAAGTGTTTTTTTAAATAGGGTATGAGAAAAAGCTTCGTGTAAAATTCGAATAATATAACCCATGTGCATATAGGAGCTCTTGGTTACCAGTGCTGACGCAGTTTACATACGTATAGTTCATGAAATATCGGACAACGTATTTACTCGTAAGTAAGCTAGTAGTAGTTTATAATATGTACTACGGTGTGTACTAGGTGGTTTATACGAGGGTAGCCGTTTATATTTCAGGAACAGGCAATACTGTTAGTGTTGCCTCCGATCTGATGATTGTATCGTGAAGTTTGTCATTTTTGACAATATATTGAATTAACTCGCGAACATTTTCATGAATTATTTTTCATAACTTTCGGCGTGGATTATCTCAATAAGAATGCATCGACGAGCTGAATTCTTTATATGGTGATAAAGCACCATCGAAAACTACAGTATATCGTTGACATAGTGAATTCAAATTTGGACGGCGTTGTTTGGACGATGAATTTCGTGAAAGTCGTCCCACAAATGTTGTTGTGTCGAAAACATTATTGCAGTGTCTGAATTGATCATGCAAGACCGTCACCGTGAGATCGAGGCATCTCTAGATATTAGTAACACCAGCGTGCATAAGATCCTGCATGAACATTTAGCCGTTAATAGGATGTGTTCACGTTGGGTACCACGTAATTTGACAACCGCTCAAAAAAGGACTCGCGTCGATTAGTGCCAAGAAATGCACAAAAAATACAATGGCGGAGCTTCAAAGGACATTTATAAAGTCATCACATGATGAATATTGGATCTATATACGTATGAGCCCGATAGTAAACAGTAGTAGACTATGTGGATATTCCAAGATGAGTCAGAACCAATAAAAGTTGTTCGCGCTCGAAGCACATCAAAACAAATGGTTGCCTGTTTTTTCGGAAAAATCGGTCATGTTGCAATCGCGCCTTTAGAGAGTTGAAGAACGGTCAATTTCGAATGGTACACAACTATTTGTTTGCCAAAAGTTTTTGAAGAAATAAGGAAAACAAACCGAAGACGACAGATCATTCTCCACCATGACAATGCCAGCTCTCGCAGGTTGGTTCAAACAATTGAATGTTTGACCTGGCAAAACATTGAATTGATGAACCATCCGCAGTACAGCCCTGATCTAGCAGCCTGTGACTTCTTTTTGTTCCCACGCGTAGAGAATAAACTGCATGGTCAACAGTTTTCTACACCAGAAGAGGCAGTTGAGGCATTCAAAACTCATATTTTGAAGATACCGCCATCACAGTGGCAGCAGTGCTTTTCGGATTGGTTTAAATGAATGCAAAAGTGCATTGATTTTCGAGGAGAATATTTTGGAAAGCAATAAAACTATTTTCGATAATAAAAATTTCTTTTTTGTTTGCTATTCCCGAAATATAAACGGTTACCCTCATACTAATATACATATCGCGTTAATAATCCTGTTACTTGTTTCTCGTAGTAGTTTTATAAAAACACCTAACATGTGATAGATATACAGTATTATTTTGTACATACATTTAAAATATTTAATAAAGTTATAATTTATAAAAAAGTCAAAACACTTCTAAAAATTTGATAATACTGTTAAGTAAACGCATCGTACTATAGTCCGTTAGCACTTTAGAGAACACATCAGCGTTTATGGTGACACCGTATAACTACTTTTTGCGATGAAAGATACTTAAATAAAATGTTGACGCAAACACAATGTAATAAAATATAATAAGGGAAATGCTCAAAAGATTAATTTAAATAATTGTTAAAATAGAGATATACTAAAAAGGATTATTTGTGGATATTTTTCGTTTAACACAGTGTTAATTTTGTGCGTTTGGACTTTCGATGGTACAGATCGTGCACGGAACTTGTTTCATGCGGGTTTTTGCTGTAGTTTTCCAGGTGCGACACTGTTTAATTATCTGCTGATGATGACAACTTAGCTGTCGAAATACGCATACAGAATACGAAAATTAATTTGGAAAGGGGTTATACATATATCAACCTTAAGTGATTAAGCAGTGTTGTCAATCTATAGCATGATTTAGTTATTTTATTATTTGTACCATATTTTTACGTTAATGGGTCATATACATACAATATATTAATTAATTAATTATTGTATGCAAGTTATACTGTAATTTTGCATTTAGAATTTCATAGTAGATGTGAAGGTGACATGACGCAAAGGTTAGTCTTTTCACCACGTGGCAACAACGTGGTAAATTAATTGTTGCTGCTCATATGAAAACGATTGAAAACGACATTTGCGAAATCTCTATTTTACATAACTCTTGTTTACTCTAGTAACAGATGCCATTGCTCATCCTATACTTATCGAAATAGCTTGCGGTTAAATTCAAAACATTATAGTCTCGGACAGCATATATGTAAATATAAAACAAGAAACACCAATTAAGAATTAAACCGTGTTAGTCTTGTTCTGAAATCCTAAAAAACTAACCATAATTTGGGCCATACTGATGAGGTTGTTCTGCACTTAATAGAGGAATACTTCGTAAAAGGATACATATTTGATATGAATAATTTTTTAAAATTCTGTCATCCTAACGGAATTATTGACTACATGAAGAATCTATGTATGTGGAATACCACGTAATAACGGAAACGAAAATCCATAGAAGTTGTAAATTGAAAATTGAAAAAAGGAGAAATGTTTTGGCAGCGAAAGGCCTGCATCTATAGTATGTAAACGAAAAGATATGAAAGGAGTGCTTTGCATTTCTAATATACATGCTGTTGAAATGGGAGAGGTGACCAGCCGCAATGGACAAAAATCAATGAGGTTTAACACAATTCGAGATTATATTATGGTATCGAACAGAGTAGGTACTAGGAGCATTGTTTCAGAAGCGCGCGGTTCGAAAAAGGGCAAAAGGTTTAACATGTAATAAATGTAAATAAACACTTACCCCTTTAAGTAGCCTTTCCAGTGTGCAGATGCACAAAGTGGATAAGATTGGTTAAATATTTCTAATATTTTATTTCTATTAACTCCGCATTAGCAGTCAGTTTATTATATACATTATGTTTTAGGAAATCCATACTCCCATGCGAATCTTTAACATTTTTTTTAATTAAACTAGCTCAATTACGATGAATACTAGATTTTAAATACATATCATTGTACTCTTCTGAGAGGATGAATGTACATATTTCCTAAATACGTAGACTGTTAGTTTACAATATGAATGTGTTTTATGTATTTATTTCATTCCTAGTATTAAGTTTCGGGGTCGCTAATCCCTTGCCGACCTCATAATTTTTGCCTGCGGTCGTTAAAATCTAAGAAGGTGAAGGGGTGATATAATGCGTTTGTCCAAATAAAATCTATTCAGAATTGTCAGAACCCTCAAAAAGTGTGTTTGTGATAACGTATTTACCGTTTTTAGTTAAATTAGTGGTGCTCTAATTTTATTCTTCATGTTTTTATGACGCATAAGTAAGGCGTCATAAAAATATATGCGCTATGGGCAAGAAAGAGTGAAAAAATTAGAATAGAAATTTTTAGGGACTCGGTTGCATTTTCAAAGCGAAATTGCTAGAAAAGTAAAATTTTCACGCCCAATAGTGATAAGAATTGCAACACTAATCACAGAAAATTTGCCCTCAACATCAAACGATCGGCAACATTGTCAGCGCCCTCGCAAAATACAAGCAAAAAAAACGCGCTTAACCGAAATAATGAAAAAAAAAAGCGTTTAGAGCAGTGTCAAGTTGCGCCAACATTTTGCTATTGAAAAATGAAGAAAGATCTTTGTACATAAACGTATCGCAAATATTTTAAAAATATTTTCTTATATTACGTGTGCGACTCGTGACTCGAAATAGTTACTGAATTTATCAAATTTGTGAGAAGAACACCTTCAGAATGTTATAGAAAAGAATGTGTAGCGCAAAATGTTAAACATCCCACCGCTGTAATGGTGCGGTCATGCGTTACTGAGACTTGAATAGGACCTCTTTATTCTGTCGAAGGGACAATAAACCTCTATCAATACAAAAATGCAATAGAAAGTGTTCTGGTGCCCTTTTAGTTCATTAAAAAGAAAATCCTTCCGTGTTTATGCAAGATAGGACTTCGTGCGATACGGCGAAATATGTCCAAAATGTTTTTCGCGATTTTTGTATATTAGTATTGCCCTGGCCTGGTAAGTCATCGAACCTCGCGTTAATCGACGATGTTTTAGATCATATACTGTAAGATTTGATCTGGCCCAGAAGGCATTCTTTGTATTATTTCATGTCTGATATCTATCGCTAAAAATTACACTACTTTAAAACACTACTTTAAAATGCACTACTTTTAAACGCGGCCCGCGAACGTATTTGCACATTAAAGTTTGGCCCACAACATGTCAAATGTTGCCCATACCTGTTTTAGAGTATTCTTGAATCTATTATTTACACGTTTCCATATCCCAATTTAACCATTTTTAAAGAAAAGTTAAAAAAGCCTGGAGAAAAAAAGAAAGTTGGAAGACACTCTAAAAGCCTGTATCGACAGTAAACCAAAGCGAATTCAAGCGGCCATTCAATAGATGATATAACTAAATATTGGTACAAATATATCCTATAATTGTAAATATGTGTTAATATCGATACTTGCAAGTGTAATATAAAAGTATACATTTTAAATTTCATGTGTTTGGATTTCATTTCGTTTAAAATCTAAAATTGTATGGTGGACTAATTTAATTTCTAGGTACTTTCAATAGTGTTACATAAAATATGTTCAAACACTTTTGGCAAAATTTTACAAAATATTTACAAACGTGCAGCTGATTTATAGTAGTTATTTGATAACAATTTGATGAAAAACTATTGCCTCCCTCTCTCGTACAACATACGAATGTATTTGAACGATAGAACAAGAACCCGTCTATCTCGCATGTCGGCAACAAAGTTCCCAGAACGTGTATAGACAGACACTATCTCGGTGATTTGCCAAATAGATAAATGTTAAAAGGAATCATTCAAATATTAATAACACAAGTAATATTTTTTCATTATTTTTCTGTATCGAAAAGGTACGATAAATTCTACAAAGGAATCGTTTGTTAATAACACAAGTTTATCTGATGAAAGATGAATCTCTGAAACATAAGCAGTACACAGAGTGTTTTAATATTTGAATGGTTCTTAACATTGATAACAATTTGTTTAATATTGAGATTACTCATTTAAAATTTTATAGTTATTTTTGAAGCAACGTTACTGGAATGAAAAAAAACTGATTCAATTGTAAGATTCAGAATAATAAGTAGATTCACTCTGTTTTTTTTTTCATTTGTAAAAGAGTGTTATGACACTTTTTTCTTAAGTTATACTTATATATCTGATACCTAGACTTCCGCGGTCGTGGTCCATGCTATCTGCTTCTGCAATTTTTTATCTGCCGACGTTTCGTACCATTTGTATGGGACATCTTCAGTGTAGCTCAGCCCTGAAGACGTCCCATACAAATGGGTACGAAACGTCGGCAGATATACATGTGACGCGGTTCCAGCCCGGAAGCCCAGATTGCATTATATTTATATAAATTATCAGCAAGAAAGTCTGAAAAAATATATACAAGAATAAAGAATAATTATATCGATTAGTTAAAGTAAGCATTTACACAACAAATATAACAGAATTAAAGACAGCCAAAAAACAAAACCGCGTATTTGCATATTCATGGCAGGCTTCTTTAACCATTTTTTCCAGTCTGTTATAGAAAAGAAAGAAAATACAAACAAATTGAATTACAACAGAATGAAAATAATATTCAAAACAGTTTGTGATATTATCCTCAATTGAAAATAACTGAACCCAGCTCCCTAATGTATGTATCCTTTAGTAATTTGCATTTTGCGACATACTTAAATAGTCAACTCAAAGTAATTTAACGTTTAAAGAAAATAAAATAATGTAGTACATAATACCAACGAAGATAAAATAGACATATTAAAATGAACGTTAAATTACCTGCTGTAAAATTTTAGATTTAAATCTTATGTAAAAGACTGCTTTAATGTACTAATATCTGACCTTACATCATGAAATTTGTTAATTATTACATAGGCTTTACCATTTACCAAAGTAGAATTACAATTTTATTTTCCATAAAATTCTAATTGATATATTTTAATCTTGATATGAAGTACATATACATATTTAAGCACATCAAAGCGAAACGTTATATCGTGAAAACTAAATATATTTTCATTTCGTAATGATTTTCAATCATTATTACGACCACTTCACACTCAATAAGGTTTTCACCTAAAAATAGTGATTGGTGTAATTTAAATATACACAGAAGTGTAAATTATTGAAAAAATCGTCAAATTAATGTGGTAAATTAGTTCAAGTATTGGAGAAAGTACAGGCTGAAACATATCGCCAAAGTGGCAAAAACTGAACATGGTCTTGATTGTATGTGTATTAATGACTAATATAATAATAACAATAATTTACTTCGGGTTGAAAGTACATATATTATTACAAAAAAATATTTTTTATTTTTAATAATAACAATAATAATAATAAGAATAAAAGGTTTACTTCATATTCGACTTATAACAGTACCGTCCATTGATGCTTGGCTGAGTAATAAAAGTTTAAAAAGACAAAAAATAAAAGCCAGTTAATACTAAAGAATAAATTTATTACTCTAGAGAATAGCAATTATCAAAATATAAGGAAAATCTTGTATTTTACTATTCTTTATTAAGGTCAATTTAATGGAGGCAGTGGTTGATTAACCTAATTACTTAAGGTTGATATATAACACCTTTCCGCAATAATTTTCGTATTCTGTATATGTATTTCGACAACTAAGTTGTCATCATCAGCAGATAATTAAACAGAAACGAATTAAACGTACGTAGTGTGCGTTTTGGCGTTCGACGGTACAGATCGTGTACGGAATTTGTTTCGTGTGGATTTTGCCGTAGTTTCCACGTGAGACACTGTTTAATTATAGTTATTATTATATTATTATAGCATTATAGTTCAGGAACGATGAGAACATGATGTATTGATTTATTAAGCCACTGGCAAGCATTTCATCTTAGTGGCAATGAGGACATGGAGCCCTATTGCCATGGGCATAATGAATTATTCAAGAGTGTAGCAGAAGTTATTTGCTTATTGTTATTTATCAAGAAATCCGTTAATCTGTTTTTAAGAATCACAATATAAATTTTGGGAGTATATAGACAACTTATTTAGTTACTTTGGTAGGATTCTATCAATAGTCCTCAATCCATATCTGTTCTTTCCCCTAGTTATTTGGAGAACACCTTTCTTTGCCCCAGATTGCATAAGATGGTCCACTTTTGTTAAAATAATTATTCACAATAACACGTAGAATAAACATTTCCTGAGTTTTTAACACGCTCCAATTTTTGGACATAAACTCATCTGTAGCACCATCGTCTGTTGATCTTATAATTCGATTTTGCACATCTCGAAACCTAGCAATCAAGTAATTATCCCAAACATTACCCCAAACTGTAATGCTATATAACATTATCTATTCCACCAATACATGATAAATTATTAAAAGAACATATTTAGGAACAATAGTACTTATGAAATGGAAATGGAAATGGAAATAGATTAAATGTCTTAGTTTCTTTCATAGATTTGTTCTACAAACGTCTCATAAAAACAAGTGATCAACATCGATGCCAAGCAAACGTTGACTTCTCATTAACTAACTTATCACAGCAAATACGCCGTAGATTGTAATTATGGGCCATGTCGTGGAAACAATCAAATGAATAGAATTATACTTTTAGGTTTTCTTGTTTCCGAGATGCGGAGATGCTATATAAATCAATTTAGTTTTTTTTATTTATTATTATTATTAATATTTATGCTTGAAAATACCAGTTAATGTTATTTACATAGAGCATATAGAATAATGGCGCTAAAATTCTACCTTGAAGTACCTTTCGCGTTGTAAGATGACGTCCACATCATAAACTTTGTGATAAATGGCTCGCAAATCATGCCAATTACACACCTCTAATTCCAACAATCTCTAAAGCGGAAAGCAGCTTCAGATGGTTAGTAGTGTTAAACGCCTTGGTGAAGTCAACAAACACATTTCAAACTGCTTCCGCATCCAGCTTATTCACTAAATTGGACCCCTTCAGGCTTTTCCTACTTCCTATTAGGAAAAATTGACTCGAGGACAATTTGGGTGAAATGGTAATCACTAAAACTAACTCGCATCTCGAACGATTTTATAAAACTTACTTTTCTGAAGGATGATACACAGCTAAGAGAGTACGGAATCGAAAACCTATAAGAAATAATAAAGGGGTTCGCTGTGAGATTTTATTCTCTTCAGTGCCTCGTTCACGTGAACAGTTCTGAACTGATATAGAGCAGATAAATAAGGGCTTTTGATTGAGATAGACACAATGGCTTTTCGCTGATAAAGAACAGCACTGAAAAGATAAAGAACAGCTCTGAACTGATACTCAACCATTTTGAACTGTTAATAAACTGATAAACTATTCTTTATCACTTAAAAGCTATTGCTTATCTAGCAAAAGCCTCTGTTCAAAACTGTTTGTTACCTCCTAAGTGTTTGAATTTCAGCCGTACTGTGACATGGTCATGTGAAAATGGTAGTGGAGGGGACAAAATCTTGCAGCGGATTCTTATGCTATTTCTTATGGGTTTTTGGTACAGTACTCTCTTAGTTATTCTACTCTAAAGGAATGAAAAGATTCCAATATAACTGACATAAATGTAACGAGTTACAAGGAGAATGCGTTGAAAAATAAAATAACGTTTTACTAGAAAGTTTATGCTTTCTTGTCTACACTCACTAATTACTGATCCGTCTTGTATCAGAAAAAAACAGATTCTCTTTATAGTCTCTATTTCAAATTATTTTTTTGGAAAAGTATTTTAATTTATGATGTTAAATAAACACTAACACAAAATTATAAGTATTTGATAAGAAATTGTTTTCTAAGTTTCTGTTTTTAGAAATATATGATAGTGGAATCACTAACATTTTTAAACTTTAATCAGAATAACGAAGAAAGACGAAGAAACGAAGAAATTTAGTAAGGGTTTTATTAAATTATGCATCAACCGATTAATTTAGTAGGCGTTGATAGGGCTAATTAATATTTCGTTCTCGTAACCTTTTGCAGTATATAAATTTCATGAAATTAATTAGAAACTCAAGTCCCACTACTATTTCTATAAAAGGGAAATTTTATTTAGTTAACGGTTTCTTAAAAACAATTAACAATTAGCTTACTACCAACCAAAAGCAAATGTGCTTTTGTTATGCATTTACTTTGTTCGCAGTGTCATAGCTAAAATTAAAATTTATCTAATTTATTTTTAATTTTTTTTTTAGAAAATTTCAGAGAATAACAAATACATATGTAATACAATTAATTTTTTATTTCTACATACATTCCACATTCATCAAACAAAATTAAAATTTGGTTTGATAAATATTGTATTTAATGTAACAAGTGCATATATGTAAGTCCTTTTTATTTCAAGAGAGAAATATGAAAAATAGCTAATGCATGCATTATTAAGGTACTTAGTCTACTCACTCGTTAAAATTAATTTCATTTTCACCAAGAGCTTATCTAGTTGACAATAAATTAAACTGCAATCTGCTGAAAGAATTAATTTAATTATTTAGAAAATTGAATTTTCCTTTGATATTATATGTATATACACAGTCTGTCGCAGAGACAACTTTTTTAAAATAAAAACAAAAGCTTACTATTTTTATAAAATTCATATGTTTTATTTAAAGTAGTCGCCTTGGGCTTCAATACAATGTTTGCATGGTCAATGTCGAATGACTTTTTAAGTTAATCTTTAAAGGTGTCCTCAAGATCGCTGTCAACGCCTTTTTATTGGCTTCGACATCGGCATAACGCTGCCCTTTCATCGGCAAATGTAGTTTGGTGAATAGATAGAAGTCACAGGGTGTCAAATCCGGTGAATACGTGAATAGTTGATGGCTAAAATGCCATTTGTAGTTAGAAAATTAGTGAGAAGCGTCGAGCGATGAGATGGTGCATTATCATGAAACAAACGCCAGCTACAATTTTCACGACATTGAGGGGGCACACGATGAATACGCGCCAAAAGACGCTTCATAACACCAAGGTAATATACAGCATTGATTATTTAACTAGTTGGTACAAACTCTTTGAGCACTATGCCTTTCGAATCATAAAAACAAGTCAACATTGTCTTCACTTTTGACTTCTCCAAACAGTTTTTTTTCGGTCTTTCTTCACTTGAATGCTTCCATTCAAAGCTTTGACGCTTGTTCTTTGGATCATATTGAAAATACCACGTTTCATCACCAGTTACAATAGAATACCTGAAATTTTCGTCCTTTTTTGTCTTTAATCAAGTCTGTACAACGTTGAATTCAGTTAGCTTGTGTGGTGCAATACCTTGCACAAACCTTTCTCAGTTCCAAATTCTGTGCCAAAAGGCACGAAAATTAATCTTTGTAAATATTTAATTCCATTCCCACGTACCACAATGACGATTTCGGCTCATTTCTGATAAATTCACGCACAAGTTCGATGTTACTTTTCTTAACCACAGATTTTTTTACACGAGGATGTTCGTCGTCATTTATGTCTCAACCATCTTTAAATCGTTTATAGCACTCATACATACTCGTACGTGATAAACACGCATCAGCATACATTTGTTTCATTAAATTAAACGTTTCAATAAACGATTTACCGGGTTTAAAATAGAACTTGATATTCAAAAGTCATTTTTCGACCAATGCTAAATACAAACTGTTGTTACTTTATGCCCAATTTCTCTGCTTCCAATAATGCAACATTAGTGAAACATCTACCTTACCGACGCATATTTTTTTCAATACATGGCGCCACTAAGAATTACTACTTTAAAAAAGTTCGGTTTTCTCTGCGACAGACTGTGTATTATCTTTACCAAGTTGTTCGATTTTAACATATCATATATTTGGCAAAAGTACGGTTAGTTTTAGATGTATTGAATGAAGACAAGCATTTGTGCAAGATGTAGAGTCTCCTACTCAAATGAAATGTCTTATAGGTACTAGATTTTTTATAAATAATAGATTTACATTGAATGGAATGGTTAATATGTTATGTTCATCATAATATTGAGTTTACCAAAATAAGTAATTGACTCTCAGGTAGCTATGTTTTGGGAAATTTCTCTTTGTCACCCTATATTATTCACTATTTTTCATTGTCGAATATATTTTATTTTACATAGACGTATGAAGCGGTTTTCCTTGATTGTTTTGTACTGACTTTGCAAGCATCATTTTCATTTTGTAATAAATTTTCAAACAAATATTTTTTAAGGCCTTATTAATTTCTTTCTAAGCTCTGTGGAAATGAGTTGACACCGTGAGCGTTCAGTCGGCAGTACGTATTTCGATGTATTGCAAGGGCTTTAGCAGATAATAAATGTAAGTAAACACAATAACACATACAATTTTAAGCAGCATTAAAATCGGTGAAATATTTGCCACATCAGGTATGTTTCTTCATGTAGTCGTGTTCGCTGTGAGGAATAAATGTTATTATATGCAGAGAACGACCATTCCACATTTACTAATGAAATGCTCGCATAATTAAGGTAATCTTTATTAATACTTAATTAGTGCTTAACGGATCTGTGGACCCATTATTACCAAAAATTTGTTTTAATCTGGTAAAATCCTTCATTAATACATGTTTCTTGTATCGCTGATTGCACATAGCTGCGTTTGTATAGAATCCACTCTTTGGATTGAGTCTTCTAATGGCAACGAAGAATTTTGTAATTTTTCAAGTGCATCGATTAGTCCAATTATAACTATTACGAATAATTTTTAAATCTGTTGCAATTTGAGCATCTTCGAATTTGCTTCGACTTTCCCAGATATCATTTGCTTGGCTGGAATCTAATTGTGAAATTACAAACTTTATTTGTTGGATGGTGAAAGTAATAAAACGCTGCATTTAACCATGTTTCTCAATGTATAAGAATAGTCTGCGAAGATTCAGGGATGTTGTCACATTGTTTGTGAAAATAGCGAATACATTTTGGGTCACCTCTTAGAAATTAGTAAAAAAAATCAACTCTTAATGTACATGACCGATGACGCTGCAAATATGCTTTTCGTAGGTAGATTGTGATAACTAGTTACATATTATATGTAAAATTCCTACTTTAAACTTTGACATTTGATTGTTTTATCCAAAGGTCGACAATTTA
Organism: Dermolepida albohirtum; assembly: GCA_031893035.1. Classification (NCBI taxonomy): domain Eukaryota; kingdom Metazoa; phylum Arthropoda; class Insecta; order Coleoptera; family Scarabaeidae; genus Dermolepida; species Dermolepida albohirtum. The sequence continues at coordinate 295,486 of JAVIWB010003414.1, forward strand.
ATAGTGCATATAAAAGCAATGTTTTTCAAACCTCCCAATACGTATTCACAAATTTAAGAGATAATGTTTAAGAGACATCCGTGAGCTTCCACAGCCATTTCTTATACACTGTGGAATATGGATAAAGGCAGCGTTTTACTACTTTGACCACCATTTTTTCATTTCTTACACCACCATTTTTTTATTACTTCCACGGCCATTTCCTAATACACTGTGTAACATGGTTAAAGGCAGCGTTTTATTACTTCCATCATTTTCAATAGAAAAGTAAGATTATAGTTTTACAATGTGAATCAAGAAAAGTCAAAAAAAACAAATTCGAAGTTGCTCATGTTGCAGCAAATTTAGAAATTATTCATAATTACAATGGATATGTAGAAGTATTCGAAAAATTACAAAATTCTTTGCCGTTAGTAATGGAGTCAATGCAATTAGTGACACTGTACAAACACAGCTGCATGCATTCACTGACGCAAGAACTATTAGTGTTATTGCTAAAGTAGAGAGTGTGTTAACAAAAGTTTCGGATTTCATCAGATTAAAACATATTATTGTAAGTATGATCTTCAAGTCTGTTAAGTATTATCAAAAATTTTTTTAATTATGCAAATAATTAGATGTCGAACACGGTTACATGAAGAAACTGTTGAAACATACCTGCTATTGCAAACATTTAAGTGATAATAACCACTTCGTATACTGAAAACTGCTTAAAATGGTGTCTATTTACATCTATTACGTGCTAAACTCTTTGCAATTCTTCGAAGCAGGCACCGCCGCCCGAACACTCGCATTTCTCCAACTCTAATAATAACTGTTATTTCTTATACTCCAATTTATTACACCGATAGTATTAAGCACCCGTTAGTGTTGGTAGTTCAACTTGAAAAAGATGACTTAACGTGAGAGCTCATTTATGCAATGGAAAACAGAATGTGAATGGAACACAGATTTATCCATTGCGATTGTATTTTGATTAATTCGCTTAACGGTTTGTTGATGTAAATATTGATTACGATATGTTTGGTTACACAAATTGCAAATGTTGCAATGTTTTGATAACAAACATTGCATTTACAAAGAAAAATCAACAGGTCGAGCTACTTTGTCAACGGAGGATGTGGATTTCGTGTTCAACGAAATTTTAAAAAAATCTTTATGAAAATTGTCAGTGCAAGCAGGGAATTTTAGCAAAACTATATAACTCAGAGCCGGTTAAATAAATTTGATTATTTAGGGCGTTATTTTAGGGTATTTAATAATAATAATTTTATTTCAAAATTATAATCTACATTGATCTGAAATAAAAAAACGTTAAAAAAGAAATAGAAAAAATAAAGTTAATAACTACAGAATAAAACACAATTAAATTAATTTAAAAAATACGAAATAAACTGAACGACTTCTACCCTAACTCTAAAAATTCGTTTAGGTCATATTGATCTAGATATCTAAATTGTTGGCTCGTTCATATTTACTTAAATCGTGCAATATTTTAAAGAGAAACATCACACTCAAAGTTTTCCTTGTAGTGAAACTGTACAACCTAAAATAGTTGATGACTTGAAACTGTCATAACTTTATTGAAACTGGTTTAGAGTTTTGGACAATTAGTTGGTATATACATATATATATATATATATATATATATATATATATATATATATATATATATATATATATATATATATATATATATATATATATATATATATATATATATATATATATATATATATATATATATATATATATATATATATATATGTATATACAGTAATGTGCACGAAAATAGTAGTTCTAAATTAATACATATAAATAGCATTTACAACGAACAATTCTGATGCAGCTATATTAAAATTATTTAAAATCCTTGAATATATATGGTTTTCGATAAAGTACCGAATATGAGGGGCAATTATTGAGTTTTCTAGTCATGCGCTGTTATTTGCCTATACGTTAAAATAGCGGTACTATAGCTGGCGACACTAAACGAAGACGTATAAAGTTCTGTCTGTTGCAGAATAATTCAACATTTTTTAATCAACTGTTTCTGTTGTAATATGGGCTGAGCAAAACATTGTTCGTCGGAAGAAAAGAGCAGCTTAATAAAGGAGACTTCAGAAACATTATAACTTGTGCAAAGAAGACCCGTTCATAAGTTCAACTGCAACTGAAAGTGAGTTACACCTTTGTATAAGCATCTCTACTATTAGATGATGATTGATTCAAGGAAAGTTGCATGCAAGAAGGCCTAGGAAGGTACCATTATTAAATAAAAGATAAATACAAAGTAGATTGTCGTATGCTTATAGACATTTACAATAGAACGAAAAAGTGGTGTAATGTACTGTGGTCCGATGAATCGAAAATAGTTTTATTTCTTTCTGTTGCATACCAACAACACGTACGAAGATCATTGACAGCATTTCAACTCCAGTACACCAAAAAGACGGTAAAATTCGGAGACTCAGCATCATGATGTGGGGGTGTTTTTCGTAGTATGGATTAAGATGTGGGGGTGTTTTTCGTAGTATGGATTAAGCCCCTTACATAAGATAGGATAATGAATGCTAAGATCTATGTCAACATATTACAGACTGTGCTTCTGTCATATGCAGAGGGAGAAATGTCACTAAGATTGTTATATATGTAGGATGTTTCTCGTAAAACGAAGACATGGTTTCGAGATAATAACGTTCGCATTTTGGGTTTTTATAGGTGAAGTTGAAAAAATCTGTATCTGCTGCTAAGCTGCAAAATATTGACGATCTGTGGAGAATATGCCGAGTCGAATCAATTTCAGCAGAAACATATAGACAACTGGTGAACTCCCCCACAGGTGTCAAAAGGTGATAAACAGTAAAGGTCAACAACAAAATATTAAATGTTTCAATGCAATTAACTAAGTAAAAATGACATTTGGTTAGTATTTTCACATGACTGCTACTTTAATGCACAATTGTTTGTCTTAGAATATAAAGAGCTTTATTTTCTCTTTGGTAATGAGAAACTTATTTATTTATTGTTATAGTTATATAACATTTTGGAGTAGAGTGTGTATAAGTACGCATCGGCAAATTAAAAGAATAATTCTTCATAATTTTAAGGCAAACTAACATCTATAACTTATTAATTGTTGCTAGACGACAATGTATCAAAAATTATAGTACATAAGTGTTGTAAATCAGTGTTTTATTTAGTATTTTTTGATAAGAAATAAGAAGGCTGAAATGTCCAAAAACGTAAACCAAGAAGTAATATTTCAGCGCTCAAAAAAGAGTATATAAGTACTTATATGCATTACATGTTATAAAATTAAAAATCAAATGCTAATTTCAATTTTTTTAAAAAACCAAAACATAATGGTATTCAATAAATGCAAGCGTAAACGGATTTATGTAATCAAAACAAAGAAATTAACACATATTTCTTAAATTAATATTAATTTTTAATAGTTAACTAAATATTGGAAGATCGTAAAAAGACTAGTGAGTAGTTTATGCGTAAATGATAATAAATGTAAAATTATGACGTTCGAAAAAAAATAAGTATTAAATATGATCATAAGATTAACAACAGTAAATTTAGTGAATGTGTAGTATTTAAGAACACAGGAATATATTGAATGATAACTACATTTTAATAATCATATTATAGACAATTATTCTAATTACTGTCAATTGATGGTTTTATTGCCAAGGGTAAGAGTATTGAAACCGCTCTATATGATTTCACTGACGAAGTCCTCAATGCATTGGATGACAAAAGATTACCATGTGGTTGCTTGTTAGATTTGTCTAAAGCTTTTGACACTTTGGATCACAAACTTCTTTTAAGCAAACTCGAATGCTACGGTATAAGAGGCACTGCCCTCTCTTGGTTCAAATCTTACATTAGTAACAGATCACAATCGGTGTGCTTAAATATCAAAGGTGGTAATGTTTATTCAGATGAGATAATGTTCTCTAGGGGTGTTCCACAGGGTAGTATCCTTGGGCCCATCTTATTTCTCTTATATTTCAATGACATTCATTATCTGGATAACAGACCTAATAATCGATGCCTTACAATCAATTATGCCGATGATACCACGCTTTTGGTCACCGGCAATTCTTTAAATCAGGTTATTGACAGCACTGAATCTGTACTGGGTACAGTCCAGAACTGGCTGTCATGTAATAATCTGAATATTAACAACTCGAAGACAAACATAATTCTGTTTAGATGCAACAATTTTACTGATATTCCTAACAGTGTGGAGCTTGGCCATTCCTTGTATCCTGTCCAACATAGTGTTCGCTTATTGGGAGTTACGGTCGATCAGTTCCTAAAGTGGAAGGATCATATCAATGTTTTATGTAAAGTCCTTGCAAATGTGTGCTTTGGGATTCGTCTCTTGAGGAAACTCGTTAGCGATCAGGCGCTACGAATGATATATTTTGGATGCTTTTACTCCAGGGTAAGATATGGCATTGCTGTTTGGGGTAGTAGCAGTGAATTGGATCGCGTATTTATAATTCAGAAAAGAATCCTCAGAATAATGCACAACATGAATTTTGAGCAGTCGTGTAGGGGCGTGTTCAGAGAACATTTTCTCCTAACTGTTTTTGGGATATATATTTTTGAGGTCCTGCTTTTTGCTTACAAGCATGAACATTTGTTTGAGGAGCATATCGCTACTCACGATTACTCCACAAGACACAAAAATGATTACTACTATCCTAAACACCGCCTTGCCTTGGTGGAGAGTGGACTCCACTACTCTGCCATTAAATTTTTTAATCACTTGCCTGAATCGTTCAGAGAGGTTAGGGTATTTTCAGTATTTAAATCGAGAGTTCGTGATCTCTTAATTGAGCTGGAACCATATAGCATATCTGAATATATAAATCATAGATTTATTTAAGATATAATACATTTTATTTACTTCTTTTTTTTTTTAATTATATATGTAACATATCTATGTCATGACGTTTGTATTTCTTTCTTTTCGACGAATTACAATAAAGCTATTATTATTATTATTATTATTATTATTATACGACAAGAAGGAGTTTAGAGACTTTTGTAACTATTAGTAATGAACCCACAGATTATTATTTATTATTATTTCGCAGCACGGTAACTTCTTCAGATGGTTAAAGTAAACTAAATTTTACCTTGCCATATGTTGTACAATTTTAAAAGTTATCATATTTTATAAAATAAACCTCGTACCTAAATATCAATGTAAGAAAACACGTTATTCGAAGCTGTTAAATATTTAGATATTTGTATTACCCAGACTGAATCCTTTACTTCTAATTGTTTATTTATTAAACAATTTAACTTTTTAAGTCTTTTAATTCCCAAGCATTCTAATAAAGTCTAATTTAATGCTTTTACTTTTTATATGCACTGTTTTGTATTCATAATTTGACAAATGGTTGTAATTATTATAATTAAATAATTTTCATAAAAAGGAAACTTTTTTTCAGTTTACGAATGAGCTACTATATACTAATATACCTTTATCAAAAGATTTTCCTGTTTGTCCAACATATACTCCTCGGATATGTATCAGACATTAAAATATAGAGTTCTGGTATTTTCCTATTATTAAATTTGTCTTTATTATTCTTAACACATTTTGAAAGAGTATTTATTAGTAGTTATGAATACTACTTCTACATTTACTATTAACTATACACTACTCGGAGATATAATACGTCCAATTCTCTAATGATTATTCATTACCAATTTTATTGGTAATGAAAGGTAATTAAAAACAAGAAACTAAATGGAAATTTTAGCAACCTGTGTGATTCTTACTAGTAGATATGAATATAAATTTGTATCAAGTAAAAGCCTATCCAATTCAATATTATTATTTTGTAGTGTAATTGCCTTTTCCGAAGTGAACTGGAATAATATACCTTTATCAGAAGATTTTCCTGTTTGTCCAACATAAACACCTAGGATATGTATAAGATATTAAAATATAGACTTCTGATATTCTCCTATTATAAAATTTGTCTTTATTATTCTTAACACATTTTGAAAGAGTATTTATTAGTAGTTATGAATGCTACTTGTACATTTACTATTAACTATACAGTACTGGAAGATCTATTACGTCCAATTCTCTAATGATTGTTCATTGCCAATTTTATTGGTAATGAAAGATAATTAAAAATAAGAAACTAAATGGAAATTTTAGTAACCTATGTGATTCTTACTAGTAGATATGAATATAAATTTGTATCAAGTAAAAGCCGATCAAATTCGATATCATTATTTTGTAGTGTAATTGCCTTTTCCGAAGTGAACTAGAATAATAACCTTTATCAAAAGATTTTCCTGTTTGTCCAACATAAACACCTAGGATATGTATAAGATATTAAAATATAGACTTCTGATATTCTCCTATTATGAAATTTGTCTTTATTATTCTTAACACATTTTGAAAGAGTATTTATTAGTAATTATCAATGCTACTTGTACATTTACTATTAACTATACAATACTCGGAGATCTAATACGTCCAATTCTCTGATGATTGTTCATTGCCATGTAATGAACGATAATTAAAATCAAGAAACTAAATAGAAAATTTAGCAACCTGTGTGTTTATTACTGGTAGATGTGAATATAAGTTTTCATCAAGTAAAAGCAGATCCAATTCAATATTATTATTTTGTATTATAATTGACTTTTCCGACGTGAACTGGAACACTGCAGTATAGGATTGTCTCTAGTGTATTATATGTACACATGTATTAGGTTGTTACAAATGTAATGTCCGTTTTTTCCTTCAGTCTGAACTGAATCGCACCTGTGTGAAGACGTGTATGTTTTTGGTGAAAATTATTATTGTATTTGTAGAAAAGGGTATTTATTTTGAAGTATGTACCTGTTCCATTTCTTGGAAAGATTAATACACCTGTCCTTATCTCGCCTATGGAAATGCTGTCGGCAAGAGATATTCGGGCAATTTACCTCTTTCAATTTAAAAAGGGATTAAATGCAGCTGCAGCAACGCGAGAAATTAATCAGACGTTCGGTGAAACCACGTGTAATGAACGCACATTACGGCGATGGTTTCAAAAATTCAGCGAGGGAAATTTTGATTTGGAAAATGAGCCTCGCGGATATGCGCGTAGCACCGTTAATGACGACGAGCTGCGTGTAGAAGTTGAAAGTAATCCGTCGACAACAGTGCGTAGCCTTGCAGAAACATTTCAAGTGTCCATTGCCACCATTAGTCGTTACCTTTCTTCGATCGATGGGTGCCGCACCAATTAACGGAAGCCAATAAGCTCCGTCGATTAGAGGTGGCTACGTCTTTGGCTAATCGACAAAAAGTTGAACCGTTTCTTCATCGAGTGGTAACGTGTGACGAAAAGTGGATACTTTATGATAATCGGAGACGGTCAGGACAATGGTTAGATCGAGGCAAAGCACCAAGACAGCATGCACGAGTATCACTTCACCCGCGAAAGTTTATGGTGACTGTATGGTGGACAGTAAGAGTATTATTCACTATTAATTTTTGCAACCTGGTGAAACCATCACGGCAGCGTCCTATTGTGCCGAACTGGAAACTATGCATGGAAAATTGAGCCGCTTGCAGCCCTCACTAGTCAATAGACATGGACCCATACTTCTTCATGATAATGCAAGACCTCATGTTGCACGATAGACAATCCAAAAACTTTCGGAATTTAGTTACGAAATTCTCCCTCACCCACCTTATTCACCTGACCTTTCGCCAACTGATTTTCATTTTTTCCGTAGTTTAGAAAATCACTTAAAAAATAGGGACTTCCCTAACCGGGAGTCTGTAATAGCAGTGTTTGAGCAATATGTGAGCCGTCAAAACCTAGATTTCTTTTAAAGGGAATTTTTCAGCTTCCAGGCCGTTGGCAACAAACTATTGATGTAAATGGAGACTATTTTGCAGAATAAATATTTATATTTTTTTAAATTTAGATTTTTTTTTATTCCTTACAATGTAACAACCTGATACATGCGTATATTTATCTACTATTATAGTCGATACAAGAAAGATTTGTCAAATATTTCTTTTACAAGAAGCATGTATACAAATGAGATTTTTCTATGAAGATCAAAATAAATTAAATTTTATTTCTTTAAGTAATAATAAGAAAATCACTGTTGTGTTATAGCCCATACGATTCTGTATTGTTAGAAAGAATTGGTTTTTGTATTCACAAATTTAATTCCAGACATTTAATTGCATTCCCAAACACAAGCCGAGGTACTAATTATTTACGCAATTTTCCTCTGTATATTATATGTTCTTTGAATAATTCTAGCAATTTATTTAATAATAAATATATTTCTCTTACTTTTAAATTTGTATATGAATATATGAATTTTATATAAAATAATTTTGTGATAAAAATAACATAATCAGAATTTTGACTTTCCTTTAAAGGAGCATTTTTTGTATCTATTTAAAAGTACAGTTTCTTTTCGTGTTCGGTACTTTTTCTTTTCCATTTTATTAATCCGTATCTTCGTTATTTAAAACAGAAAGTGTACATCTTGGTTTTGAGCGGTGTGGATCGCGTACGGAGTTTGATTTTCGTACAATTGTTTTTTCGCCGTGTTTTACCAGGTGCGACACTTTGAAATTATCTGCTGATGATGACAACTTGGTTGTCGAAGTGCGTATACAGAATTTACAAAAGTTAATGTGGAAAGGGGTTATATATCAACCTTATTGATCAAGAAATATTTTCATATTAAAATACCTCTGCAAATAAATAACAATTAACCATTTCTGAACTTGGAAGAACACCGAAAAGAACCTAGCTTGATATTTTGATTTTTTATCAATTTACAAAGAAATGCTGGAATACGTCAGTTTTTGTACCAAAGGATGGACTTGATTACTATTTTCACTTACATATCAGGGTTATATACAGGGTTGCATAAAGCATTAAGTAGAAATAATTTTCATCTCAATCATTTTAAATGGAAATATGGATTAAACAGTGCTTTCTTGAAATCTGTAATTTTGTCAACATAACGATTTTTTATTTTTGAAATTCGAATTAGTAGTAGTTTTTAAATAATACAATTTTAAAAATTTATACTCTAAAACCAGTTATTTAACACATGGATCAATAAGTCCCGAGACTAACCCATAGATGGCGCTCGTAGTAAACCAGTAACCACGTCTTTCTAGAGTACTAACCTTTGCTTGAATCGTGTCAAAATTTTAAGTCGATCGGACCAGAAACAGCTGAGTTATCGAGGTTGGAGTAAAGTCGTTTTGTAGTTTGTTTAAACAATGGAAAAAACCGAGTTTCGTGTTCTGATAAAACATTGTTTTTTAATGGGTAAAAACACCACGCAAGCAAAACAATGGATTGAAAAATGTTACCCGGACTCTTGTCCATCAAAAGCAACGATTTGTCGGTGGTTTGCCGAGTTTAAACGTGGTCGTACCGACACAAATGACGCGGAACGCTCGGGTAGACCTGTGGAAGCCGTTACACCAGAAAATGTGAGTGAAGTGACAAAAATTATAATGAAAGATCGTAAAGTGAAGCTCCGTGAGATTGCTGAGATGACACAGATATCATATGGAAGTGTATTTACTATCCTTCATGAAAAATTGAGCATGAAAAAGGTTTTTTCCAAGTGGGTGCCACGATTGCTCTCGATGGAACAAAAACAGCAACGAGTCGATGATTCAGAAAGCTGGTTATCGCTATTTACTCGCAACAAAAAAGATTTCTTGCGTCGTTACGTGACCATGGACGAAACATGGATACATCACTACACTCCAGAGTCGAAGCGGCAGTCATCTGAGTGGCGCACAGCTGGCGAAAGCCGTCCGAAACGTCCGAAAACGCAGCAGTCAGCTGGCAAAGTCCTGGCGTCAGTTTTTTGGGATACACATGGCGTGATTTTCATTGACTACCTCGAAAAACGTAAATCGATCAACAGTGATTATTATATTGACTTACTGGTGCTTTTGAAGGAGGAAATCGCAAAAAAACGACCGCACATGCAGAGAAAAAAATCCTTTTTCACCAAGACAATGCACCCTGCCACAAGTCGATGAAAACAATGGCAAAATTGAACGAATTGGGTTTTGATCTGCTTCCCCACCCCCCATATTCGCCAGATTTAGCCCCCAGTGACTACTGGCTCTTTGCTGATCTTAAAAAAATGCTCCAGGGAAAAAGATTTGGCTCAAATGAGGTCATCGCTGAAACTGAAGCTTATTTTGAAGCGAAAGATAAATTTTTTTATAAACATGGTATTGAAAAATTGGAAAAGCGTTGGAACCATTGTATCACCCTAAAAGGTGATTATGTTGATGAATAAAAAAAAATTTTGCAAAAAAAATGTTGTTTTCATTGTTAGTCTCGGGACTTATTGATCCATGTGTTACTTGCTAACGTATTCAATGTTGGAAATATCCACCACCAACTTCTATACAATAGTACAAACACTGTTCAAAATGTTGCCGAACATTTTAGGGGGATATATACAAAGTAAAATGTATACAACCCAACCAAAACTACAACGTATTATAGACGAATGCAGTCAAGATACGTGTATTTCCGAAATGCTACATCATTTCTGGCAAAATTTTGAACAGTACGTCTACTACTCCAGAGAAGCTGGCGGTGGACATTTTTAACATTTAACCTGCAAATAAATAACTGTTTCTAGATTATACATTTTTAAAATTGCCTAATTTAAAAGCTATAAATTCGAATTTTAAAAACAAAAGACCGTTATAGCTGCAAAATTATAGAAAGATGAAAAGAGATGAAAAAGATGAAAAAACATATCATTTAACTCCTATTTTCATATAAAATTATTGGAGTAGAAATCACTCCCACTTCAGGATTAATGTAACCCGAGAGGAAATAATTAAAAGTGTGCCCTTTAGGATAAAAATTGACGAGTTTAAGTATTCCTTTTGTAAACTGATTAGCCAAGAACGTCTAACTGGACTATTTTCAGTGACTAGTTCTGTATATGAATATACTATAAACGTTATAAAACTGCAATTCTTGGATACAAGATTCAATTGCAAGCTTTATAACTGCTTTTGTCGGGAACTAAAACGTAAATATTTTATTTAGTAGTAGATACATACATAATTTTGTAATTGAATTATTCTGTTGATTACTAAATTTATTATTATACTGTATTTGACAAACTCTTTAGTCATATTTATATATCTTTTAATTAATTAATTAAGTATAATATTTGAACTTGTAAGGTAAATTAGAATATCTGCACTAATTATTTAAAATACCTACATACATATGTTTTATATTTGGCTTGGACGTATGTAAAGAAACTGAAGAGGAAAAATCGCATTGTAAAACTTTGAAGAATACTTAATTTTATTGACCATTTTTCTCTACCATATTTTTTCATTCAATTACGTATATTAAGTACTGGTAATAAAATTAATAGATTTAATTGATTTTCCATTAAATAATTATTTTACCAATTTTAAAATAACTAAAGCTTTTAGATAAGAAAGACTGTATAAAGCACGAATTTTAGTATAATATATGAATTAATCATTCTAAAAAAGAAGACAGACTTTAATAGTTTACTTTCTCAGAATGTCCGATTTATAAAATTTAATTTTCGCATAGCGGTCACATATAATTTCCTAATTTTGTGTAATTTTTTAAAAAAGTGATACTATTCAAAACTCATGGTCTAAAAGTGTTACTAAAATATTGGAAAATATTAAAATTAGAGTTTTAGTACTATGTATTTTTTGTATCTAATTAAAATTACATTTTACATTTATGTTCCATGTCCCTAGTTTTATCTTATAAGTATGTATATAATTAAGTAATTTTATAATCAATTGAGTTAGTAAATCTTTTATTACAATATTGTTGATATCTCCTTAATCATATTTATATAATATAAAAGAATGTAATTTATTTTTTACATATGTGTACCAATATTACGTATAAGATATTAATATTTTACCAACAAAATAATTATTATTTCTTTCTTACTTCAGATTCTTTAATGTTTCGACATTTTAATATTATAACAAAATTTTTATTATTACTTATACAATATTAAATAAATTTAGAATACTAAACAAATCAAGAATTTATTCTTTTTAATTAAATAAAATAATTGAACTTGTAAAATAAATTAGAATATTTATATTAATTATTTAAAATATCCACATATATATATATATATATATTACTTTATATTTATAGCTTGCCAGTAATTAAGATGAAAAAAGACAGTGTGAAACTTTAAAGTTTACTTAATTTTATTTACAACTTTTCTCTACTATATTCTTTTGATTAATCAGTTATGAATATTAATTTTTAGAAATAAAATCAATGGATTTAATTAATATTAACAAATTTTAAAATTGATGATAAATTATTAACAAAAAAAAATTCTAAAAGTGAAACTAACCCATAGCATAAAATACGACAATAACAGATAAATTATATTCTATAAATTATCATTAAAATTATATTTAAGAGGCAATTTTTCATTAAATGTACATTTTAAACATTTTTAAAAAAAGGTAAATTCGTGAAATTTTTCTAAGAAGAAAAGAGGCGAGCGCATTATAAAATTTTGTTTCTACACACCGGTCACATATATTTTCGATTATGATTTTTTAATTTGCTTCTGGTAAATAATGTTTTTAATAAAATGTCCATAAATAAATAATTTAAAAAAATGGATATTGTTCAAAACTCATTCAACACATTTTAAAAACTGTCCACAAAGTGTTATTGAAAAATTCGAAAGAATGAAATATAGAGTTTTATTCTTATAACTCTAAGACAAAATAAATAGGGATGCGTTAATAAAAAAAAATCTACTCACGTAAATCTCGAAGCAATAGACGAAGATCGTTCTTGTTTTCTTGATGTTGTTAAACCTTCTGGTGATGTTAAGAGAGCACAAGGAAGAATGTTTGGAAAGTGGCGGGCACGCTTTTATACCTGTATTCACGTACATGTTGAGGCGTCGTGGGTGCCCAGGCGCAAGCGTCCGTGTTTGACATCAGCGTCGATGACACTCAAAGCACCCTCTCACGAGCGCGGTGACGGGCCTTATTTAAAAACTTCACGTTCTCAGAACGTCCGAATCATTTTGATTCAGAAAGGTGTTGAGAACTTTTACCAACGCGAATGCTTTTGTGAAGTTGAAAAATTTTTATATACTTACATATGCGTGTGTACAAAGGAATATCTAAAAGAAATTGTCGGTTTCGTGCCCGCGAAATCTGACTGGGAATCAAACGCGCATTTAACATTCCATGACACGTGCGACGAGATAAAGTTAAGTTTTAGTACTAAAGCAAATTTTAAAAGACGTGTATTTATATATGATATATGGGCGATCTCTCTAATAACGCTTTTCCCAGATTTATTGCTAAATAAAGATGTAATCTTACAATAAATATTTTCTTATTTTCAGTATTTTAATAGAAAAAAATTATTTGACAGAATTCCTTGCAAAATAAGTTCTTTCATTACACATATACAAGTTATAGAAGGTGATAAATCGAGTTTAAATCTCTAATAATAAATAGAAATACAAACTTAGTACAAATTAAAAAATAAGAACTCAAACAAAAGTGGGTGAACTTGGATAATTTTATAGGCTGAATCTTCTACATCGCTCACTTTTTACGATTTCTTAAAAGCAATGATAATACAAGTATACACGGTTTTGGATCTAAGCAACCAAAAGCTGTTTCTAAGGTTATTTGGGGCGCTGAATCCGAATCTGCACTCCGTTTTTTTGATATTGGTTCTAGTTTTCGAGGTATTAAATAAACACATTTTTTACAATTTTTGACAATTAACCGCCATTTTATTCATTAAAAAGTGATAATTTAGAAATGAAGAGCAGTCGAACTGAGCCGCTTGTACTGTTTGGGATCTGTTTCACGCATTAAAGTCCAACAGTAGTCGCTCATCATGCCCTCGTCCCAAAATCCTTGGTATCGTTTTTCGATTTTCGCCAAATCTTGGTATAGTCGCTCTCCTTGCTCGTCGCTTGTATCACCCAAGTTTTCAGGAAAAAATTCGAGCTGGGAATGCAGAAAATGTATTTTGAGAGACATTCGAGCTCCAATCTTGCAATAATTTTGCAACGAACTGTCGATTTTCTTCTTGAAATCCGGGGATTTGCGGTTATCGAGAAAGTTGTGAACAACATCTTGAAATGATACCCATGCTGCTGCTTCATTGGGCGTTAAACATTTTGTAAAGTTTCTGTCGGCCATTAATTTTCGAATATCAGGTCCATTGAGTTCACTTTGCGAACTAAATGTTTTTCCTCCATGTTAAAATCGCTTCCACTGTTCGTCGGTGATGAACTACAAGTTTCCATGGAATTTGCACTCGTACCTGGACCAATAGGCAAAGGATCATTGCTCGCATGGGGAACTGGCTTAGACACTGATGATACTTCAGGATATTTATATTTTACTAGTTTTTTTGCATTTAGACCGACGACATTCATCAAGCAAAAGTAACAATCATCTACATGATTTTTCGGCTCTCTCCATAACATTGGCAATGAAAATGAGAACATACTTTTTTACCGCGTAACCACTTGTATAATATTGTGCTACATGCATTACAAAACAATTTCGGTACCCACGGCTTGTGAGTGTTTGATACAGAGAAACCAAAATAATAAAAATATGCATTTCTGATCACATTAGTAATAACTTTGCCACTTTTTCTGATCATATAACATCCGAAAACATAACAAAAACACTTTGAATCAACTTTACAATTCTGTCTTTGCATTTTCACACGTTTTGGATTCAAAAAAAAAACTTTAAAAATACAAATGAAATAATGTTTCTAGCGACGCCAACAGCTGACTGTCATTATGATAGCGCTGCCAACATGCGCAAACTCACAAACTAGAACCAATTTTGAAAAACGAAACCCGGATTTGAATTCAGCACCTCAAATAACGTCAAGATTTGTTCTCATCTGCTCTGATCCAAAAGTTGACCGAAATTTGTAAACTTGTGTAATGTAAACGTTTTAAAAACTATAGCGATGGCGAAATAAAAGAATAATAGAATTAATATTTATTGCTGAATAATATACTCTCTGCATTTGTAGAATGGTACCAGAAGAATTTAAAGTACTAGTGCAATTTGGTACGTAGACTTCCGCGGTCGTGGTCCATGCTATCTGCTTCTGGGTTTCCGGGCTGGAACCGCGTCACTAGTATATCTGCCGACGTTTCGTACCATTTTGTTTGGGTACGAAACGTCGGCAGATATACTAGTGCAAATTAGCAATTTCAAATTCTTTTTTAAAAATTAAAGAACACGAATCAGCTATAATTACATATATATATATATATATATATATATATATATATATATATATATAATTACAACATTTATATGAATTATTTAAAATACCTACAGACTTTTTACAACATGTTCGACTCCAACTTGTTAGCAAATAAAACAAACAAAGTTAATAATATTCTTCGACTCAATTATGTACATTCAGTTCCAGAAATATTAGATTTTTAATTATATAATAAAAAATAACGCAAAGGCGACAAAATTAAATATTGACGCAATGAATAATTAAAGAAATTTAAAATGCAAATGAAGTTTTATTTGGAAAAATAAATAATATAAGGTGATTAATTGAAACCGTTCGTTAGGCATATTTGGGGTACAACTTTATTTTTTTTGTCCTGAAAATGTAGGGCAAGCATAAGGATGTTTTGTTCAAAAAACAATTTGCAATTTCTATATTTACAATTAAACCGGAAGTCGCTACCAACTCGTATACTATAATAGAAGGATCTACTTGTTATTTATTACATATTTGCATTCTACAAAATATTATTAATTATATTCAACAATTTTAAAGACATTTAAATTTTTTTGAAAATATTCGATTTTACGTCACCATTATTATATAGTCATTTTGGCACCAGAAATGATATATACAGCATAAGTAGAAGACCTTTCCAATTTTACTTTAACGCGTCTATTTTTGAGAAATTTCTGTTCTTCAAGTAGTTTCAACGACGTACAAATTTAAATCACTATAACTTTTTTTCAAATACAATAGCACGTATTTTTTTCGTATTAAATTCAAAATTTACTTCTACACAAACAAGTAATAACAACAATATATCTATTTTCAATCATTTTCGTTTTTTTACCGTTTTGTTTTTGTTGAATTTGGAAGAACGAGACACAAATGATTGTTGATATGTGGCTATGGAAATGACAGGTGATATCAAAATTACTCAATTTCATAAAATCCTATCATAAAATTATAAATAAATGAGATAATAGAACACGATCCTAAAAACTTATTTTTCAACGAATATTGAAGATTATTGACAAAGGTTGGTGTGTGGTAAATAATAGAAATGCTCATCTACCACTATTGAATAATCAAAAATTTTAGCGAATGAAACTGTACAACTCAGTCGAGCAAAATTGATTACAGATGAAGAAGAAAAGAACAAACAAAAATGTAACCGAACAAGCTCGTACTCAAAATTTGCGAATATTCTAGAAAGTTTAATAAAAAAAATAACGTTAACCTAAAAATTTTGGAATGAACTTCTCTTGTGCCTGTATTGACCCAGGATTATTCCTGTACGTGGAATGTCTTTCAAGTTTTGCATAGTGGGACATGAAGGGTACCGCTAATCAAATATCAATACTAACAATTAACTCACATCTTTAGTTAACCTAAATCCTAGGTTTCAGTTCGATACGTGTAATGTTGTAGCTACAACGAATAGCCAAAGTTGACGAGTTAGATGAATAATGGAATTAAACCGGGAATATTTTCGAGAAATAATTTTTTTATAATTTTCGAAGACAATTATCTCAACAAGAATGACTCGCCGAGTTCTGTTTTCGGCAATGAAGCACCACATCAGTCAACAATTTTTCATTGGTACGGAGAATTGAAACATGGATGGATTAATATTAACGACGATCCAAGTGTAGATTCACTAAAAACAAAGGAAAACAGCGATCATCAACAAAGATCGATATATCACATATCGTCAGATTACTGGGTATTTCAAAAATCTCAATTCAAAAAATTTTGCATCAAGAATTGCGTGTAAAAAAAATTAGTTTCCCGTTGGATACGGCATCTGTTGACAGAAGTACAGGAAGCAGCTAAGGTGAATTGATGATAAAAAGCTCTAGATCCCTTCAACGCCCGAAACTCTAAAAACGTGCACAACATTTTCATATGAGCCAGAAAATAAACACCGGTCGCCTGTTTGGGTGTTCAAAGGTGAAGAAAAGTCGACAAAAGTCATCCGTTTTCGAAGTGTCTCCAAAAAATGATCGCGACGTTTGTCTCAAAAGCAGATCATGTAGTAACAATTCCGCGGTATTTTTCTACTCACATGAGTTTTGTGCAATTAGAACACTACATCGTATCAAATTGTTATCAAAGGAACAGAATTTTTCTCAAACTATTTACGAACTCATGCAGACAGCATAGATAACTTATTTTCAATCGCTTAAGCATTGCTTTAGTTATTGCTGTTCAGTCGTTCGGTAATTATTTATTATTATTAATTGGTATTATTAATTGGTATTTTCCACATCTTATGTCTAAAATATTAAATATATTAGCTAAAATATCGTTGCGAGCTTGTGAGAATTAAACCGATAACTTTTGTTATATTTCTGGCAAAATCTCTATGAAAGCGTACCAAAAATTTTTAACTGTGCTTTGCCTGCAAAGATAGTGATCGATCAAATTATAGGCTCCACAAACTTATTTCAGTTCTTGTTCAAGAATATTGATAATTAGGTTGAGAGGTACTCATAAAGTGTGGCGTTCACAGTTTCAATTGTTTGGCGGAAATTCCGAATCCACGTGGATAATTGTTATTTTTGCAAGATGAATATCAAAGGAATTTCTGGTAAAATCAAGCGCAGCATTCATTACGCCAATATTCCTTCTATAATCAGGCTAGTGCCCCGAAACACTCTTAATTCGGAATCGGTATCTGAAGAATTTCCACCAGATGCTAAACCAGGTTACATCCCTAGATCCCTTGATGATTCATCTTCTGAATCTCACTTAATATCACTCAGTCTAAATTAAGTGAACTTGTTCGCGATTTGAACCATTCGATGACATAAGCGAAACTTGTTGGATTTCGTCTGCAGCAATGGGGTCTTTTAGAACAAGGAGTGAGGGTGCACGTATTCAGAAGAAAACAAGCAACCTTAATAATTTTTTTGTAATGGAAAGTGAATTTGTGTTTGATCACGATATACCCAATCTAATGACAAAAATTAGGTTACCATATACACCAGAACAATGGTGGTGGCTAAAAGAAGTCTAAAAGCTATTTTACTTCTTAATAATAACAGATATCCATCGATCCCATAGATCGAGACATGACAATTTTAAAACATTACTCCAGTCTAGAGGTTCTAGAGTATGAAGACCACAAATGTAACATATGCAGGTTTTAAAGTGGCAGCATCATTAACAGAGCTGCAGCCACGATATACAAGGTACTGCTGCTTTTTGTGTCGGTTGGGTAGCTGCGCAAGCATAGACATTGTACAATTGAATATTGGCCTCTACACAAAATAACTGAACTTCATTAGCAGAAGCATTAATTCAGAAGGAAAACTATTTCACTATTTCACATTAAGATAAACCTTAAAAATTCTATTAAGGCACTGATTAAGAAAGAAGATGGTTTCTTATATTTAAAATAAGTACAAATTTCCATGCATAAATGTGCCAAAAAATTAAAGAAGGAAATCCGACAACTGTTTCAAGATGACAATGAAATGCATTTGAAAACGTTTGTAAATATTTTCTTGGGAACAATAAATTAGAAAAGTACCGAGAACACGTGAAAGAACTACTTTGGGCCTACCACACTTTGGGAGCAACATGTCAGAATAACTCAATTTCCGCCATTCTCATTTGAATTTCCTTCCTGATAATTTAAAAGCAATATCAGATAATCATAGAGAAAGATTTCACCAAAACGTTACATCAATCAAAAAAAGGCATACCTGAAAATGGAATTCAAGCATGTTGATCGGCTATTGTTAAAATCTAATACAGGAAACAAGTGGTTCTTATTAAAGAAAGATCACAAGAAAGTACATATTTAGAACATTAGCTTAAAATGTAAATGTTGTTTCTAAACTTACTATTGATAAAATGTAATATACATTTCAATTATTTAAAGCTAGTAAATTAAATATAAAAGGCGTTTTCTATTGAACTTTCCTTAATAGCAAACATATGATATATAATAAATAACAAGGCCAATTAATTCAAGCAATAATCGAAGGAAATACCAAAAAAAATGAATTATTTCGTGGAAATTTCGAAATAATCCTCAGTAAATTCATGGAAATGGAACTTAGAGTGTCCAAGACAATCATTCAACATTTGAGCAAAAAAAACTTGATCTTCGGAAGTTTTATAGTGATTAATGAATAACCAAGAATTCTATCGATTTGAGAATCGCAATGATATCATTACAAAGAATCGAAAAGACAAATATTTCTTAAAAACGATTGCAACGGGAGATGAAATACAGTGTTTTCAACCAAAAGAAATCAAGCATCAAAATGTTGAATGGTGATCACTAGGCGAACGAAATCTGAAAGAGTGAGTGATTTGAAAACGTTTCGAAAAATCTTCGGTGCGATTGTTGGAAACTAATATTGGGAAGCTGAACTTAAAGTTCGTTCCACATCGATCGATGGGTGACTAAAAGTTGTACCGAATTGGGTGTTGCAAAAACATCATTAGAGAAGCTCGAACAGACGAAAACTTCTTAAAACCTTTGGACTTGTAAGTTCTTCTTGTAAGACTTAGTGTTTTAAGTACGACCTAGAAACTAAACGTCAAAATATTGAATGTAAATAATGGAATCAAGGAAACTCAGAAACCGAAGCGATGCTTATTGATTTTAATGATTCCAAGTTAACTAATCATAAGGAACTCTTTCCAAGTGGTACAACTTAGAAAGTGGTTGTATCATTTTTCAGCTTTATGAAGAAATTAATAAATTGACATTTTCATGGTTTCGACGAGCATGCTCTAGACTTCTAGAAGATTACCTATAAGCGGCCAAACACAAAACAAAGAACTTTACAAAACAGGCAAACACACTTTATCGGAAATAATGGTTTGTTACAAAGTGTTTGTGTTACGAGTAGAAGTAATATTGTATGTACTACGGATTATAGCGGATAAGAAAGACAGTGTAATAAATACGATGTTATTGATTGAATTATCTCTAAATCTAATTTACATATCATTCAAAAACCTAGTTACTTTAGATATCGTAACTCAGATTCTAATGATAAAATAAATATCACGAAGAGCTGCCACAACAGTAATGAAGATTGCTGCATTCAACAGCGAAAACGTGCAATTGATGGTCACTAGACCTATTTTCGTAAACTTTGTTCTTTTATGCAAAGATATTCTATGTACATTTCTAAATTGTTATTTAATGATACGCATAAAATAAAAGCTAAGCAGTAAGATATTCTAAAGTGATAATCATGTACGCAAAATATAAATATTACACTGTAGTAGACTCTTAAAATATTTACAACACCGCGTAATTGATTCCATGTTTCTGGACACTCATATATCTTTGTGATGTGAGAATGCAACTTAATGAGTAAAGCTTGACGGTACGCGAAGGATGATGGCGTTGAATGCGATATAAGCACACAACGTGTGTACATACATTGTGTTATTAATAGAATTCCAAGATTCGGTGAATTGATATAGCAGAACAAATGCGCCCCTAAAGTAGCAGTGGTTAATATCTCAATAAGCTACAATGACTTAATCTACCTAAATTGCCACGTTTTAATGACGAACATAAGAGACTAGGTCCCGAATACAGCAAAGCAAATTTTACTTAAATTAATCGTAAATACATTAGCAAGACATCAATCAATCAGGCTATTTAAATTATGTCGATGGAAAATGATATCTATTGTAGAATTAATAACGGCGTGTGTATGATGATGAGCAAATGTATATTGACGCACCTAAACTTAAACGAAGTTCTTATTGGTTTCGTTAGACAGAGCTGATGTATTACATTATATTGTTGGTCCCTGGTTTATGAAATAAAATATTCGGAAACCATTGCCAAATGAAAAACTATAAACATACTTGTATGTATTAAGGTTTCTCATTGCTTTTGAATAGAATGAAATTTGTTTCAATATGTGCACTTAGTCAACGAAATCATTACTGTTTTAGTTTATTTGTGTGGTTAATCAAGGGAATAGTATGTGCATACATTATTAGAAATAATTTGTTTTACTTATTTTCCGTAGCTATATATATTATATGACGTGTGTTCTTGATATTTTAGCGGATCATATGGGGCAATGAAAGCTTGCTTGTAGAAACACTGTTTTGAGTGTTTACTACATTTTGACCATTTTGTTTAAAAATTTTTCTCAATTAGAAATTTCGATAAAACAAAAACCTCTTCTAAAAAATCGGAAAACGCAAGCCATGTAAACAAGCTGTTACCTTTTCTTATTTCTGTCAGTATTTTATATTTTAAAATTATCAGTTTAAATGTATTTCAATTATTATCATTTTATTGAAGTCGTTTTAATTGGAAAGTATTATAACGGCTGTCCCAAAATGAACGCAAGATTTGAATTAAATAGAAAACACAGGTTTTAGTCTTTTGATTGTTATTTTTTTATTGTATCATAAACTACATAGGATAGGGTTATTTATGGAATAACACATCGGGCAAATGATCTCCACGGCTCTGCATGCACATACGCACTCGTTTGTCGAAATTTTCCTTAACCATTATGCATAAATGTGGCTGAATTTCGATGATGCAGCGTTGAATCTCCTCCTCTAATGCACGGGTGGTTGTGGGCTTGTTGACATAGACCTGTGACTTCAAATAACCCCATAAAAAGAAATCTAATGGTGTTAAATCATACGATCTAGGGGGCCAATTCTGATCACCGAAACGAGAGAGTACACGACCTGGAGATGTCTCATGCAGTAATTGAATTGTTTCACAGGCTGTATGCCATGTGGCACCGTCTTGTTGAAATCACATATTGGCCACATCAATATCATCCAATCTCGGCAGAAAGAACTGTGTTATCATGTCACGATATCGAGCACCAGTAACAGTCACTGCTTGACCAGCCTCATTTTCAAAAAAGTATGGTCCAATTATGCCTCCAGTCCAAAATCCACACCAAACAGTGACACGTTGTGGATGCATTTGCTTATCGACAATCACATGTGAGTTCTAAAAACACCAAAGGTGGCAATTTTGGCGATTAACGAAGCCATCAAGGTGAAAATGTGCTTCATCGCTTAGGATGATTTTGCTCGAAAAATCAGCATCCATTTGTTGATGTTCAATAATCCATTCAACGAATTATCTTCGCTGTGCATGGTCAATAGGCTTCAG
The DNA here is from genome assembly GCA_031893035.1 of Dermolepida albohirtum. Taxonomy (NCBI): domain Eukaryota; kingdom Metazoa; phylum Arthropoda; class Insecta; order Coleoptera; family Scarabaeidae; genus Dermolepida; species Dermolepida albohirtum. Next base: position 317,992 of record JAVIWB010003414.1, read on the forward strand.
TTGTCGTGTTAATTGAATTTTGAAAGCATGGAAACACAGATCTTTAGTGAGTATACGCTATAGAGAGCTTCTTGAAATTTGCAATTCTTGTCCACGACGTAGAATTGAGGATCCTGGATTGTGACCGACACTCTCACGCACTGCGTCGATATTGACATTTGAACGGCTTGTTTTTGGACGACCAGTGTGTTTGGCGATTGAATTATATACACATTGACCAGCAAAGTGAATATCAGGATTCTTGAAGAAATATTATCTTCGAAAAGGTAATACAAAGTATGTATTAAAGGAGAACTTGGATAGAAGTAAAAACACTCAAGCCACTTTTAAACTCACATTACTTTGTATTATCGCTTCGACAATAATAGTTATCAGGTACTCAAAACTGCCGACAATACCATATTGCCTGATGAGCTCTAAAACTGAGTGAAACAATTGTTGTAGACAATGCTTCGTTCAGTAGTAAATTACTTCATTAAATCTTATTTTATTAATTCCAACAAAACTTCAAATTTAAAATAAACTTATGGAGCCTTGATTAAGCACTAACTTTTATAACAATCTATATAAATATACAGCATTCAGTGCCATGATCGCCAATTTGCCTTTACTTGTAGTCATAATTATGGTTTTCTTATTTACTTAATGTATGATATTAACTAAATTTTAAATAAATTGGTTGGTAAATGTTAAAACTGTAAAAAGCACTATTTCTGTTTGTAATTATAATTTATTAATAACTTATTAAATGTGTCAAGTTTAAAGTCAGTTTACGCTAGCAAATAATTTTGAAACATGCTAATGTGTTGGGAATTACGCAGGAAACTCCGATGAATACCCATGGCAGAAATTCATAAATATAACAGCCAGCTATACATAAACTTTTCTCATATTAGTATTTTGTTCGAAGGCTAATTCAAGAGCATTAAATTTTTATGTTTTCAAATAATTTCTAATTAAGTCTTGTCTTGCTAGTCTGATATTTACAGTTATTAAACGTAATGTCGTCTTTACCTCTCGCTATATACACATTGACTGACGACAACTTTCATCTCTGAATGCATATAAAGCAGCTCCTAATATTGTAGCGGAGCTATCTATGATACTCTGTGTATGATCGTTTTGTCAGGTCATTGCTTACAACTCTTGCTTGACTGACGAAAATTGTCATCACTTTATATATATAAGGTATCTTACGCTATTGCAGCGGAGGCATCAGTGATTCTCATATGTGTTTGCTCAGTAAATCGTGCCGATTTTCTGATAATATGCATTGATGTCAGTATCGAATATGTCAACAGCTTATTATTCTATTCAGTTTGCTCCATTACATACAGATTAGCGGACGTATTTTTTATAATGTAACATTTACGAAGTTCTCTTCTTTTTATAAAAACTTTTAAAGTAGGAAATTCCTTACCCATTCTCGTCTAGATAAACAAGCTGTTGACGAATCGATTGTGGAAAAAATAAAGTCTTATTGCCACCTTTACGCATAAAACACGAAATAGTGAAATGTTCACGAATTAAATAAAAAAATACGGAGTGTTCTAAATACCTACCCTGAGATTAATTTTAAATTAGAAGACCACATGAATAAAATTAAATATAGAAATTGTATTAGATTTAAAGTTAATAATAATTATCTGGGATAAAAGATAAAAGAGCATAAATATTTTTAAAAAAATTAAAGAATGACTTAAATACTTAAGATGTAACTATCAAATTACATCATCTACATATTGATATAAACTTTAACATAGTAAATACATAGATAAAATTTCGTTTCTTTTATTTTTTAGTTATTGCACATGATAATTGTTTCACCTTCAGATTTTTTAAACGAACTATTTTCTAATTATAATACATTGCAAAATTTCGAAGATATGATATTTTATACAATGCGCGGGTAGTCTGAAAAGTTTCAAACTACAACATGAAAAGAGCGTTACTGGTCAAAAATATTCTAGTAATAGAATTGCGCAGGCATCGAAACACACGAATATCGGCCAGTCACTAACTTCTTGTATTTAAAAGACAATACGCTTACGCATATTAAAGCCGGGATACCAAGTTCCGCACAATCGCTTGAAAGTTAAGCAGCTTAATCGCAAAATGGTCATACTATTTGGTTAACGATGAAAGTTTCACACTGCCAAAAACTGCAACTACTAACGATAATATCAGAAAATTCAGCAAATGGTACTAGGCTACCATCAGGTTAAGGTTGGCGAGATAGTAGAGGCTGTGGGCATCTTGAAATGTGTGTGTCCTATACTAGCTGAAGATTGGGGTATGCTAACCGCATATTGTGCACCGCTTTTCTTCACTCAAGACCAAAAACTCCTTCGAATGAACTTTTCCAAAGCCCTGTTGAAGCAGTGTAAGCGAAATAAGCCGATGTTTTCGCATTGATTAATAACTATAAATGAAACTTGTATACACCACTCTTCTCTGAAACCAAAGACACGGTTGAAACTGTGAACTGCGAAGGATGAATCGGCTCAGAGAAAACCTCTCAACTTTTTATCAAAAATAAATCTTAAAGACTTAACAATATTAAAATTAAAATATCTTATTTTCTTTGAAATATACTTTATGTATATTATTATTATATGTTTTATGTAATAATTATATGTATTTCTCTTATTATACATAAAATAACGCACACATACTGGTCGAAAGCAACTTTTATCATCGTGCTCATATTGTACGTCAGGGGACCGAGATCGGCCTCCTGACCGGCTGCGTCACGGTTGCTGTCGGGTAATTGTATGACGCTTCCGCAAGGCTGACAGTGTCGAACATTTCCACTTTATTGGGTATACATACATGGATACCTCTCGAAGCGAGATATTTGAACTGTTTCTGTTCTAAAGTATTTATACTTATAGAATTATGCACATGTACCTTCACATACCGAACTGTTCAAAAAAAAATCTAGAAGACATTTGGTTGTTTTATTTCAATACAGAGGGCTTTCAAAAGCTGTTACAAAATGCCATCCATTTCAAAAATGCTTCATAAACGCAAATATCACTGCTTCTAAATCACATGACTATTTTGCATTTTAATACGTTTTACATACTACTTGTGCAAATTTCGAGTTAATAGAGTCATACTTACACTACCGATCATATTTATTTGCCCACCCTTAGTTTTAGCCAAAATTATTAAACTATCGAATGTGTACTGAAAATTTATTTATTGTACCAATACAATAGTGTAAAATAAACATAAAATAGTTACATTTTTCTTATATAAAAACTTTATCATTAATTATTATTAAATTTTGCTCTTATCAATGTGCCCACCTTTATTTTTGATAATTGCGGCACATAACCGCGGCGTCCTTTCAATTAATTTTTGCAGTGTATCTTCTGTAATTTGTGCCCAGGCTTCTTGAATTTGTTCCCACAGTACAGTGGTGGATGATAGAGCACGTTGTCAAACCTTCCGGTCCAATTCTTCCCAAAGAAGCTCTATTGGGTTCAGATCAGGACTTTGAGCTGTCCATACCATTATAGAGATTTGCTCTTGCTCGTCTAGTTGACACAAGTAATCGCCACACAATCTAGAAGTGTGTTTCGGATCGTTGTCCTGTTGAAATACAAAGTTTTCGCTAAGAATCCTTAGTCCTGAAGGAACAGCGTTATTTTCTAAAATTTCCTTGTAGCCTTCTTTTCTTAGGATTCCCCCAATTTTGACGAGATCGCCTACAGATCTTCCACCAAAACACCCCCAAATCATTACTGAACCTCCTCCGTGTTTTAGGGTACGCGCAACACATTCTGGCAGTACTTTTTCTCCTGCGGATCTTCTTACGAATATTCGCCTTTTACTACCGAAAAGTTCAAACTTCGATTCGTCTGTCCACAACACATCATTTCACTGATCAATCGTCCAATTCTTATGTTCTTTAGCCCAATTTAGTCGTTTTATCTAGTTTTGCTTTCGTAGTAGTGGTTTTCGCAGAGCAATTCTTCCGTATAAACCTGTTTGCCTTAACCTTCTCTGTACCGGACACATTAATTGGTTTAGCACGCGCTCTGTTCATTTCAGTAGCAATTTCTGGTGCTGTTTTTCATCTATCGCGTCTACTTATCCGTATTAGATGCCGGTGGTCATCTGCAGATGTCGTCGCATTGCGTCGTCCAAATCTTCTTTTGTTGGAAAATGTACCACTTTCTTCAAATTTTTAACGTTATAATCAACGGTTCTGCGATTTAATCGTAATTCTTTTGCAATTTCGCGATTACTTTTACCCGTACAATGATAAGCAATTATCATAGCACGCACTTCAACAGATAATTCCTTCGTCTTCGGCATTTCAATAAAATATTCACAATAACTCTCTATTTCACTGTTTTCGCAACAAAAGATGAACGATGACTGACATAAAATTTATTTTCCTTTTTGAATAACACATCCTAATATTGTAATTAGTTAGTACAATAACACAATATTGGTAATACCTTTCTGAGATGCAGGTAAAACTGTTAATACTGTAGGGATTAGCCAATATAATATTTATGGTATTTTTCCAATTTATGACACCTTTACGATATATCCTAAACAATTTAAGATTTTCGTAGAAATTCATATGGAATTACTTCCACTAATAATATTGTTGAATAATTATAATACAGATTTTTCGAAAGATAATCCGTATTTCAGGAAACACATAAAATTGGGGTTGGCAAATAAATATGACCGGTAGTGTATATATAATAGATGTTCTGCAGCTTTACTTTGGCGTATGAATATGAGACCTACTAATACTATTACCTTCACAGCAATCCAATAGTTTATTTATTTCGTACATTACAAACTCAAACATAACCAAATAATTCTAACTAGTACAATCATAACATATAAATAATGCATTATTTCTGCAAATTACAATTACATTATAAGTTAATATCAAAGAAAAATAAAAAATTCAATGCAAAAATAATTAAACAACACTATCTAACACTAAATAAAGGGATATGTAGAGCCCTCAATGTAGATATGAAGGAACGAGTTAAATTATGAAGAGATCAATCTCGGATGAAAGGTTTAGATCCATAGAATTATATCTATCATATTCACTTAGATAAAAAGAACTATGAAATGTCACTTGAATGAGTATGAAACGGCAAAGTGTCGAATAACATTAAAGAAAGAAGATCAAAACACCCTAAGTCATTATGTAAAAGTTGAAAACCAAATTTGATAAATGTCTTACACCTTATGCTCAGTAACTCTGTAGTCTATCTGCGTAATTCTACAAATTTTTGTCAATTTTTAATGTTAAAAGAATAGAAGGATTTTGTACTGAATTCGCTCTATCCAGTTTATAGAAATTTCATGTTCAGAAGACCAAACTATACAATAATATTCGAGTATAGACCTTACGATGCATTATAATTATGTAAAATAGATTTAATACTCGTATATGAAATCCCTACATATAACGCGTGTTTTTTAAGAGCTTGAGAACTTAAAATAATAATACAAGACTGAAATATTGTTGGAATTAAATTTTTTTTATTATAATCTGGTAGATAATTTCATGGCATTTATTTTTTAAATATGATTTCCGGCATATGTCCGCCGCGGGTACGAGTTACATGGTCCATTCGATTAGTCCAATTTTTGACTACTTTTTCCAATAAATCTGGCCATATGGTGTCAATGGTGGCTTGAACCAATGACTTAACAGCCCCATAAAAAGTAATCCAGAGGGGTTAAATCGCGCGAACGAAGGGGCCAGTGAACAGGACCACTTCTGGAAATAAAGTTTTCACCAAATTTATTTTGCAATAAATCGATTGTTAAGCGCGCTGTATGGCAAGTTGCGCCGTCTTGTTGGAACCAAATGTCGTCGATATTTAGCTGATTAATTTTTGGAAACAAAAATTCAGTCAGCATGGCTCGATAGCGCTCGCCATTTACCGTAACCGCAACTCCTTTCTCATTTCGAAAAAAATAACCGATGATATAGCCAGCGTGTAAACCGCACCAAATAGTCAATTTTAATGGATGTAATGGTGATTCGTAACGGCTTGAGGATTGTCTTCGCTCCAAATACGGCAATTTTGCTTATTGACGTAGCGATTTAACCAGAAATGAGCTTCATCACTAAACACAATTCTTTGATAATGTTCATTTTCGGCCAGTTTCAAATGAGCCCAATCAGCAAAAATGCGACGCAAACGATAGTCGTATGGCTTCAATTCATGCACGAGCTGTATTTTATAGGTACGTAAGCCAAGATCCTTACGTAAAATTTTCCACGTACTCGAAGGACAAAGACCAACAAGCTGAGAACGACGACGAATCGACATTGCGGCGTCTTCTTCAATACTTCACGCTACGGCATCAACATTCTCTTCAGTACGAACATTTCTTTGCCTTGTTGCTGGTTTTGAATCGAGAAGAGTAAAATTAGTGCGAAAACGATCAATAACTGCACGAATTGCTTGCTCTCTAGGCCGATTATGTTGACCGTAAAATGGACGAAGTGCTCTATGAACTTCGCGAACAGATTTATTTTTTCAAATTTCACAATTTGAAAGCGTTATTCTGGCGTTAAACGATTCATGATGACTTGCCAAACCTTACTAAACATAAATGTCAAACCAGTTTGACATTATCAGCTATCAAACCATAGTTATCAATATCGATAATTCTCATGCAGCTTAAAAAACACCCATTACATTTAATGAACTTAATCAATAAACTAGAGTTAAAAATGACACCTAAGTTGGTAATATGATCAACACGATAACATACTGTTTGCTTGCACATCATTCTATAGGCAAATTAAGATCTTTCTGAAACATCTTACTATCGTAGTAAGAATGTACATATACTTAAATATTTTTAAATCATATGCGTATTCCAGAACCCGCATAAATCGTTTATGAAAAGCAAAAGAGAATTGGTACTAAGTGGCTACCCTAATATATTTAAGGTGTGCAGATGATATAGGTTCGACCACCATCGATGACATCTTTACTATTTAACTTCTATGAGACGAGTGCGGAACAATCCACGAAATTAAACTACCGCTAGGCACAAATTAGTATTTATAGTTACCTTAACTATGTATTAAGTGAACAATGTCTACATATAATTGGTGCTAGTGATTATCAACTATGCATTAATAAAAGTTTATATCAAATTAATTTATTCGTTGCAGTCAATTTATTAACTTTCGAATAATAACGAAGTAAGGACTGTAATAAAAACTGGAGGAATAAAAGTTCTTTTAATATCAGTCGATCTTTTAATAAGTTTTAACCCGAATTGCTAACTGCGATTAACGACAGACGCCAGTTTATATGGCCTACGTTGTGTCTTGTCTTATATTTTACCGAGCGGACAAGAACGGCCAATTGCTTACGCTTCGTAACAACTTACTGCAGTGTCTATTACACTCGCGTCATACAAATTTAATCGATTTTATATGGTGGATAATTTACTTAGTGTTAACAGTTAATTTCATCTTGCAGTCTTAGTGTTAATAGTTAATTTCTTCTCGCAACTTTAAAACGAAAAACATGTTCCAAAATAGTAGATTATTAAGTTGTAAATTTAACTTGAATTTCTTTATTCTAATAATAAATGTGGATATTTATTTTTCAAATAGAAAATTATTCCATTATAGGTACAAAATAAGAAAATTAAATTTAAAAATGTATTACATACACAATTACAATACATAGTAATGAAATAAATCATGGTTTAAGTTCTTTGGTTTAATAAAAAACACTAAAAATGTCGCTGCCAATCACAGCTGAATAGGCGCGTAGAAAGTTAATTCTAAATGCTAGAATTCAAGAAATGTGTGTAGATCACATTTTTGGAATGTCGATATTTAAATGTGGTAACAAAAGATGTTCTATCTTACCACTCACCAGTCTGTAGATCAAAAAACTTGCTTGTGTTATTTCTACATACACTCAAAAGCCCTATTGTATATCATTCAAGCAAAAGACGTAGTTCCCATGTTTTGGCCTACCCTAATACAGTTTACTCCTTACACATTAAATAATGTTACTAAGATTTAACAAGTAAGTATCTGTTGATATTTCGAACAGAGACGATCCAATCTTCTTAATTATTTACTTAGTAAGATTAATATTTAAGATTACTTGAGATAGCTATAAAACCCATTCCGATGCAACCTTTTCAAGTTCATTGCGATCCATCTCTCTCCGGAATTTCTTAGCGCCTTTGTTGATAAAGTTGGCCTTGATTACGACATTATGTTACCTTATCCCTGCTTCACCGGCTCATACACTTCAGTTATAAAAATTCCAATTCACCTAGCTGATTGGTTCTTTCCATCGGACATCGGATCCACTTTCTCTACGGTATTAAGTTCCACGGTTTTATATTATTTATCCTTGTAGGTAATTCTGCTTCATCTTTGCCTGCCTGGCTTATTTTGTTCAAGAAAGGTTCTTACATTGCAACTTTGGAACCTCTCACAGATTTTTTCCTACTTTTTGTTTGTGAATATTGCTCTGCACTTTTTCCATACTATCTCCATGAGCAGAAAGTGAAATAATAGTCCATCCGAGCAGAATTCCACTTGACAAGATAAGACTAAATACAAAGGGGTTGCAAATGGAGTCACCAAGGAAACGTTACCTTACCTCAATTTGTGTGACGAAATTCATCGTCCAAAGAACGCCGTCCAAGTTTGAATTCACTAAACCAATGATATACTGTAGTTTTCGATGGTGCTTCATCGCCATATAAAGAATTCAGCTCGTCGATGCATTCTTGTTGAAATAATTCACGCCGACTGTTATGAAAAATAATTGCACGAAAATGTTCGCGAGTTAATTCCATTTTTTTGCTGACATAAAATTTTCAAGTTACTGTCAACAATAGAAATAGGGACTGGGTAATAAAACTGTCAAGGTAAATATATTATCAAAAATGACAAACTTCGGGATGTAATCATCAGATCGGAGGCAAGACTAACAGTGTTGCCAGTTCCCGAAATATAAAAGGCAACCCTCGTATAATCGCTCCTGTCTCCCGTTCTCCCGTCCTCCCGTCCTGATTTTCTAAAAATAGCAGCACGGCCGTTTTACGTTGTGACTGTCATCGTAGCGTTAGGTCAAGCTGTTCTCAACCATATGCCATGATGAGATCTTTGATTCGATCAGCCGTGGGTGGACAAACATTGTCCTAAAGCAAGACAATCCCTACTAAGCATACCGCGTCTTTTCTTTTGTATCGCATAACTTTGTTTACTTAAGTCCTCACAATATGTCTCAGCATTTACTATGTGACACCAAGCATCCATAAGCAAAATAACCTATTATAAAACACAGTGCACATGATTTTTCTTGCTGAAATTTTTTGATCTTCACCTTCTTATGGAATGTTGAACGTCTCCATTCTAGGGATTTTTGTTTTGATGCTGATATAACGTGAGCAGCCCTTGTTTCGTCACTAATGAAAATTTCATACGCAACACTTCTTGAATCTTGAGGAAACTAATTAGATATTGATGAAATAGTAAAGAGTCTGTTTTTCTTTCTCCACCAGGTCATCATAATGATAGACGGTTGCCCACTTCGTCCCTCATCATACGCATTTAAATGGTTTAAATACTCTTAACAGATTTTCTTACTCTCGCTCGCTTAATTTACCGATGAATTTCACCCACTTTTACATTTATTACATTTAAAAAACGAATGACAGCGCGTATCTCACACTCGGCGACACTTTCAATGATCTGATTTTAAACAGCTCGGGTAAGTGCTTCCGTAATGGCGTATGTGTCTAAACAAAAGATGTATTTAGTTGAGGTATGCGTAATGGTGATTGCAATGCTGCAGCGTTCATATTTCATAACTGGACGTACTTACAAATACGCGTAAGTAATTGATACGAAAATTTGATTTTTTTAGATTTAAGAATGTTCTAAGGTTTTAATAAATTCGGACGAGCCTCTTTATTATTTAACTTGTGAAAAAAATTATTCACATTGTTTTGGCTGAAAATAAATATTAAATTTATGACATAACTCTTGTAGAACATACTGCAAATATACCTTTTATTGGCAAACAAGCTCCAGTTTCTCTCTATAAAATATTTTAAAATTAAAGTGATATCAAATCTTCGATAATGTAGTTATGCAATAGGATTTGCACGATAAGTGTATAGTAAAATTTGAAAATGTGTTAAATTAACTATGGATAAAAGTGCACTCAAAGTAATAAAGCAGTCTGAAAACCTTTGAGAACAAAATCAACAACTTCAGCGTCTGAAAATAAAGATCGCGATAAAAGTATTCTTTATTTTACCTTTTATCGATTGTAATCATAATCTCAGCATATTGTTCGCGCATAAATGTAATAGAACGTGCATACATTAGACTTTCCCAGTTATTAGCATCAGTTCCATATGCTACCCAATATATTGAATAATACCATATTGCTTACGCAACATTAAATAGATATGAAGACAATCGAAAAAACTTAAAATGTAGTTTATTATATGTGTTCTAAATCCGTCAAGTTATATAATGAAACCTATTTTTTATATAGTATTAATGTAAAAAAGATGCTTTCGGTTTATCATTTCTAGAGAAACTACCATTATTTTCGTTTATATTAGGTTTTTAAAATTATAATAAATTAGGACTAAATTAGGAATATAACCATTTATTAACATAATAATTCTTCATTTGTTGGCTAGCAACATGATTATTTTAATGTAATACTTATAATTTTTCAAATGAACTGTATTTCTATATTCACGCATTTTTTTGACTTAACCCATGGCACAGTATACAAATTTTGTTATTTATTGAATAAGAAAAATAGCTTATATTCATAGTGTCTAAATAATTAACTTTAAACTACAACTCTTCAATAAATAATAAATTATTACTCAAAATATGCATGAATAATACTAATTTATTTTTTCGAATATTTATGTTAAAAGAATTCTATTTTTTTGACAGTATGGAATATACTAAATATTATTAAAATATTATATCAAATTTACTAAGTTTAACTATTGTACATAGTAAGAGCTTCCAAGTCAGTCAGGATGCCATAGCCGTCCACGTCGAAGTTATTAATCAATAATGTGGAAAGATTTAGACACCATACATAGGCGGCGAGTGAAGCTGGTATGGATGTCTCTGACAGTCTAGGCCATCACCGACTTATATTAGGCATTACGATGTCAAACGCGCATACATTATGAGACATGTGAAAGGTGTACAATAAATGCCGTAATACAGTATGAATAAATAGTAATATGGAATATATTTTTAGAGAAGTATTAACAATCAGAATTTGCTGCAACAACTAAATATCTGCAACATAGCGTAAATCTCCAAACTTCTCCTTAAATGATGTTCGTCGCGTTGTAAAAATGTTCTTGATTAGAGAGAATAGTCATTCGGTATGTGATGTAATATTTGCGTAATTAAAATGTTGCAGAAAGCATTGATGAGCCAGCATCAGTAACAAACGTCACTATTTGGTTTGATGGTCAATTCAAAAACTTGTTAGTGTACTTAGTATCATACTGTGAATAGCTTCGCTGGTACACTTTAACAACTTTTTACTAAATTTTGCACTCATAATTATGCTTCGCTGCGATATCAAATATTAATCGTTATCGATGCTAACGTAATTTCAAAGTCGGTATTCATGATTGCAATTCATCTGCCTTATACAACCAAATTTTTTGTGCCGGTCGCTATTTCGTATGTACCAGAGGGAATTCACAATTCCTATTAATATTTTACTTTGAAGACGTTGAATTATTTCAATATTACTCAGAATTTCTTCTTAGCATTCAATACGTGTTTCCTATGTTTAAGATTCATTCCTAGATACTTAGCCGTATTCGCATATGAGATTGCACCTGTTCAGTACATCCGTTTCTGAAGTTAAACTGTACTTATTCACCTTCATTGAGTTTAATGCTCCAGCGTTTTGTCCGAGCATTAAATCTATTCAAGATTTTTGGTGTTTTCTATTAGCTTTCTATTATCTTCTTGTTCAGTTCTATCAAACGCTAACACTTTCATATCGTCAGCGAAGGTAGCAATTGTAGTTTGTTCTGTTTCTGGTATATTACTTGTGTATAACATACTAGACTCAAAATACTACCCTGTAGTACACCAACTTTTATTGGTCTCACTTCAGAGTATTTTTCCCACATTGGATTCTGAACATACTTTCACTGATGTATGACTTTAATAAGAGACTGTTTTAGTAGTTGTTTTGTTTGTGTTCCAATCCCTGGCACTGGACTTTATCAAAAGCCTGAGCAATGTCTAGAAATACTGTTTTATATATATATATATATATATATATATATATATATATCACTTTCACCTTAAGTGCTTCTTCTAGATGGACTATGATCTATGAGCCTGAACCATGGTTGCATGTTTTTATCTGAGACTAAATTTGTGTGTTGGATTTACGTTATTTTCCACAGTAATAGATTTTAACCTTATTAAAAGCTCTTTCCAATATAGTTTTGCTATCACTAGCAACAGTGAAATAGGTCTATATGAAGAAAGTTCATTATTTGTTTTTCATATTTAAAATTCATAATAACTAACTCACCCATTATTAAAATAGATAGATAGATAGAAAAAAACTTCACACCGTGTCATAGCAAGAGTAAAAATTGCTAGTCGATTATCCTACTTCATTTATAATATAATCAACCAGTAAGTTTTATTCTTTTCAAACGGGTTTCTCAAAGACGATCCAAGAAGGGAAAGACGAAGACTGAAGAAAATAGAGGTCTATCCTATTAAACCAAAGAGTAATCGTTCAATGATCAAGAATGAAACTGATCTTAGTTACTGTAGTATGTGAAATGTGCCAGCACGCTGGATTCTACGATAACTCCTTTTTAGAAGCAAATGTGGCGCGATTTACAATATTATTATATAATATTCGACGCAATCTATTGAGTTCTAAAATGACGGCCTTCGAAAGATCCAGAAACGCTGGGAAAGATGTACTGAATAGTGACTATTTTCAACATTTAATGAGAAAAGGTCTCGCCCCAAGCAACCTTCTCTCTTTCCTAAAACTCGAAAAATCATTGCGGCGGTAGAGAGTTGACAACGCAAACGACGTCATTCAAGAGGTAGAACCATAGTATTCGACGCAATCTATCGAGTTCTACAATGACGGCCTTCGAAAGGACAGAAAACGCTGGGGGAAATGTACTGTAAGGAAGTCTTAATAAAAATATTAACATCTAATAAAAAAAAGTTACTTATTATTTGTAATTTATACATGAAAATGTAAAAAATGACGGTAAAGATTAAGTAGCTAAAATAATTTAAGATGTACTACTAAATGTTCGGAGTGTACCGAAACCAACTAGACGAACTTTTCGATTGAACACATTGTATGTATATCCGTTAACATTTAAAACAATGAAGAAGTTTTCAAGAAAACAATATTCTCGAAGGTAGTTGTGCGATATGAAAAACGAAGATATAATTAAAATTTTCTTTGTTATTTTCCATTGTCTTAAATTTGGAAATTCACGACAAACTTTTAATTACTATGAATTTCATAAAATTTGTTCCAGGTAAGCGCCTAAATATAAGAAGAAATTTAGATGTACTTTTATTTGTTGCGATCGTGTACAAATTTTTGAAATAAAACTTTACTATGAACAAACTTATGCTCTTGCGCTTTCCATGTATTCCGCTTTATATTAACTAAATAAAAAAGACAAGCAGATAGTAGATAAGGTTTAATATGAAGGCAAGATATTTTGTGAATGTGTAATGTACGGAAAAATGGCATTATCTTTTCGTCTTTATGATTTTATTAGGTCTCCTTTATATGAGGATTATAATATATGCAACTAGGTATATTATCATGTTATATTCACTATGTTAATAATATAAGATAAAGTGACATATTTCTTGACTCGTGGTTAAGAAAAATGTATACATATGTCTGAATAATAAAATCTAATATTTGAAATTAGATGATCCAAAATTAAAAATATCAACCTGGATTAATTGTCAATGTAACCATATACAAACTGTTTACTAAATATGCGATAGAAATGCAAGAAGTTATTCCTTGGACTATTTTAAGGAATTTTTGTCCTCGGATGATTTTCCGGAAAGACGCTTTATTTCGAAGATACAAATGGTACTAGGAAAGTTTTGCAATACAGCTTTGTTTATTTAATTTTTCCAAAGCAATTTCCCATACACTCAATACACCTCTCCATCCTTCGAAACCAATCTTTAAATCAGTTCTGACAAGTTTCACTAGGAAGTAAATCAAACTCGTTTTCCCACGCCCGCAGAAGGTCCTCATCACCGGAAAGCCGCCTCCCTTCTTCATTTTCACATGCGGGAACAGTGCAAAGCCGCAGGGAGCAAGATCTAGACTGTAGGGAGGGTGCTCAAGAAGTTTCAAACCTGTCGTGGTCAAATATTCGGTGCAGTCTTTGGTGCGGTGAGATGGAGCATTACCGTGATGGAGGAACCAGACCTCGATTTAAAAAATACAGCATCATTTTCTTCTTTACAGATCGGGATTTTCTGACAACTACGGGTGTGTCCTCGTCATCACAGACCCAAATTTTGTTTCAAGTTTTGGTCGGCACATCGTAATAGTACAGTCAAGTCTCATCACCTGTCACGATGTTGTTCACATACCGAGATTGTCCCTTATTAAACTTTTCTAGCATCTCCCGGCACCAAGTCACATCACGTGTCATCTGGTCTTCAGTTAGTCGATGCGGTACCCAGAGAGAACAAAGTTTCTTCACGTGCAAATGATCATGCAGAATCGAGCGAATTGCTTGTGCATTTAGGCTTAAAGTACCCTCTAATCACTCGCCTGTCTTCGTCAAGTATTTTCCTCACAGTAGCAACGTTTTCCTCTGTAACTGACGTTCGTGGCCTTCCCGGCCTCTCAGCATCCTCCACAGTTAAATTTCCACTTTGGAATTTTCTATATCACCTGAATATCGTTGTGCGATGTGGACAAACATCACCTAGTGCAAGAGTCATTTCTTCGAAGCACTTATAACGCAAAACTGCCCTTATCTCATTTCGTGCCCACGATGCCACCGCAAGCACTTTACACTCTCGCTGTTAATGAATAACTGAGTCCATCGACATGGCACGGTGGCTACTATGCACGTATGAACATGTCTCAACATGTAGCAACAAGCAGCTTCCTACGATTCGTTGTTGCGTCATATTGCAAAACTTTCCTAGTGCCCTTTGTATTATCATATTATATTCACTATGTTAATAGTATAAGATAAAATGACATATTTCTTGACTCGTTGTTAAGAAAAATGTACACATATGTCTCAATAATAGAATCTAATATTTGAAATTAAATGATCTAAAATTAAAAATATCAACCTGGATTAATTGTAAAATTAGCATGATAGAAAGTAAGCAGGGTACTCAGATCTGCAGAGCTGCTTAAGGGTAAAACACACATTGGCCAGTGTTCTGCATACTCCATCTATATGTGCAGATTATTTAAGGTTTTCGTTAATTGCCAAACCAAGGATTCTTGAAGAAGAATTAGTAAATTAATGGGCCTATAATTCTCTAGATAGTTTTACCGCCTTTTTATATATTGGATGAATTGTAGATAGTTTAAGATGTGAAGGAAAAATTCCTTTTTCAAAAGAGAAATTTATTAGATACGTCAGTGCCGGTGCCATTACTGAAGAAACACATTTTACAATAAACGGCGGAATATTATCACACCCAGTGGATGACTGAGTACCCAAGGCATTTATAACAGCGATAACATCACCCTCTGAAACAGGCGACATATAATATAATGAAACTGTGCCTGTATATATATATATATATATATATATATATATATATATATATATATATATTTATATGAAGATGTATTTTCTCGGGTTCTAAGCCACGTGTAAGTTGTGTCTTGTGGAGAACCGTTCTGTCGACGTTTCAACGAGATCTCACTAGTCATCTCTTGGAACTGGTCTGCCGCTTACTAACGCTTAAGATAGTCTGACGTCTGTTTAGTGATTCGCCTACTTATTTGTTGCTGCCTTGGTGGGAAGCATTGCCTTATTGATGTCGCGTGCGCTTCATTGAATATAACTGATTCCAGTATCAGTTTATTCTGCAGTCGGTCTGTTTGATTATGTGAGGATTACGCTCTGTCGAGGATCATTTCATTCTTATCCTAGTCAGCCAGAAGTGGTTTTCATGTGTACGGCAGCGTCAGTCGCCGTCACATTTATTCAGGCTGATAGGTCTCTTCCTTATCTAGATCGCTTCGCTTATAATTCTTGTCAAAATCGATAGAATGTCATGTTAAGAGCCTATGTTGCGCTAACGATGATAGTTCTTTCTTGACAACTGTGTATCTGTGTTCTGAAAACATTAAGCTTTTAATCAATTTAAAAAAGTTATGGTTCCATTTATAATTTTGATAATTTGTACTGTATAAATAAAAAATTATTTTACTTGGTATATAAGTACATACTTTGACTGCGTGCTCCTTTATTAACATTAATAAGTAGATATAACCAACTCATCAATTTATATGATTCAATTCATTCACGACTGTTACCTCGTATACTCACAGAAAACATACTAGAAACGTTTTTTTGCTTTATTTATCTATTATTTCTACTAATTATTTTCTATAATCTGTAATTACTTTCTATCTACGTATAAAGTATCTATTTATTCGTTTAACAAAGTATTTTCACATTTTACCATTATTTTACAAGCTTTAAAAACCCCAGTAACTACGTTTTGAATAATATTTTACTTGTACTAATATTGTAAATTAAAAATCCAAGAGATTACATGGCTAGTATTAAAGATGAGTTAACGATAACGAAACGCACAGTGATGTTTAATGTGCAATAAAATTAACTGTAAAGCGTTGTGGTTTATATTAGAATAATAAAATGTTTTAGTATGTTTTTTCAAATTTAGATCACACTTAAAGTTTATGCACGACAAGAATAAAATTCAAAAAAGCATTAACTTTTTTGCATAATACTCGCCTGTTAGGAAAAATTGTATAACGTGTCCTAATAAAGCGGCGAAATGTTTTGTTGTCAAACACAACAAACTCATCGCACTTTCGATGCCATTTAGACTTATCCTCATCCATTCAGTCTTTTGTAACCTAAGGGTAAGCTTTGAAACTATAAAATTTCACATTTACGTCGCCCAAGGTGTTTTCTCCAGCGCTATAACTAAGAGTACTCTTTGTTGACGATTATCAAGTCGAACAGTAGGCCAGACGGCATTTTTCTTCGTCTCAAAAGAAACGAAAACAAACGAGTAATTTCGAAAATTTGTGGAAAGTTTTACAAAAGATTTTCTTTAACTTTCCCTTTCGGTGTTTGTAGTAGGGTACTAAATAGCATTTAATTTAAAACGGCTGAATGTAAAGTGTATCTATAAATCAATTTTAATTACCTAGAATTGACGACGAGATTTTACCACTACATTAGCTCACATTTATTCTTGCAAATTACACGCTATACGGTTTATTTGTTCTATATCGAGATGTTAATTATCACGTATTTTCTATTTATTGTATATCTCTTATTTCTGTATTAAAATCCGACTCCTATGAAAAGACAACATCGTAATTATTATTACATATTATAAATTCGTAGCAGAATCCTTGTTTTAATAAATAGCTACTAGATCACACAATACATATTACTACAAAAACTGAAATTAAAAAATTTTTTTTACTTATGTTAGGACACAAAATATGTCAAATATTAACAAAGAAATAATTATCACGTACAACAAAATTCCAAAAAGTAGTCCTTCCCGTTTATTTACTCATTCAATGTCTTCCTGCGCTATTGTATACTGAACTGTCTGTACTTTATGCCGAAGAGCGCCTGTGGTCTATCGCAGATGTATCAAATTGCTTAATCTCTTACTATTAGGAAAGCTTTGAATAGACGATGAAAAAACTTCAAGGACGTTTAAAACAATCTTTACTACATAAGAACGTGCAATTTCTTGTGAAAAATTAAACCCTCCGTCCATTTAAGTTGAGGAGCAAGGGAAGGTTCAACGATTCTTTTGTTTTTCCATTGTGAATGGTGTTTCATACAAAAACTGTGGTAATATGGTAGACAGACCTTTTTTCAAGAGAATATTGAAAATAGCGCCCATTGACGTTGGTCATGCATCCTCAAACAAAATATAGATTCTTCACTGAATACAATCATTACCTCAATGGAGCCTTTTCCTGTCTCCCTTTAGATGTTGTCCTTGGTCTTCAGCAGTGAGTGGTTTAAGTCTTAAAAATCTCATTCCATGACAGATTAATTAATGGACCATCTTCATCCTTGCCTTCATCAACTGCACTGAAAATTGCTTTAAGCAAAATTTTGACGAACGATTGTTAGTTTTTAAACTCTATTATCTCTTTTCTACGTTTCTGGTAATTTTTAAGCCACATCAAGATGTTTTAGAGTTTTAGAGTTTTATTACATTCACCATTTCCAACAACTTAAGTCTGTTGTTTCAAAATTTCATCCTAACGAATCAATTTCCATCAAGGAAAATCGTAAAAAATTCGAAGATTGCACCAGGTGTAGAAATTATTCACAATAATTACAACGGACTAGTTGAGGAACTTGAAAAATTAATAAAATTCGTTGCCGTTAGTAGTCAATGCAAACAGCAGACAGTGTCCAAAAAACATGCATTTAGCAACGCAAAAAATATTAGTGTTATTGCTAAAGTAAATAGTGTGTTAACGAAGAAGAAAGTTCAGATTTTAGCGGATTAAACAAATTTTTAGTGATAAGGGGTCTACAGGTAAGTTAAATATTAACAAAGATTGATTTAATTATGCAAGTGATGTCGGTGATGTATGTTGATGCTGTTTCCAGTGTACAACGGCAATCAAATAGCTGATTTCTTGCAAATAAATTGATTCCGAATATTACCAAGAGACATTATATGTGCTTTGAGAATAAGACTACAAAACGCTTGGTGAGTGTTAATTTCTTAAGTAATTTTTGGGATCCTGAATGGGCCGGAAGTATTACATTGACAAACTATCTTCAAAACCATCTCGTAGTATTTATGCCTTAAGCAAACTTGCATATGTAACCTGAGCTGAGGCAGCTATTGTGGCTTACTATTCACTTTTCAATCGTATATGGCCTATGCTATTGTATCTTGGGAAAATTCTGTGAAAGTTAATAAGTTCTTTTTGTTTAAGAAGTAATCTGTACGTAAGATTTTTACATTGCGTTATAGTGATAATTCTAAGCTGCATTTTATAAATAGCAGAATTATGTCATTTTATTCAACATTTATTATATTTACCATACTTTGCTGTAGATACACACGCATATAGCGGTCTTCAGGACTCAGGAGAAACAGTATCCAAATTGGATTCTACCAATAAATTACCACTTTCTTTGAAAAATACTGGCATGGATAGATTCAAGAAACGGATTAAAGCTTTACTGATTGACAAGCATTCACTTACATTTGTATTCGGAACCGTAGGGATGGGACCGGTTGTCGGTTACAGCAATGTAATTGTATAGTTATTGTGAATATTGTGTTGTGGGTTTCTGGCTAGAAATTGTTATCGTACAGGTTCTTTTTCTATATTTCATGTTACTTATTATTTAATGCTGCTTGTAACATGTTGACATATCCTGTTGCTTGAACAACATTAAGGATAAATAAAATCTATTTATTTGTCAAGTATTTTAGCATAAAATGTAGAACAGTCGTACTTTACATACAAGATCCTTCATTTCTTACGGCAATTTCGTTCACATGAAAAAGTTATTGAAACATACCTTAGGCTACAAATATTTAGTGGATCTTATTCACTTTGTGCATCCTTGGGCATCTGTATACTGACAACGCTGCTTAAAAGGGTAAGAGTTTGTTTATATTTATTTCCTGTTAAATCACTTGAGTGTGCTCGAAGCGCACGTGGCTAACCGAACGCTCGCAGTTTCAACTCTAGTATAAGCAATAAAAACATTCTGTATCTACAATGTAATATATGTACAAGCAAAGTATTATGATTAACTTATTTACGAAAACTTTTACACATGACTATATTAAAACTAAAGTATGCTTATTATTAAATGCATATTATTCTAATTGTAATAAACATGTGTACTAAAGATTTATAAAATGTATAAACAAGATAATAAAGACCAAATAGGTCTTTAAAAGAAGAAGAATTAGTTTAGCATAAACTATAATGTAACATGTTTGATTAAATATACACAATATCTAATATGTTAAAGATTAGTAACGTAGTAACTTCTTAATTAAAAGAGAATCGATTACAAACGTTAAAACGAACACGAAAGTAATAAAAATATAATTTATTAAGACAGTTTTCTATTTATATAACCTTTACTTTGTTCAAACGGTGTTTTTTATACCAACAAATTCGAATATATGCTTATACGAATATGTTATTGTTTTATTTAATAATATTTCGATAACCCTGCTACCTACCCTAATAGAATAAGTGCCAGGGTTAAATCAACAGCTACTGTAGCAAATAATAGAGTGAACTATTATCAAAAATTAAACTAAAGTAGATATGAATACTATAAAAGAAAAGTAAGTATATTACATCAATGGACATCTCTGAGACAAGATAAAGGAAATAGTAGCTTTTACTGGATTAAGGGTTATGCAGGTATTATATCAAAAAAGTCACAGATGAATTAGTAAAATCAAGCACAATTAAAAGTGAAACCAAGGATTTTAAAATTGTTATGATATATTAACTATTTTAAAACATAAATTACTTAAGTTACTGTGAGGAAAACAGTATCGAGTGTTATATGTATAACAACCTAATAAGTTTTAGCTTCATTAACTTGTCCTACTGTAGCTTACGGTGATGATTTAAAGATTTATTCGTGTATTTCTAACTCCTTTGATATGTAATTCCTTGAATACTAACTGGTGCGCTGTAGATAAATTAAAACTTATTATTAAGAAATGCTTCAAAATAGCCTATACTAGAAAAGTGACTCCTTGCAATGCAAGACATGGTACACTAGATATGTAATTAATTATTTATTGTCGCCTAACATGTCTTAATATATCCCACAGTGTTTACTCTTTCATGACATACGAAAGTCAGGTTCCTCGATAATTTTGTACACAAAATTGTTGTCTTACAGTCTCTAGCATACGAACGTTACAAGTTAGTACCTAAGTTAAGCTGTACTTTCCCTGATTGTCCTAAAAACGAAGCTGCACGCAAAGTTTTCAAGGAGAAATGCTAAGATATTGTATATTTCTCACAATGGAAATTAACCAAGAAAATACAAAATATTCTTAGTCCCAACAAAAGAAGAAGCTGAAATAATAATATGTTAGAGAATAAACTTATCTGAAGATTTAAGATATTTGGGAGCAATATTAGACGAAAAGTGTAATATAAAAGTAGATGCGGCTAATAAGAATAAAGAAACAACAAGACTATGTCATGCTCTAAAGTTAGTTTTTATGAACAAGAGAGAAGAATCGAAACAGACCAAAGTTAAGATTTTATAAAACATACCAACTCTAATCTGTAGAAGTCAATCGTGTTTTAATAGATACAGTCAGATATAAAATAACTGTGATAAAGATGAGAGTACTGAGAAGAATAGAGGGGGCTATCGGGCTCGACAAGATTAGAAACGAGGCTATCAGGGAAAGTTTAAGCGTTGTTTCTGTAGTTAGTATAATTGAGGAAGGAAAATTAGGTTGGTTCAGTCACTTTGACAGAATGAAGGAAATTTCAAAACTACTGGAAACAAAGAATTGCATCTAGAACAAAGCTCATCAGAAGGCATAGAAAAGAGACATGTGGAAAGAGTTTTGCTGAGCAAAACCGCCCTTGACGCCAAACAGTACAGAAGAGTCCGCATAAGTAAGTAAGTACATTTCTCCTTATAAATTTTGTATTGTTATTGTATTGAAACAGTTTTAGCGTATTTCAAGTCATCGAATGTGTCAAAATGCTAAACTTACAGTTTAGTTACATTTACATTATATTACCTATTATTGTAGGTAATTGATAAGCATCGATATATAAAAGATAATATAAAATAATAATAATATCTATTTCAATACACGACTAGTACAATGCAATAATACATAGTACGCAACACAATGAAACAAGTCTTGAAGAAAAAGCATAATCACAAGAAATAATTTTCCAAATTTTTACCTGTTTCTTAAATTCATAATTGGATTTAATGGCGGTTATGTTAATTAGCAGACAGTAATAATAATACAGTAATCTATATCTTTACATTCCCCAACAGCTCTTCGTCTGTCAACATTTGCTTAAACGGAAAAAGGAAGCCACGAAAAACCTTCTCGAACAGCTGGCCATCAGATTCGAACCCGAAACCCCCCAGCGTGATAAGTCAGTAACATCACAGAGCTATCAGTCATTTAAAAAGGACTACCTCTATACTCCAGATCAGATAAAAGGTGGTTGCATATTTTGATAGAAAAAGGTAATTACTCTCATAAGCATAAGAGACATAATTTTTATCAAAACTATTATAATACTTATGAAGAAAACATATAATCTATAAAATATATAAAAAACACATTAAAATGCATAAAAAATTCAAAAATTTTTTTACTTGAATGTACTTCTGTGAAGTATAATTTTGTATAAATTTGTATGTCAAAAACGATGTACTTAACACGAACATTCTCAGTAGATTATTACATAATGTAAATTAGGTAATAAAAGGTTTTCATTGTATATAAATTACAAGATTTGCTTAGCGATCGCTTAGTGATCTTGAAGCAAAATAAATACTACTTAATTTATTACAAACACAATTAATGTGATCTTCTCTTGTAAGGTTCTTGTCTATAACTAAACCCAGAGCAGTGGGATTATTATTAATCTATATTGAAATATTTAAATCGTCCGACACAGAAGAAATAAAATTTTTATTTTAATCTCATTAATTAGGAGTTTATTTTTTAAAACTCTTTCATTAAGTTATCATAAATCAGTTTGTTATAGGTATTACCCTATATAATTATGCTTATAGCATCAACATAATTAATAAAGTAGAAGTTACTACGTTTAGTTGAGAATGGCAAATTGTTAATGAATGCTAAAAATAACGTAGGTCTGAGGACTGTTGCTTAAGCTACACCAATATTAATCATAAGTGAATCA
This sequence comes from Dermolepida albohirtum, assembly GCA_031893035.1. Classification (NCBI taxonomy): domain Eukaryota; kingdom Metazoa; phylum Arthropoda; class Insecta; order Coleoptera; family Scarabaeidae; genus Dermolepida; species Dermolepida albohirtum. The sequence continues at coordinate 341,226 of JAVIWB010003414.1, forward strand.
TAATATGCATCGTCGCAGTGAAGTCTCTATTGTCTGTTATAGAAATAAATCTCTCATTCCCCATACTTTTCAATTTATACAAAAGGTAACTATGATTTATACAATCAAAGACCTTCGATAAATCATAAATAATCCTAAAATAGGTTTCCGATTATCCAAAGTAAACGTTTAATAAAAAATTAAAAATAAGAATGAAAACCGTGACTCTGATTTAATATGTTTTCATTAATTAAGAAATGCGTTAGCCTTTCATTCATTAACTTTTCAAATATCTTCGAAAATACAGGCAGCTCCTAATTATCAATAAATTTTCAATAAAATGTAGCACATTGGCGTTTTTCTAGGTATAGAAACAGTGCTGTTGTATCTAGAATTAAATATTAGCACGCCCGATGAAATTACATATTTTGAAAAGAAAATGATAATCTGCCTTTGATTCTAAATTTATAACAAATATTCTTAAATTGTATCAATCACATATCATTTTAAAACAAAATCTTCTTAAACAATTAATGTATTTACGAAAGAAATAACCCAACAAACAATTACTTGGTGAAAGGTTACTGTAAATCGAAAAATAATATGTCATTTGCAAATATCACTACGAATAGTTATTCTAAAATGATATTGCTGATGCATTTTAAATTTCAATGTGTCACTACTGTTAACATTACGCGAGTGCAAGTCCTTACGTTCGATGTGGGGATCCACATATAAACGTAAGGAACTATAAAAAAGCCTTACGAAATAAAACTGCTGCAAAATAAAAAGTTTTTGCAAGAAATGGCTTTCCCTAAAATTACGAGAACTCCGAAGATAGTACAGCTTCAGCATACATATATATACACGTTATACTATTTGCCAGTCAAAAAAAGCGTAGATTCAAACACGTGTAGAATTATTATGTGGCATTAAGAGAAACGTTTAAATTGGTTATAGGTTATTTAGTATAGATCGAGATAGGCAAATTGTATTATTAATTTGTCGGAAAAGTCTCATTTTTGTGGAACTTTGGTTTAAATTTCATAAAATATTTGTATATTTCAGTGTACTGTTGCATAAATAACTATTTAAATGAAAGTCACCGAGTTCGTTCCCAAATTCTCATGTAAGAAAATGATATAAGCCATATTCGTTTCTAAAGTCGTAGGTATATCGATCAAGAGGATTAAGGAGCAATGACAATAATGAGAATTTTACTACATCATTAGAAACAAATATAGGTATCAATTTTCAATATATTGTTATAAAAAAATTGCCAAACCACAGCAAACATGTATGTATTTAAATACTGCCAGGTTATCTGCTTCTGGGTTTCCAGGCTGGAACCGCGTCACTAGTATATCTGCCGACGTTTCGTACCCATTTGTATGGGACATCTTCAGGGCTGAACTACTGCACTGAAACTGCTATCTCAGTTTCAGTGCAGTAGTTCATGAAGATGTCCCATACAAATGGGTACGAAAAAAACACGCGGTTCCAGCCCGGAAACCCAGAAGCAGATAGCATGGACCACGACCGCGGAAGTCTACGTACCAAACTGCCAGGTTGTTCAATAAGTTTCATCGTTCGATAAGAAAAACACGATTTTAAGGTCTGAAATACATTTTATTATTCTATCCCGGAAGTGAGATCTCGGAAAGCTTTCGAAATACGCTTCCACGACTGCTATCTCGTACTTCTTCGTTCGATGAAAATCGTTTTCCACGTATGAATTTTTTGAGATGTGAGAACAACCAGAGCTCTGAGGGAGCTAAATCTGGCGAATAAGGTGGATATTGCAACAATTAGTACTTTAATATGCTGATTTCTACGGTGTTATTTTAAGCTGTGTGAAAGGATGCGTTGTCTTGATGAAAAATTATTTTTTATACTTAAAACTAGGTCTTTTCTAAGAAATTTCTACATGCAACTGATTCAAAAAGTTACTATAACAATCTAAATTCGTTATTTTGCCCCTTTAGAGGTAATCCAGGAACAAAATTCCTTTTGATTCTGGACTCTAACTCGCTTCGGAGCCGAAGTACTGGGTTCACATCATTCCTTAGCCTCTTGTTTTGGTTGCGGATCATGGAGATAGACCCAAGTCTTATCCATAGTAGGAACGACGCACAAAATCGTTTTTATTTTTTCTAAAATGCTTCAAATGTTGCTGAGAAGGTCGCGTTCTAATGTGTTTTTGTTCCATTGTTAACGAATAGAGCACCCATTTTACACACGGCTTTCTAAAACCCAAAACTTCAGCCAAAATATTGCTCGCATTGCCTAATGAGACGCTTAAGGCTTTTAAAACTGTCTCGGTTAATTGACGATCTTGCAAAACCGTATCCTGCATTTTTGCTATGATTTCTGGTGTTGATGTACTTTTTGGACATCTTTCACGTGGACTGTCTTCAAGACTTGCACGACCACGTTTAAATTCAGTTCCAATTGAAGGCGAAGTGTCCTTATACACTTTTAACAATCGTTTATGAATTTGTTTTGGTGCTACGCCTTCCAAAAATAAGAATTCTGTCACTGCACGATATTCAGTTTTTTCCATTGTAAAAAATACTGTGGCACGTCAAGTTTGATATGTAATGTATGGATACTATATAGCAAACATGTATTGTATAACTGTCATTTACATATGTATATTTTAAATTTATGGAATGTATAATGGAATTATAAAATAGAGTAAATGATGTATATTTATTAACTTTATACACTTTTCCGCGAGCGAAAACAAATTGAATTTTAAACTGGGAGTAATTAGTGAAAGAAATAATACTACCCACTCACCTCTCATTTTCAATATATTTAGGAACGAATTTGGCTATAATCCAGAAACGAATTCGAGTATTACATTTTTGCTACCTGCGGATTTGGAAACGAACTCGGTTCCGCTCGTTTAAATATTTAGATTAAATGACATCTGAATTGCGTATACTGGTAAGGTAAATTTTTATTATTTATCAAGCGAAAGGGTGTCGATAGCTTTATTCATACGTTCAATGAGCAGTAGTGAGACGTTAGATGCCAGTAAATTTTAGTAATATATGAAGAGTTATGTAACACTTACTCTTCTGCGAAACATCATTGGTCTAAATACAATATGAACTGGGCTATACATCTATAGCCTGGTATGTTTCCGATAGCATTACATTCAGCGATGTACGCCGCGCTGAAAAAATGTTCTTATACAAATAAGAAGATCATTTAAACATTAACATTTGCATAACTAAAATAATATTTGAAGTTATGTCAGGGATCTATAGAAGCAATTTCACTGTCATTACATATTTGTCTTAATCTGATAAAATCTGAATCTTTGTTTAAAGCACTACTTAATTTTCCTATTAATAGATAATTCTTTCGTAACTTAAAGCGTTCAACTATGAGCGTACATCGTCCAATATTTGCAGCGACTCTACTAGCGACAATGACGGATTTTTTAATTTGCCTATTGCCTCAAGTATGTCTTTGTAACTGTGAATAGTTCGCAAAGCTGTAAATACTGGATCATCTTCAAATTTGTTCTGACTGTCTTTAATATTTGCGGTTTCTTTTGAATTCGATTATAAAATTAAACTCTTTAAGAACTTTCATTTACCTCTAAATAACAGAGCATTAAGCATTAAGTTTATACAATACGTGTTAAGTTACTACACATATTTTTAAGAGAACCACCTATACTTGACATGGTTGCGGCATTATCAGCCATTACCATTAACATTTTGCCTGTTGAAAGCTGAAAGCTGATCAATGTATTTAGCACTATCCTCTCAAAATTGCTTCGCCAGTTCACTTTTTAGTCTTTTACTAACTAGTAACAATGATACTGACGGTTTAAGAGGTTCTAGTGTTCATACTACAATATTGAAAACAGAATTTTTGTTGCAATCCATACTCTTGTCCATACATAACCATAGCCTTTTGTTATTTAATTCAGATTTAACATTCTTTCCAATTTTTTTAACATAATTTTATAATGTTACTCTAGATGATCATTTCCTTTTGGGATTATGTAATCAGAATTTACGAAATTATTTTTAGCAGGTAAAGAAAACATAAAGTCATTATAATTAGTTACGTCGCCTGTATGTACTTATGTTGTGTTTTCTTGCCCAGTTTCAATGTGATTTTTACACACAAATTTGTCCTGAGAGAACAAAGACTTATCGCGAACTGGACATATTATTTTTGTGCCATTGTACTTTAAATCTGGAGATTCTTTTATGAACTTCCTTAACTTACATTTTCTACTGATTGTAGTACTATCACTACCTTCTGACGTTATTACGTTATACACAAAAGCAACGTAACGATAAATAGCACAATTGTTATCACCGAGTTGACGCGATGTATTAAATTCATTCTGTGAATTTACCGATTGGCCGCCAAGAATTGGTAGTTCTAAATATATTTCACCTGCCAGTATCTTACAAGAAATACAAATCAATTGCCACCCCCTGCTCAGAAAACCATTTGATCAGGAAAATGTTATTTTTAGAGGCTGTAAATCGTGTAATACGAGGCTGGCCGTTTATATTTCGGAAATAGCAGACAAAAAAAATTTTTATTATCGAAAATAGTTTTATTGCCTTTCAAAATATTCTCCTTGAAAATCAATGCACTTTTGCATTCGTTTAAACCAATCCGAAAAGCATTGCTGCCACTGTGAAGGAGGTATCTTCGAAATATGAGTTTTGAATGCCTCAACTGCCTTTTCCGGCGTAGAAAACCGTTAACCACCAAGTTTATTCTCCACGTGTGGGAACAAAAGGAAATAACAGGGTGCTAGATCAAGGATGTATGGCGGATGGCTCATCAATTCAAGGTTTCGCCCGGTCAAATATTCAATTATTTAACCTGTGAGAGCTCGCATTGTCATGGTGGAGAATGATCAGTCGTTTTCTGTTTGTTTTCCTTATTTCTTCAAAAACTTTTGGCAAATAAATAGTTGTGTGCCATTCGGAATTGACCGTTCTACAACTCTCTAATGGCACAGTTGCAACGTGACTGGTTTTTCCGAAAAAACAGGTCACCATTTGTTTTGATGCGCTTCGAGCGCGAACAACTTTTGTTCATCTTGGAACACCCACACAGTCGACTGCTGTTTACTATCGGGCTCATACGTATAGATCCAAGATTCATCACCTGTGACGACTTTATAAATGTTCTTTGAAATACCGCCATTGTATTTTTGTGCAGCACTACAACATTTGTGAGACGACCTTCACGAAACACATCGTCCCAAGAACGCCGTCCAAATTTGAATTCACTATGCCAGCGATATACTGTAGTTTTCCATGGTGCTTCATCATCATATAAAGAATCCAGCTCGTCGATGCATTCTTGTTGAGATAATTCACACAGAAAGTTATGAAAAATAATTACACGAAAATGTTCGCGAGTTAATACCATTGTTTCCCTGACATAGAATTTGCAAGTTACTGTTAATAATAGAAATAGCGACCGGATAATAAAACTGTCAAGCTAAATATATTGTCAAAAATGACAAACTTCACGATGCAGTCATCAGATCGGAGGCAACACTAACCATATTGCCAGTTCCCGAAATATAAACGGCTACCCTCGTATAGTACCTGTCGATATGCAATTTCAATAGCAATCAATTTATTTATAACATGCTTAAAAAGATATCTAACATCAGGCTGCTACTTCATGGAAGAGTAGTTTGATAGAAAATAATTTAATCAAAATCTATTCTCTGTATTTTTTCTTTCTGATTTATTCCATACTTATCCATTGTAAATTTGCTATTTGTAATGTATCTGAAATAAATTGAAATGATGATTATTATTATTAAGTATTGTAAATAACATAATACTTTTACATTTTCTTTTATTTTAAATGGATGTTCAACACCAAATATTAATGTCTTAAAGTTGCACATAAAACCAAGCATTTAACAAATAAGAATTTAGCTGTCAACTACTTAAATACTTGACGCCGCCTTACATAATCAACCACAGTCAGTAACAGATAGACAGATAAAATGACCTGAAATAGACGTTTAATTATTACCACTTAATTATTAAAATAGTTTTCTATAGATTGAAATAAACGTCAGCTTCAAATTACTTACAAACGAACAGATTTGATATGCAGTGCCGATAACCGATAAATGTTCGTGTAATATCCACACATTTTTTTTTAAGTCGATGTTGTAATTAAGCATATTTCTTACATAAACGTTTGTATGAAATTTCAAGTAAGTAACAGTTAACAGTATAAGAATATATTATTTTAAAATTAACTGAGTTAATCATTAGTAAATCAAAATATTTTCTGTGTAAATGCACGGTAAATTTTAAACATAACGCAAAATACAAGATGTTTCGAAAAGAATGTACGTATTTCGAATGCATATATTTATTAAACTTTAAGACATACGAATATGAAACTTTACACACATATTTATGAACCTCTCAAATTCAGATTACAGATGTGCAATATGTCCTCCATCAGCGACACGAACAAAATCACATCGATACTCAAATTCCTCCCATACTCGGGCAAGCATGTCCTTCGTCACTAATGTTATGGCAGTACGGATCCGATTCTTCAACTCTTCCAGGTTCTGTGGGAGTGGTGGTACATAAACGTTATCTTTAACGAAACCCCACAGGAAGAAGTCACAGGGCATCAAATCCGGTGACCGCGAAGCCCAGCTAAGACATGCTAAGTCGCTAGCTCCTAGACGAATAATCAAACGGTTCGATAGAGTTTCATTCAGATATTCACGCACTTGGCGACTCCAGTGAGGGGGTGCCCCGTCTTGTTAAAAAATGAAGTTGTCTTCGTACAGCTTCGGAAACAACCAGTTTTGTAACATATCGAGATACTGCTGACCGTTAACCGTGTTTCCATCAAAGAAGAATGGGCCGTAATCTGATGATCGGGATATCGCACGAAACACATTGATTTTAGGCGAATCTCGTACATGTTCAACGGCTGCGTGTGGGATCTGTAGACCCCAAATTCGAACATTGTGTCTGTTTACCAGACTACTAACATGGCAAGTCGCTTCATCGCTGAATACGATGCATTGTGCGAAAGTGTTATCATTGTCAACAGCATCAGGAATCTCGTTACGAAGTGCCACAAGTTTCGAAGGATTATGTTGGAAAGCAGTTTGAATTCGTGCAACATTTTCTTCAGAAACACGAGGGCGGCCAGAACTCTTTCCTTTAAATACCCATCCTGTATCTACAAACTGTCGATATCATCTGCGAATGTTCCACCCATTCGCAGGATCAATTTGGTAGCTCAACCTAAAACGTCTTTGCACTGTAATCACGGAATTGCACTTCGCAAACTCGAGAACACAAAATGATTTCTGCTGCGGAGAAGCCATTTTAAACATATGACCATTACCAAGAAAAACGGAAGACAACTGTCATTTAGCGGCTATTAAATAAACTAGACTATGTATTCGTTTCTCTAATAGCCGAGCTGTGGCGCAGCGATCGATAGTTTGGACGAAATAATACTTTGTAATACGTATATTCTTTTTGAAACACGCTATATTTTCCAAGAGTTTAGATTAGGTATGCAGATGACATTTTCGCGATATTTTATACATATAAATGTAACTTAGACGATTTCGTCAAGCAACTATATTCAAAATTCCCTACGATTAAATTTAAGGTAGAAAAGAAAACAACGGCACTTTACCTTTCTTATTTACCCTAGTAATTATAAATAGTCATAAAATAGAAATTTATATTTTCCGAAAAGAAACTAATGTTAATAGATTTATTTATCACAGCACGCAACAAAACATGACTTCTTTCAATTTTTTATCAATTATTTGCTTAGTTACCCAGTAACGAAAGTGAGGAAAAGAATTGAATTTTATTAAGAACATTGCAAAATACAATGGTTTTGATTCAGAAATAATCATGGATTAATTATGAAGTCTAACATAAAAAAGACAATCCGAGATACCACATGTTTGTCACCTCAAAACAATCGCGACAAGCATTTTATATGTTTACCTTTTCACCCTTTGACGAAAATTAAATTATTGTTTTTAAAGAGCACGGTTTTCAAGTTACATTTCGGTTCGCTAAATCTGTTAAATTACTCTTAGGAAATGGGAAAGGCAAAATCGAGATCAATAAGAAATCGGGAATTTACTGAATTACTACTACTGTCTAGAGTGTAATAAACGGTACATAGTCAGACAAAATGTTCGATAGAAATCCAGTATAAAGGACATATAGCGCACGTCAAATTTAATCGACCTGAGAAATCTAGTTTAGCAAAGCATGTGCTAGAGAGTAATCATAACGTACCCGCGAATTGTCTGCATTTGCTTAAGAATGTGAATAAGTACCCTGAATTAAATATCTCTAAAGGCATATATATTTCGAAAAACTGAAACCATGCGTTAAACGCCAATGATGGTCCGATCCCATATTCTTGTCTCTTTTGGTTCATTGACAAGTTATATACGGCCGTTAAAAAAATTCGCATATGTAAGCAGATGGTGTACTTTAAGATCAGTTTTGAAAGTCCGATGCGGATTTATTTCCGTGCTGATTTTGCCGTGGATTCAGATGCGACACTGTAATTAATTAGCTGCTAATGAAGGCAACTTAATTGTCGAAATACGTATACAGAATACCACAATTATAGTGGAAAGGGGTTTTATTAACTTTTAGTTATTAAGTTGATTAGTGTAAATGTATGTACAAAATTTAAAAGTAAATGCTATTTAAAATGAACAGTGAACGATTTTAGGTAGTTCTGTATCTAATTCGATTTATGTTAAACTAATCTTAGTTTAACATAAATTAATTTAAAGTGCTTGCGATAGTACATTTGGACAGTAGGCCAATAAGCGGCTTACAAAAACTAGCATTTCTGAGTGTCGGCGAAGTTATGAAAGCAATTCCTACAGCTGCGTTGAAATATATTGATATATGTCTCTAAGAAAATGTCTCTAAGAAAGAACAAGGAGTAGGAGCTGGAATTTAATGACTCAAGAAAAGGACGATGACTTGTACCATCGTCCTAAGTGTAGATTACGGTACGATATGCTTCGCATATATTATAATATAATTTTTTATAATGCTTTCAAATTGTTTTAATTAAATACGATTCACTTTTAAAAACCTTTAAAATTATTAAGAAGACAACGTTTTCACGTAGAATCCCGGTTCCTAAAATATTCCATTTATATTTAATTCAGTTCTATTTCGTCCAATTTTTAATTATAACCAACGTTCATTTTATCATTTGTTTGTTTCAATTATATACTAATTATATTAAGCAAGTATTGTGACGTATCTTTTTAAAGTGCTGTTTACTACTAAATTTTCAATATCATGTTGTCACAACCCTTTAATTATGTCGGACCTCCTAGTTATTTTTATCTTTTTGATGTGTTTTTCCTATATCGCGATTGAATAATTTCAGCTTAATGTTCTGATTCTTTTAAAAGACCGTTCCTTCAGGGAATCACTCCTACTTCTATCACATTTCCCGACTCCGGAACAACTGCACGATCATGAGTGATTATTCTGCCATAACACAATATATGTAGTGCCCACCATATATCGTGTGCAGCGATATACAAGATGCCCTGCGCCGTAACACATATATATATACACACATTTGCTTGTTAAGTGCATTCGTGTATCGAATTATGTGTGGGTATACTTACACACGTACAAATTTTTTTTACTAATTCTTATGTATCTTATTCCACAGCTTTATTACGAGTGAGGGTAAAATTGTGGGGTTCTCCATAAGTCTAGCAACAAGTTGTTCTTTGTTTTCAAGGTGTTCTATATAAACCAAATATTTTCAGCCTTCCCCATAAAAAACAAAGTAGAGGATTTAAGTTCGATAACCTTCGCGGCCAAGCAACTACCGAAGCTCTTCCAATGCACCGATTCATATAATTTTGATTAGGAAAATATGTTTCTTGTCTACAAAAGTGAGGAAGTGCGCAATAGTATTGTATCCATATTCGTCGTCTTACATTAAGAGAAACGTCACTCAGTAATATTGTAAGCTCATATTCCAGAAAACGTAAATAACGAACTGCCGTGAGACGTTCTTCGATTACCATATAAACGGACCCTAATATATTGTGGATTTTCGAGTGCCGAAAAATATGAATTGCTGGTGTTATTGATGCTGTTTATTGTGAACCACTAAACAATATTTTCAGACAAAGCCTTCGATTTCTCACTAACCAGTGACTAAATTCAAGTCATGACGCGCAGTCGCCAGGTTTTAAAACTTGTACATAGGGTCCTGGTACAAACCGAAATTGTATAAAGTCTCCATACTCTCATACAGGCTACGTTAAATCTGTTAGCAATTCTTCGGACAACAGTAGAAGGTTGAGCGTCAACCATATTCAGCATTGCTTCTTCTTGAACAAGTTATTGTTGGACGGGACGTTCCGAAGTAGCTGCAGGAAACTTTTCCGTTTTTCTTAAACATCGATGAACATTGCTAGAAATAGTTATACAAGGCACCTTACGAGTGGAAAATCGTCGACGATATTCATCAACTGCCGCTCGTCCATTTCCATTACATAATCCATAAACAAAGCGAATATCGGCGTATTCTTCGTTTGAAAAAATTAACAAAGCTACTTAGAAACAAACTTCTAAGAATCGGTTCATAAAAATTTTTAGAATTTAAATGAAACGTAACGCCGCATACAATATAGTCAGAAAGAAAAGTCAGGTATTGTATATATCTGACATAACTTCTAACAATACTTTATCATAATTTCTACAGTGAAAAAAACAGTGAATAGACAAAAAATTGTGAAAGGGAATTGATTTTTGTTGCTAGGGTTACAAAGTATCCAAGAAATAATAAAGGAATCATTTATTTTAACTTCGCTATAAACATATTTCGTCAACTAATAATTCTTCTGCTCTGCTTAACGTCGATCAATCATATTTTAAAAGTTCCTTTTATTTAGTTTTGCAAGTCAATTTCTATATTTCCACACTCTAAATAGAATCACGTAATGATGCGTAATGCGAGTGTAACAATGTTAAACAGAAAATATCTTACATTTGATAAAGAATTTGCTTCTAGACATATTATCATGACCTAAACAACGGATAATATCGCAATTAAAATTTGAAGTGTAAAATTTATCGTAAAATTAAACAATGGTGTGCAATATTCACGCATTAAAAACGGGAATAACAATAATAGGTTGTCTAAAGTGTTTTAAAAACTCTAAAATGATCTATTTTTACTATTCTATGATATTAAGATATCTACTGACGAACTATTTTTCCTTATAATTTGGTATCAATTTATTCATTGATCGATTCGAATTAAATGGAGTTTATACAATAAATATATGTATATTTCTCAAATTTGTATTGCTTGTTGGTACTGCTGTCAAGAAATGCATATCATTTATGAGAGAATTGTTACTTCTTTACCATTTTTGTAATCAAATCGTAAGTACGTTGGCCAAGTATCCCATAATAGGGGCTGATTCACTTGGAGATACTTTTTCAAAAATAAAAAAATAATAAAAACTTCAATTTTATCGAGTATTCTTTACTATCATACAAAAGAACCATTCTTGGCATTTATTTTTTAAAAATTATTTCTTTCAAATGTTAGCCGTAACTGCGCCCAACATGGTCCATTCTGATGTTCCAGTTTTCGATGAAGCATTCGAGCATTTCGAGTGGTATTTGGCGAATAACGCGAGTAGTGTTGGCTTCTAATTGCCCAATCGTAGATGGCTTATCCATGTAGACTTTGGAGTTTACGTAGCCCCAAAGGAAAGAGTCTAAAGGTGTGATATCACATGATCTAGGCGGCCATTGCACAGATCTATTACTTGAAATTAAATCTTCACCGAATTGTCGTCACAATAAAGCCATGCTTTCATGGACTGTGTGGCAAGTAGCGTCGTCTTGTTGGAACCAAATGTCGTTGCGATTACGGGCTTCAATTTCAGGCAGCAAATACTCCGTTATCAAGGCGCGATAACGGGCGATATCCACAGTTACATTGCGGCTGTCTTCATTTTTTAAGAAATATAGAATAATTCCACTTGCTAGATATGATATATTTGGTCGCGCATTATGCAATAATGACAATGTCGTTTCAAATTTTTCGATGGTATAATGAATTGTGCGTTCGGTGGGCCGATTACGTACTATAGACTATAAGTTGCTGTAAGCGCACGAAATACATTTCTCGTGGAACGCTAATTTTCGAAATACACCTGAATAATTTGTGACGCTGTTTTGGTGTACGCGTTCTGTTGAAATATTTACCATGTCTGCTATCTTTCTCACTTTGAGTCGTCGATCTTGCGTAATAATATTATGGATTTTTATAATCATTTCCTTAGAAGTCACGATTTTGGGTGCTCCAGAGCGCGCTTCATAAACACAGCTTGTTCTACCACGTTTAAATTCATTTACCCATGTTTCCCGTAACTCATCTTTTATTTCGGTAGCTTTCATACCCTTAATTACGAAGTATTTAGTCACCGCACGATACTCTGCTCCATTTTAAGAAAACGACGTGTTGCTTCTTTTTCAATCAGCTGTCAAAAATAAACTAATCAACTGATTTATCTAAATATCGTAAAATATGTAAACATATAAATAGGCAACCTAAATTATAGAGCATTTGTTTTACCAATTAGAGCGCCACCTATGTGTCATTCTTACTACTTGTCAAACTATCCTCGTATATAGTAGCTTAATTTTCTTTATTACAGTATACAACTAAATACTTGCAATATTAATATATTTAGTAAAACACTGAGTACGGAAAAACCAACTCCCGAAATAAAGGACAAATAACAAATTAGTCTTAGAAACTATTCAAAATATATGTTACAATTTGAAAGAGCAATATTTGTTATGTATGTGCACTTCATATACACATATAGTTAAAGTATACAAAATTAATAAACCATATATTAAACAAACGTAAAAGTGCGCTTCGATATGATAAAGCGAAAATAAATAACTTTATTTAACTCTTCTGTATTTATTTAGACGTACATTTCGTACGGTTTTAATTATTAATAAAAAAAAGTCATATCTCAGTTATACGAGGAAAATTTAACGTAAAGTAAGACTAACAAATTAGTTAGCGCATTAAGCTTTTTATGAATTTTTAACACAAAGGGTTTTCCATTAGAGGTGAAACTTTTGTTAAATGAGATTTCTTTCGGGAGTTTTTTTTTTATTTTTATGCTTATTTGTGTCCACCATAGCATCATGGAAGAATACACGTTTCAACAACGTTTAAAATAATTCAGACGTTTTCTACTTTGCGTGCATTAACTTCAAGTTTCGGTCATTATAATCGTCCAGGTCGAAGAACAATTGTACGTTTTATGCAAAAACTCAAATCAATATATTCATTTCGTAATGTTCCTGCGCCAGTGAGACAAAGAAGTGCAAGAAGCTAAGAGAATATTGCAAGTGCAGAGTGCTCATGAAGATCCAAATGTGTCAATTCCTTGTCGATCTGAAGCATTGAATATTTTTAATAATTTTGCGAAAAGATCTTGTCTCATAAACTTACAAGAATGCTTTAACTCTCAAAGCAAACTATGATAAGTTGAGTCACAGATTCAGTAATTAAACTTTAGAGAAACTTGAAAATGATCCTGAGTTTCATAGGAAAATGATTTTCAGCGGCGAAACTCACTTTTAGCTTCATGGCTTTGCGAATAATTACACAGGTCAACCATGAAAAAACTTTTTTTATAAATTTGGCTCCCCTTTATGTTTTTTGACGTGCTGAATCCGAAAATGAAGTTTAAAATTCCACAGAACGTAAAGTTTCCTCGCATGTTTACTTTACGTTATTTATGCATTGTATGCGTATAATAATACCTTGTCTCTACACCTAATTAGTAATAAATATTAAAAGTGCACTTTTGAGTATCTGCGTGACTAATACAAAGAAAATCACGAAGGCATATACTTTCTAATCTGCAGATGCATTTTTTACACTCACGTTTAAATTTTTTCCATGACAATCTTGGAGCTGTAAGTGAGGAACAAAGGGAGCATTTCCACCAAAATATAAAGGAGATGGAGACACGGTATCAGGGTCGTTGGAATGTCAACATGATGGGAGATTACTGTTGGACCCTTCTACGAGCAATTCCAGAAGTATCATATAAAAGGAAAAGCTACACTCGAACTTTTACCGTGAAGAGGTTGAGGAAATACAAAACTTTAGATTAATAAGTAAACAACTGTTCATATTCAAACTTACACTGCTATTGTAATAATAAAATATTAAATTTTTTTAATTATACTCTGATAATAAATTACGTACCTTTAAATTTTAACTATATAAAGGGTTTTCCAATGAGGACTTGACAACTTTTTTTCAAAATAAAATGCAGACCATTTGAGATATTTCAAAAACTTTATTATCGGGTTGAAGTACAATCAAAACATTTATGATTGGAACTAGACTTCGTTCATATGGCCACCGCGGGCACGTTTGCAGCGGTCGAATCGTTGGACCCAATTTTCGATGACACGGCCACACAATTCGGCCGAAACGGCTGCTATTTCGCGTTCAATGTCGGCTCTGAGCTCTTCCGACGTTGTCGCAATGACTTGACGTAGCCCCAAAGAAAATAGTCTAGAGGCGTTAAATCGCACGAACGAGGCGGCCAATCGACTGGTAGATTTCTTGAGATAACACGCTCATCAAACTTACTCTTCAATAAATCGATTGTAACGTGTGCTGTGTAGCTTGTGGCACCGTCCTGCTAAAACTACATGTTGTCCAAGTCCATATCTTCCAATTCGGGCCAAAAATAATCGGTAATCATGGCGCGATAACGATTACCATTCACAGTAACGTGACGATCATTATCGTCGACGAAAAAATATGGCCCTATGACGCCGCCGGCATGCAAACCGCACCAAACAGTTATTTTTTGTGGATGAAGTGGTGTTTCATGAAGCACATGTGGATTTTCACCCGACCAATAACGCATATTTTGCTTATTGACGAACCTATTGAGCCAAAAATGAGCTTCGTCACTGAAAATGATTTTGCGATGAAATTGATCATCTTGGCGCATCTTTTCCAGAGCCCAATCAGAGAACGTACGTCGCTTCAAATGATCCATCGGCTTCAATTCTTGAGTCAGCTTGATCTTGTATGGGTGTAAACCAAGATCCTTACGCAAAATTCGCCATAAAGTGGTCTGGGCGATGCCCAACTCTTGAGAACGCCGTGGAATTGATTGATTTGGATCATTTGCTAAGGACGTTTCAACGGCAGAGATATTTTCGACACTTTGACCAACCCGTTGTCTCACTGGCACGGCAACATCACACAACGAATATGTAGACTCAAATTTTTGCACTAAACTTGTTACTGCCTGTCTACTAGGGCGAGAATTACGACCGAAAATCGGAGTTAACGCTCTTAAAGTAGCGGTCACCGACTCCGAATTTCTGTAGCAAATTTTTATAATATGCAGACGTTGTTCGTTCGTGTACTTTACCATGATGAAAATGTTAAGTTTACTGAATAAATTGACAGTGACAGTTCGTTGATTAGTGAAAGGGTGCGTTCACAAATTGAATTAAAACTTGTCAAGTCCCTATTGGAAAACCCTTTATTTTAATACTATCATACCCAACAAAAGATAAAGATTGCGAAAAATTGGTACGTGGTAGAAAAAAACTGATTGAAAATTTGGATTCAGCACAACAAAATACATAAGAAACAGGTTGAACTTTGAAAAAAGTTTTTAAAAAATATTTATTGGTTGGCCAGTGTTATCGGTCTGAAAATCGGCCAGAAGTAATACATAAAGTAGCATTGTAT
Organism: Dermolepida albohirtum; assembly: GCA_031893035.1. Classification (NCBI taxonomy): domain Eukaryota; kingdom Metazoa; phylum Arthropoda; class Insecta; order Coleoptera; family Scarabaeidae; genus Dermolepida; species Dermolepida albohirtum. The sequence goes on from JAVIWB010003414.1 coordinate 357,072, forward strand.
CTACTGAAACTAACTGTCTGATATGCTTTTGTGCTAGAGAAGTCGTTTAACTTTACATTTTTTTATGAAACTGGAACGTCCGTTACTGTCATCACCCAATTTTAGTTAGATTCTTTCGATCCGAATCGAATGTTCTCTACTTGACTGACTATGGTTTCAATAAGACTGTACCACTTGCCATACTGCCGATCAAACAATCGCTTACTAAATTTTATTTGCTTAAGGGTCTAAAATTATCGCTTGGCGTTAGCATTCGTTCACGTTTTTTGTTCACAATTCAAATTGACGGTTTTCACCTTTCTGGAAGCTTATATATGACCAATTCCAGTGCAAAATGTGATGTATGCGTTCAATCGATGTACTAACAATGCCATTTAGATCATTAATCAGCAATGTCATTAATTTTCCTGATCATTCCCTGAACTGTTGCAGTTTTTGATGGTTCTTGTAGCACATCAACTTCCTTACTAACATCACTATGTTTAAATTGCTTAATTCAGTAACAAATTGTGGCTTTCAAGGTAGCATTGTCGTCCAAAGTCGGTTGAATATTAAACAAAATTTCAGATATATTTAGTGCCTTAAAAAGTAACTGTTGGATGGTAATAAGAATTGAAAATTTATGCATTTGAAATTATTCCTTTAGATTCTTTATTCGCATTCCTATAACCTGTCTCTATAAAAAAAAGATGACGGCATTAGAATATAATGCTTCAGGATTTTCCGAAAGATGATGCTAGTAATCAAATCCCACTTCCCACTAAATCACCCTCGCATACAAAATTTCGTTAACCTAGTCTTTCCAGAATAGATGAAATGCTGTGTAGAGATTTTTATGACATAATAATACATTCGTAAAACATGTATTTACACTTTTTTTACACAAAAATACTTACACATGCTTGAACTACCAAATCGACATAAAATAGAATACTCCATCGCATTTTATTATAATAATAATATAGTTTATTGCCGAACAGGCGAACCCATTTACAGAGCAAAAATACATACAACGTACATAGCACAAAAATATCAAGTCACAAAAGTAAATTAAATTGCTGGCAAAATAAATAAATAGTAACACAAATTAATAAAAATAAGTGAAAATTATAAATTAACGCTATCCACAAAAATACCACCCTGCATGGCAAGCAACATGAATTAAAGCAGCATTCTAAAAGTTTGTCCTTGGTGTGCGGCAACATAAACGTGGCCAAACTTCTGAAAGAAGAGCCCGTGACAGAGAAATTTAAGGTGGACAGAAGTGCGGAACCGTAAGTTTTAAAAATCATCTACGTATATATGTAAATATTAAATAATAGTATATAATAGACAAGATATATCTAACTATATCTTGTTAGCAGCCGTGGATAATAAGTAGTTGTCTTAGTGGAAGAACACAACAGTGTTGCTAAAGTAATTTCTAAACTTCAGAATTGCTTTTGGAAATTGGAGGTGCTCAACAAAGGAGGGACAAGGTTAACCAGTATCAACAAAGCAATCACTTTCTTAATGCAGTCCAGGTTTGAAGTTCAAGGCATGTAATAAGAAATCGTTTGTATACATCTGCCTTACATACCCGAAAAGCATTGGTTTGCGTTCCTCTTACTGCAAAACATAAAAAAACTCGTAATATATTGGCAAATGAACACAGCAATTGCATCATAAAAAATGGGAGCGAGTATTATTCAGTACCCGGGAAAAGACCCAATGTATGGGCCGGGATAAATACTGGGGGCCACACCTACCTTCACATGATAGAAAAATGGAACTCGTACTGCCCAGAAATATCTTGATAAGGTTCTAAGACACACTTTTATTCCGTATGCATCAGCAGCGGAAGAAGAATTCATTTTTATAGACAATAATGCTCATCCCCATCGAGCTAACATTAAAAACAAGTGGATTAATAAAGTTTACATAGAAAAAATGGAGTGACCAGCCATTTCTCTGGATAGTAATCCAGTAGAACACGCTTGGAATGTTATGGGAAGATGTGCTGCTGCACTAATATGCCACCAAGAATGTTTTAGGTGTTACAAATGCTACCAGGGAGGAATAAGATATTATTTTCCTAAAAATGTTCGACATGTTAATTCGGCTCATGGCAATAAGATGCTAAACTTTATTTTTTTGTAAAAATTATAGCAACAAAAGTCTGTAAAATTGAATATTTTTGTATTTTCTATGCTATTTTATACTTTACCAAGAAGTCTACTTTTCGAAACAAGGTAAATACAATAATAGACTTCACAAATATGCATGTGTATTAAAACTAAAAAATTATGTTAAACTTTTTTTAAAAATTAAATCATTTATAATAAATATACATTAATTGTGTTGAGTAGTGTAGTCCTCATATTACAATACAACTGACATATTTGCAGCTCTATCAAATTATAAGACTACAATTTTTAATTTAATATCACTCAATATTATATACGGTGATCAGAAATTCGGAAAAACAGATAATCGTCAGGTGGGATGCTTCTATGACTAATTCTGAGTCGACAATCCCGTTACAAAAATGTATTGTCAGTCGTTAAGGCACACCAGACCATCAATGGTGAGAAGGTGGGACAAAAAATAAATATTTCTAATTTTTTTAAATTTTCTATGACCATGTTTCTTATTGTCGAATAAAATTATGCAACACTACGTTGGTGTAATTAATCGTTTTATGCCAATATTTTACATTAAACGTTTTTTAACTGCTTTTATTCTATAAAGTACATATGACAACCTTGACCTAAGTCTGTAATTGAACAATAATTATTTGTCTAATTTTAACCTTTTGAAGCTTAACGTTCATTATTTTCGCCTCGCTTCTGATATGCCAAGAAATTTGTAATGCACACTTCCAATGAATACGCTAATATACAAATGGTATTTGGATTTTGCAATAGAAATGCGCACTTGGCAAAAGACGAATATACAATACGGTATTCATACCAACAACACCCATCTACCAATCCATTTCGAAGATTGTAACAAACAAGGACATTCGTTTCCAGTCAACGTTACGTTAATTATTATTATTATTGTTGTTGTTACTTTCATTATTATTTTCATTAAACTTAAACAAAACTTATATTTTGTCATATTATTCCTACTAATTTATTGATGGTTTTATACAATGTTGTCAAATCTACACTTCTTTTAAACAATTCGTATAGTTTAACTAATGACAATACAGCATTTCTGTTAGACTTGTCAACTCAGAATTAATCATAGAATCATTCTACCTGACGATTATCCGTGAATTTCTGGCCACCCTGTATATAACATTATTATATATCATAATTGTATCTCCGAAGTGTCAAGAGTTGCATTGTAAAGGATTTTGCGTCTACACAGGCACAATTTCTTCTCGTTCGATGGCTTCTGTAGTTGTACGCACATTAATAACACTTGAACGTGACAATCATGCACAAACAAAGGGTTCAGCCCACGAAGGATATCGAATTATGTATATCTACCACTAATTTATACATCAATTTTACTGAATACACAGGAAGATTAATCTGAAAATGGAGTCAATCCAGAATGTCTCCGCGTGAACTCTAATTACATACATGTGAATGTAAGTACATATTTTGAGCAACTTGTTTTTCTCGATTTTCAATTACATTATGCTACACTTTATATCACAAAAATAAAGTAATGAATGAAATGATTCCAGTTTGTAATACGCTTTATTATATACCAGATGTAAAAACAAACTATTATGTCATTTTTTCATATGTTAAATTAACCAATAGTTAATTACATAAATAAATGTGAAATGATGCATAAGGAAAACACTTAAAGAATGTCAAATTATTGTACTTCAATGAAAAAATTACAATTGTTCACTGGACTTAATTATGAGAATTCCAAGACATGCTTTCTTTTAACTATTCGGTCACCGGGTACTAAAGGCTGACATTTATATGTGAAAAATAATATCTGCCAAATGGCCTCCTCTTGTAGCTCCACAGACATTCACTCTTTTGTTAAAATGTTCAATGACATTTTGACATAATTAAGGCTCTATCTCACCAATGACACGAATGATTTCATCTTTCAAAGCAGGAATTGATTGTGGATTGTTTTTATAAACCTGACTTTTCACATAACTCCAAAGAAAATAGTTTAACAGTGTCAAATCACATGATCTTGGTGGATAATTAAAATCACCGTTTCTTGAGATTACACGTCCAGGAAATTTTGCTCTCAACAAATCAATTGATTCTTGTGCAATGTGAGGTGTAGCACCATCCTGTTGAAACCACATATCCTTTAGATCAATATTCATTAATTCAGGCCACAAAAATTCGGTTTTCATTCGACGATATCGATCACCATTGACAGTTACAGCTTCACCAGCAGTATTTTCAAAGAAGTAACACCAAACAGTAACTCATTTAGGATGCATAGGTTTCTCATGAATATTTCGTGGATTTTCCTCACCCCAGATACGGCAATTTTGTTTATTAACATAACCACCAAGTTCGAAATGTGCCTCATCGGAAAACATTATTTTTTGAGAAAAATGAATTGGTTGTTTATTGATGAAATTGACAAATGAACGACGTTTTAAATGATCTAATGCCTTCAGTTCCGGTGTTATTTGAACCTTATATGCCTTCAGAGCTAAATCCTTCTGTAAAATGCGCCATGTTGTTGATCCACTAAGTCCAAGTTGTTGTGAACGTTGTCTAATGGACATTTCAGGATCTTCAACAACACTTTCACGAACCAAACCAATATTTTCTTGTTAATAATTCGACCAATAGTGCTTTCGGATGGACCATTTTGCTAATTTCGCCTCTTTTGAGGCTTCACCATACACAACACACAACTTTTATGCACTAGTATTTCGTTTTTTTTTCCTTTATTGAAGTAAAAATAGCAAAATACTTACCACGAAAATACGTATTTTTTTCATTTTTTGTCGGTACATGGTACAGCAGAAGGAACGTATACTTTCCAAGTAGAGGTAACGAAATTTAAATTACAGTAACATTTCACTAATACAATATGAGAAAAACTTACAAATTAGTTCCGAAAAATAACTTGTTTCAAGTAATAATAATAATAATAATATTTTTATTGTCCAACACACAAGCCATTTAAAGGACAAATCAAAAACATTAGCTACAGTGTACAAGTACTAAATAAACTAACTTAAATATATATGAAAATTAAAACATACCATAATAATAAATGAAAAACTAAGAACTCAAGTATATATTTATAGTTAAAAAAGAAAAAAGAACTGAGATGAAGCCGAAGTTGTGCCACAAACTCTTCAACCACCGATACTATTTCCTATGAAAAGGATCTGGAAACAACCTATTCGCATTCCTGCGCATGTGAGTAAGCGGAACTTTCAATAGAACATTGGCCCTCGGAAGAGCGAAGGAATCAAACGACCGAGTGGAATGAGATGGAACCAATAGACCAACCTGAAACAGTACAGATGGGACATCCACACCATTGTTAATCAAGTTAACAAGAAATTTCGTACTGGTAGCATCCCTACGACAAGACAGAGATTGAAAGCAATGTCTAACCAATAAAGCCTCATAATCAACTCCCTTCAGTGGGTATGTACCATCAAGTCGGTAAGATAAATACTTTAGAAATCTTTTCTGGATTCTCTCCAGAAACCAACTCTGATAAATATAGCACGGATACCATACCACCGAGGTATACTCAAGCTTAGTCCGAATAAAAGCATAATATAAAACCTTGAGAGCAGCAATATTATTGAACTGTCTGCAAGAACGCACAAGGAAATCAAGGGCACGTGATGCCGAAGCACATACAGTAGTAATATTATCTGTAAATTGTGATGCTCTTCATTTCGTATACACTTTACAAAATTTAGCAACATCGTACCGTATCGTTACTTTCGAGCTTTGAAGAAACTTTTGGTGTAACTGTTATAAGTTTTCCAGCGTCCAGTAGCTGCAATTTTGTTTTTATCACCGTATCTTCATTAAGAATGGCAAGCATTTTCTTGTACATAATCACTGTAAATATACTCTTGAGCCAGCTGTTGAACTAGCATTATCATATTTATAGGAGTGAAACTCCAAATACTTGTGTAGGATGCAACCAACAGACAGATTTAGCATTTGCAAAACAAAATCGTGTCGCCCATCCGAACGAATCGAGACTTACCAACATAGTTTTTAACCGGGAAGACCAAGCGGCTTTCTTTTCATCACGAACTCTGTTCCTCTAAATGCTTCATTACTGTATTACGATCAGGAATTCTTCCATAGCATTGCACATTAAAATGTATACGAAATCAACGCTAAACTGCGATCATAGATTTTGTGCCAATCGATAAAGCGAAGATAAATACCCGATCCTGCAAAGTCCCCGGCACCATGTCTACTGCAACTGTACAATCTAATCTGTCCACTAACAAGAGTCGAATATCCTCACCCCCTTTTTCAAATAGATAATATCCGATAAAAAAACATGCGTTCGTTTGTTGCACCCTGTATAATAATCAGAAGGGTATAAAGGATTTTAATATCGCAATTGAATTAATTTCCATATGAATTTATACCCTTATGTAGGAGTTAAAGATTTGAAATCGGCGGTTTTAAAGAAATGGCGAAAACTCAACTAAGTTTAAAGATACTAAGATATTCCAAGATTAAATAACTGCATTACATCACTGCATTGAAGAAATCAACAGACAAGGAGAGATAAATCGCACGGTGGGTATTTTCGCCGACAGACAAACAATAGTAAAGGCACTTTAGAAACATAATAATTATGACGGTGGATTATATATTTAAGAATTTTACGAATCTCATATGACATATGTTTTCATCAACGTAGCATTTTGAAGTTAAACAAACGATACATTCTAAAAGCATCTCGTGTGAACTAATACACATTTACACGACGTTGCTACAAACAAAATCATCCTGTCTGATGCCAGCTGAATTCGTACGGGCATCTTACTGTGCGTCGGCAAAACTAACCAACTCTAATTATTAGTAGTTATAATATAAAAATTACTTCCAACTTAACATTCCAAAATAAGGAAAAGTCTCGTGAAGCTGCAAGCAGTAAAACATACATTGTATTAAATATATTTTAAAAACTATACACTTATACTAATTTCTCAAATTAGTAGGTATTGCATACAAGTTTCACAGTTTACGGTATATAGTATTATTTTTACACTCATTAATATTATATTATATTACAAATGTAATAGTATATAGAACACAAGATGACCCAAATTTAATCGATAACGTTAGAAAATGAAGTAATTCTGAAGCTCTGGAAAAGAAGCAACAGGTACCCTCTGTATATGTTTTACAAGGTATATAAATGATTCAGTCCAATATATCAAAGCAACTAGTGTTTTATAGGAGTTGCCGTAACACGAATTGCAACTGCTACTTGTTGGAGTATAATTTAATAATCCCAAGCGACTCAGGTGCCCCCATGGCACGACGAAACCAAATTAAAAATTAGTACACAAGGAGAAGAATAAACTTAGTAATTCTAACATGGCATTTGTAACGTACAAGGCATCTAATATAATTAAAATTTAATTAGCGAAACATAAGATCGAAGAATTTCCTCTAATATGTATTTTAATTTTTTTCTCTCTTCTTTTATATTTTAAATTAGAGAAAATAAAAGGTGACCCCAATAAAATTCTAAGAGGTCGTCCTTTTTTGTTTGGTTTTATTAATTCATTAGTACAGCATTACATTGCCAAAGTATTATTTTTATAATGTAAATTACTGCAAATGTTCAAATGTTAAATTGACTTCTATTTGGACTTTTTCTTAAGATGATAAAGAGCTTTTATATAAACACAGCTTTCATGTTGCCAATAATCTCATTACAATATGGTAATTTAGTTTTCAATACATTTTTCTTCGTAATGGAATAATTGTAATAAAACGCCTCTAATCGAATAAAATAAATTCGAACAATTAGGCAAGTAAGTTATTTGTATTTAGTACTAAAATGTGTGTTTTTATGTGCGTATTTTTACATACGCATTTCTGTATACGTATTTCGTCAACCAAGTTTGTCATTATCAGCAGATAATTAAACAGTGTCGCACCTGGAAAACTACTGCAAAAAAACCGCACGAAACAAATTCCGTACACGATTTCTACTGTCGCTAATGATGACACCTTAGTTATTGAAATACGTATACAGAATACGAAAATTAGTGTGGAAAGAGATTATATATGAACCTTAAGTGATTAAGTTAATCAACCACAGGCTCCATCAAAAATACAGTTTTTCGAAGAATTTTCAAATAAATAATAAGTAAATATAAACAAGACATTATTATTTGTTTTGGTTTTCTATTCAAAATAAGCCCCTTAGCTTCATTAAACTTGCTACAGCGAATTACTAATAATTCGAATGCCGGTTTCAGATCGCCTTGTGGAATTACCTCTAAAGCAGTGGTCAACGCTATTTCTATGGTCAAAATAGCACCATTTTAACTTCATTTTAGTTTGGAGTATATATAGTGTAAGTGATTCAACATAGACGTTATCTTTTGCCAAAATTCTACAAAATATAATAGAATTGGACTAAAAGCATAATCGTACAATAAATATCAACTATTTTCATCCCAATATTCTGGACGAATACGACGCATTCTGGCCGTCAAACGTTTCAAAACATTTAAATAAAACTCTTTAGTAATAGTTTGTCTAGTTGCAACAAATTTTTTGTGAATAATACTCTTACTATTGAAGAATGTAATGAACATTAATGAATGAATGTACAATAACACCGAAGTATTTGTAATAACATTATACAAAATATTTAAATAAAGATGTTAAAGTTCATGTTGTGGTTATCTGATCAATAGGATGGTTTACTAAAGCGAATTAGAAAACAATAAAATAGTTTATTTGTCTCAAACAAATTCACACGAAATTGTAACAGGAGAACAATTAATAATTACGTATAACTTACTGTATTATCAATGCATTCCGAATGTACCTAAAGAATTGATTTACTCTCTGTTTATATAAAATTATATCTTAAGTCATCAAAAAGGCTACATTTACCGGAGTAATAAACGTCTGTGTAAAGATGATAACTTTATTATTGTTATTGACCTAGCACGGTACGTGATTTGTGTTTTGGCATGTGGATTTTCAGTAATATCTTTCTAGTCACTAATGTGTAGATTGTGTGTCGTTATTTAATAAATCCTGCATCTTTAAACCACGATGGGTCGCGTTCATCTTTCGTGTCGTTTGTTAAATATCTAGAATATAATTTTTTTAAAGAATCACACATTAGAAACATAACTATAGCTTTATTTGAATAAAACACATATACCATATCTCACGGAAGTTTGGCTAATCAGGGAAACAACGAAAATATAATAGAAATTAAACTCAAATTTAAAAATTTAAAATTTAAATAATACTCTAGATCTAAATCTGATAATAAAATACAATATTATTCAAACTTTTGTCTACCTGGGTCTTCTAAATGAAAGGACTCCTATTTATCGGAAATGTCTGATTAAATAATTGTTAAGAGAACTTATCCCTTTGTTGAGTAGAACTATAAAATCTCAAAAACAGCTTTATACAGAATAGTATTTAGTATACTGCTCTCACCACGATGTGATTAGCAAGTGTTAGCATTGAGCTATCTTAAGTTTTATTAACAATAATAGTTTAATTTTTAATACCAAAACCAAACGTAGCTTACAAGGAGGAAATCGCCAAAAAAGGTTGAAATTGGCACGGCAGCATAGGGACTGTAGAAGAACAATGGGACTAACGGATTTAAATTTAAGCTATTCAGTTGACGACTACAACTTTTCGTCAGAAGATCTCGAACCGAAAAAATATTCCTCGATTGTATTGCGATGGTTCCATTTTAGTCTAGAGTTGTTTTTCATCCAGGAAATTGGAAATTTGACGAAAATTGATAGTATAATGTGCAAGGCAAATTATCTTGCAATTTTAGAAAATACTACGATTCTATCTGATTTGCGTTTAATTAGAGAAAATTTTATATTTATACACGACAATGATTCGAAACATACTGCTAAAATATGTAAGGATAACTTGGCACAAATGCAGACGGAAAACGTTTTACTTGCAAATTATAACATGGCCGCCTCAGAGCTCGCATTTGAATCGCATCGAGCTGTTATGGAACGAACTCCTACTTTGAAGCAATAGCTTTGGAATAAACTCCAAAACGAATAGAATAATATATCAAATGCAACAATTGGAAAACTAATTAGAAGAGAGTCACATGTTGTCCAGGCAATACTCAAATCAAATGCAGAATTTTTCGAGGAAAGGCGAGTTTAATTAATAAACTGTTATTAATTATTTCATTATTAATTTTGAGTTATTTTTCTTTTTCTATTATGTTTTCATATACATTTAGAATAATATACGTATTACTTTGCAATTTCATTTCCTACGTATTTTTTAATTCTTCACAATTTTTCCATTTGGATAAACTTCCGTAAGCGGTAGTGTAGATACATACAGAGCGCTAGAATCAGATGCCCTACGAGTAGTAGTAGGCAACGAAAGAGGAATTCTTTTATTCAATTAAGTACGATCAAGTTATAATAAACCAAAGGTCCATTCTTCCTAGAACGAACATACTTGTACATTTGGGTCAATACTTGTATTATTCACTGGGATATACACATCGAAGTCCAATGAGTTTTCTTATTGCAGAAGAACTCTAAGAGTTATACTTTAAACATTTTGTATATAAAGGTGGGCCATTTAAAAGTTTAAATTTAAAAATGCAATAAAATAAAAACGGTTTGATATTTTGCCAAATTTATTTTTTTGTTGTGAAGTACAATTGTTCCGGTTAGAGATGGAATATTATTTCATACATATGGCTGCCGCGGCTGGCCTCACAGTATCCCATTCAATCGGACCAATTTTCGAGCACTTTTTCGAGTGTATGGAGTCGTATCTCGGCAATGGCATCACGAATACTCAATTGTCTCTGGTTTGTCGACATAACACTTGTCTTTAACGGCGCCCCACAGAAAATAGTTCAACGGTGTCAAATCGCTGCTTCTTGGCGGCCAATGGACATCACCATTTCGGCTAATTAAACGGTCATCAAACATTTGATGCAATAAATCGAGTGTGGCATGAGATGTGTGGCAAGTTGCACCATCTCGTTGAAACCAAACATCGTTCACATCCATACCATGAAGAGCGGGCACAAAAAAATTGGTTATCATGGTGCGATAGGTATCTCCATTGGCCGTAATGGTTGCGCCGTCCTCATTTTCAAAGAAGTATGGGCCAATGATGCCTCCGCTCCACAAGCCGCACCAAACAGTCACTCGTAATGGGTACATTGGCTTCTGTAAGACCACGTGTGGGCTTTCTGAGCCCCAAATACCGCAATTTTGCTTGTTAACGTACCCACCAAGATGAAAATGAGCTTCATCCGAAAGGATGATTTTTTTGGCAAAATCGACATCATCGTGCAGTTGCTCGTTGGCCCATTTAGCGAAGCGAAAAACCAATTGAACTTTGTAAGGCGTCATACCGAGATGTTTTCGCAAAATTCGACGTAAACTGGTGCGTGAAATGTTCAATTCTTGAGAACGATGACGAGTTGATGTTGATGGATTCTCACGTACACTCTCAGCCACAGCTTCGATATTTTCGGGTGTACGCACTATACGAGCACGCTCACGTCTTGGCGATCAACAATGAAACCAGTTTCACGAACTTTAGCAATAAACTTATGTATACCGAGCACTGTTGGTCCTTCTCTGCGACCAAATTTTGTACGCCATTTTCGTGCAATTTCCGACCAGTTGTCTTTGTTTTGGAAATAAACTTCCAATAAATCCCAACGTTGCTCAAGCGTAAATCAATTCATTTCGTTCAGTGGAGATAATATACTGAATTTTGTGACAGAATAGAATGACATAAGTATTGCCAGATTCGAAATAACCGGTGGTTCAAATTTAAACCGATAGATGGCCCACCCGTTATTTATATATATATATATATAGAGAGAGAGAGAGAGAGAGAGAGAGAGAGAGAGAGTCTCAATTTTCTATTGACTTTAGTTCGAATTATTATGCAAGAAATGATTACCTTCTTTCAGATTCAAATAGAACTACGCTCTTCCAAAAGAGTCTCTATTTTTGAGATGGAAATTATTTAATTACTAAGCTACTGTCAGAAATAAGAAATTTAACCAGTTTTATTAAATTTGAAACTTCGGTTACAATTTTTGATTTTGTACATCTGATTTTGAAATAAAATATATTATTATTAATATAAAGATATATATTATTTCGACCAAAGAATTCACCCTTAGTATAAAGTCATAATTTATTAAATTACTATAGAAATATATTAACTCTTTCACGTGGCAGTAGTACTGTGGTGTCTTAATTGAAAATGTAGTAAGAATGGAGATGGAAAGATTGAGTTTCGAGCTAGCTTTAGAGTCGCAATAATTAAAAAAAACGTTAACAATTAATAAATAAAATAGATAAGGACGTGTGTCAAACTAAAAGTCAATTGCCCATAAATTTTTATTTACTAATTTAATTAAAATGAATTCTTAAAGCTTGAATGTGTTAATAAAAATAATTAATAAATGAGGGCAATAGGTAAAAGCAAAATACAATATAAGCAATTGTAACGCATGTAATAAAATAAATTGAGTAATAAAGTTGTTGAGTAAAATATATAAGATCAATAGAAAAAGTAGACATCGAACGATACGTGGTGATTGTGTGTACAAAGGGTACTAAGAAAGTTTTGCAATACAGCTTTGTTTATTTAATTTTTTCAAAGTAATTTCCTCTACACTCAATACACCTCTCCATCCTCCGAAACCAATCTTTAAAAAGGTTCTGCTAAGTTTCACTAGGGAGTAAAGCACATTCGTTGTCCCAAGCCCGCAGAAGGTCCTCATCACTGGAAAATCGCCTCTCTTCTAGCTTCATTTTCACATGCGGGAACAGTGCAAAGTCGCAGGGTGCAAGATCTGGACTGTAGGGAAGGTGCTCGAGAAGTTTCAATCCTGTCGTGGTCAAATATTCGGTGCAGGCTTTGGCGCGGTGCGCTGGAGCATTATCGCGATGGAGGAACCAGGTGTCCATTCTCGACTTGGGCCGCAGGTTCTTCATAGATCCAATGACTTTAGGCAGACACTGTTCAGTATACCATTTAGCTGTGACTGTTTTCTGTGTGTCCAAAACGACGCGTTCCATAACTCCACTCGATTTGAAAAATCATTTTCTTCACACATCGTGTCATTTGCTCTTCAGTCACTGATGTTCGTGGGCTTCCCGACCTCTCAGCATCCTCCACAGTTAAATTTCCTCTTTGGAATTCTCTATACCACCTGAATATCATTGTACGATGTGTGCAAACATCACCTAGTGCAGAAGTCAGTTCTTCGACGAACTGGTCTATGTTTAAACCACGCACGAAATTATAAGGCAAAACTGCCCTTATCTCATTTCGTGACCACGATGCCATCGCAAGCACTTTCACTTAGCACTCTCACTGCTAATGAATAACTGAGCCCATCGACATGGCGCGGCGGCTACTATGCACGTAAGAACATGTCTCAACATACAGCAACAAGCAGCTTCTTACGATTCATCGTTGCGTCATATTGCAAAACTTTCCTAGTACCCTTTGTAGCTATCCCTTGGTTAAGGTGACGAAGGTTGAGCACTACATGTATTGCGATACTCGAAACTGAAACGCTCTGCATATTCTAGGGTTAACTGTCTCAGTTGCGAGCGATGATAGAAGAAAGTGTTTCTAAAACTCTAACCTTTTAAAAAAATCAGTGGGACGAAGGGCAAGTACACTAGTTAGTTTCGACAACAGGAAAAGCACGCCAAAATTAGAATTAATTAAGAAGTGCAGTATATTGAACATAATTACCAGGTAGGTAGATAGTAGGACAGAATAATAAAAGTGTATCCCGTGTGGAAAAGGATTGAAGTTTAAATTTCTAATTGTAATTTAAAATTAGATGAAATGTGGATAATATTAAATGTAAATGGAATATTTCAGATAATATTCCATTGGTATAACATAGTGTAAACAAATTAAAATTAGATAAGCACCTTCTAAAATATCAATAAGTAATTTCTATTAAGAAAATAAATATATATATGTTTAAGATATTTAATATACTGGTCTCGTCTTTACGAGGCAACGAAACAAATTATTTGACTAAATAGTTAAATACCTTTCTATTAATTACTTATGATTCTAATCATCATGATAAACGACGTTAAAGTCGCTCATAATCGAAGAAGTGTAAATAAAATTAAACTTTCAACTTCCCTTACTTGTTTGCTTAATGTTCTGTTTTACTTATATATACTTATATACTCTATTTCACGATTTCTGTGTATTTGACTATTTGCTTTCATTATACACATATACAGTCTAAAACAAAATATATATTTCTTATCATTTCACCATTTAAATATCGAAACACATATATATTATTAAAATAATATAACAAAACGATTAGCAATAATATTAATAGCAGTCAAAATAATACGAAGTGAGAAATATTTTATGTACACTCGACAAAAGAATTAATGTCATCCCTATAAGGTTTGCAGTCTGTATAGTGTTTAGTTTAATGTTCACACAACTTCGATAACGCGCGGGTTTTGCGGCCAGGAAGCTGTTTATTATATATGAATCGTTTCCACAGCTTTAAAAATAAAAAGATATACTTTATTTATAATATACGTATATTCAAACAAAAATATAAATCTTTTACCAATAATTCTTTACAATTTTTGCTATTAGTAATCATGCAATGGAATTAAATGTAAAGGTTTAATAAACATAAATAAAAACTGAGATAGAATCAATTCTTAACAATGATACTCCTTTGTTTTCAATAATAAAATAGTGGACAGTAGAACTGAAATGTAAGGGTACATCATTTCAAAATGATAGACATCTAAAAAGCGAAATCAGCCATAGCCGATGATATCATTGAAAAAGCTTGTAAATACTGATGAACTGTCGCCATATTAAGGCAATAAAGTTAGAAAACAATGTAAAGATTTCACACTAAGACACGTTTTAAATGAGCGTTTATTATATATACAATAGATCAAAAATGTCAAAGACAGAACATTTAAAAACAGTGTTTGGAGCTTCTCCAAGATATTTCTTATAAATTTCTACACAGCATAACAACTGTTTATGGAATCTAGACCCTTTACCACGGCATTTGAGAAAATTTAATGAGTAAGATACTCAAGTAACAATCAAACGAGCGAAGATGGTCAAAAAAATTTTGTTTCACCACGACAGTGCAAAAATGTTTGACTTAATTAATTAATAAATAATCTTACTTTGCACATAAAGTGTAAAGAAGCTTGAACATCGCTGGACTAAATGTGTAGACTTGGAAAAGGATTATGTGAAAAAATAAATAGTTTCTTTGAAAATAAAACTGTTATTATCAATGTGGCAAAATTTTATATATTAAACGCACAAAGCTTCATAACTGTTCAGTAGCCGCTTCCAATATCGGTCTTCTTTTAAAGATTAATTTTCTATAGATGAAAAGCGTCCCAATCCTTAGTAGTTAGCAGATAAAATATAAGTTTTCTCATAACCCCCATCACTTTTTCTTTGAAGCTAGGTCAAGTGGTGTGGCGCGTAGGCAAGATATTCAAACGTATGGATATTCTCATGCTCCACCACCACTAGATGGCTTAATCAAACATATGAGAGTTGTGAAGACTCTTCATAATAATTTTAACCTTGACAAAAGCATTAAAAATATAAGAATTCTGAAAACTCCATCAACCACTTTTAGTCGCAACAAAAATTCAAACATACGAGAGTTTTCACACACATAACTTGTTTCAAGCCAAAAATGTAGAAGGTTGCGTGAGAACTCTCATATTTTACTTAATTTTCAAAATGAAGCAAAATTCTTCTTCGAAATTAAAATTGCGATTATGCTGAAGTAAGGTTAAAGTATAACCATGTCGTAAAACTAATTGAATATGACGCTTATGCGAAAATTTTGGTCTTATTTTAATTTTTAATTAAAGTTCTTACAAGCATTTCAAGTAATGTTGTCCATATTAGTAGTTTACCAACCGAGTAGTAGTCTTCAGTTCTTGTCTAGAGGCTTTCGCGAAGATTTTTCCCATCTTTTCACAGCAGTTAATAAGAATATATAATTGTAATATACAGTTTCAAAATAATGTGAATAGGTATACCGGTTGTCGTGTATTAATTGGAACAGTACACCATTTATTATGTTCAACGACGTATAGTGAATTATTATATTTATAACCATCTATAAACAATTGTCCCGATGTTACTTATCACCATTTTTATTCAGATAAGTCAACTTCAAAATCACAATTTAATGTAGTCGTGCCTGCAGAGACCTTAAACTCATAAAGTTAGTTAGAATGTATACCTTGTCTAGCGTAAATTAATTGAACAAAAATATTCTTTCCTAAGTATGTTTTAAGCCCGTGTCTTCTTTCTAATGCTTAGATTTCAAGTAACTCTCTTTTAAACCTATAAAAATAAATACAAAACAATTAAAATGGTCTAAAGACCAACGGAAAGATTAATTAACAAAAACGGTTCTTTAAAATCAATGTTATTTGGAACTATATGTTGAAGCTCTATATTATACAGAACTTTATAAAATTACAGCATCATAGTTTTAATTGATTTACCAACCGATCGTGCAGGTTGTTATATCTTGAGATGGATAGTTTTGCCTGGTACAAATTTGACTGGCCTCTATTTTATTTGCAGCTATTTTGCACGATTATACATTAGTTTACTTAAGCCGCTTGTAGAGTAAGTAATACTGGTTCAATCAACATCCATAAGGTGGGCGAAAATGTTATGTAAACGCAAATACAGGTTAAAAATTGTTACATTATTTAATCACCGATTTCACGTGCCGTTTATACTCATATTCTTCATGCATCCCATTTAACAAAACTATATATTAAATCAGAATGCCGATGTATATATTTAACAATTTGCTGTATCTCTTGTAATAGGTATGTGTTTTCATTAAACGTTTACGTAACATTTTTTCTCATCTATGTACGGTTGACTGAACTAGCGATGTACACTTTAGAAACAAGTCATCTAAAGCAATGCACAATTGTGCGATATCGCTATAAATAAAACATATCTGAAGTTGTATCGGAAGAGCTACAATGCGCCAGTAAAATGATAAAGCGATAAAAGCATATTTCTAGTAATCATCGTTATTTACGCAGCTAATAGTATTTCACAATTAACCTTTTCTTTCCTAAGTACGATCATTGAATATTAACTAAATAGAAAGGTCAAATTGTTTAAAATTTACCAAAGATAACATAATATTTTCATTAGTAATAGTATACAGCATAATTACTATTTTTCTGAACAGTAATGATTAATGTTTTATAAAATATAATTTACTGAAAAAAGTTAGCAATTCTTATTTTTCATTTTATCTCCGTTAGAAATTAATATTCAAAATATTGTAAAATAATCATCAAGAACTAAATTAATTTCATTAATTTATATGTAAGAAAATAAAAGTAATTTGTAATATTCCTATTGGTAATATAACTAAAATAATTAGGAAACGTACAATTAATTACAATAAATGAAAAAAAAATCAATCATCGAAGTATGCAACTTATTATACAAGCTCCGAAAAGCAGAAGACTACTCTAATTTAAATCTTTAACCAATGGATGGCAATAATTGTATCTAAATTTAAAATAACAGAAATATTTCAAACATACCCACAAATGTAATTTCGATTATAAAATATTAAGTAAAAAATATAATTAATTATTCTCTACAGCATCATGAGTTTACGTAAGATTATTTTCTTAGACAGGTAATCAAATTATTTCTGAAAAAATACGTTCGCATACTGCAGATACCTAGTTTCAAATGTTTCACGTTTTTCACAACTTCCATGTATTTTTACTAGGTGGCAATATTAACTAGGCAATTAAAAAAAAATGACATCAAAGTTTGAATATGACCGAGGCGCGCAAGAAATCAATAAATTAAACAAATGTGTCATATCTGCTTACTGTCATTATGTAATTAAAAGTATTAACTACAATCTAAAATACTATTATGTAGTGCAGAAGCAGCAGCAGATACTATGGATAGGGACAAGGAAAAATCTGGGCAAACTGTGAGTGATACTTGGTACAATACATTAAGAATGATTCATAATAACAAACTTTCACAAATTTGCAATCGTTTAAATACTGTATTAACGCACACTTCTTTTTTGTTAAACAGAAAATGACGAGAACAGTAAATAATGAATCTGTACAAGTTATCGTAAGATGCAGACCAATAAGTGAAAAAGAAATTAATTCGGATTGTATAAAGGTGGTTAGTGTTTATCCAAAAAGAGGTGTTATTGAAGTAGAAAATCCTAAGGCTAAAGCTGATAATGAGAAGAATAAAATATTTACTTATGATGGAGTATATGACTGGAAGTTAGTATTTATTTTTTGTTATTACCATTATTTTTAAGATTACATCTAGATATATTCAAATGTATAACCACTATACATAAAATATGAATTGGCTCTTATTTATAAAAAGAAAATAATTAATGTTTTTGAATGAATAGCTAATATTTTTTCTTTGTCTTACTACTATTAGTGCAATTTACAGTATTTAAAAATTAAGTATGCTCACTTATTTGTTTTTCTATTATACAAGGCCAGTTCTAGCCTTGCTAAATTAAACAAAGTAAGTAATAATGTTTTGTACTTGGTAAATATTACTCCATTTAGATGTTCAATGTCAAGCACCTATTCTATCCAAAAATGGTTGTGTGTAAAATAAGATGTTAATTTTATTTGAGCTTCCTTTTATTTAAAAGTATTATGACTTGAATATTAATCATATTAAATTTAATTTTAAGAAATATAATTATTTTGTGTTTCTGTAATAAGTTGTTCTACATGTTTTTTTTACTCTCAAATGTTTAACTTTCCTTTGTGTAAATAATAATTTTAATATAATTGAGACTTGTTTTTATTAAAAACTATTATAGTTCAGACATATATCATTTTAAATTTGGTTTTAGCAAATATAATTTACTTTTATGAATATATTAATAGCAGTACTATTTTTTATTTGCTTTTTGCATCTAAATAATCAAAATTATTGTATTAAAATAAATGTATTATTAATAAAATCCTATTGATTTATAAACATAAAGGAATTGGTGAATGAGAATTATGCTTTATCTTAGCAATATAGACAAGGCACATGTAGATAAGTATTTTATTGTTAACTTAATACAGGTACATTAATGCTATCAGATCAAAACCATTTTATATAATCATATACTTAAAATTAAGTACATAAATCTGAGTACTGCTAAATACATACATGTATGTAATCAATAATAACAGTTAATAATGTTCAAATGAACAAAAACTACATTACTTATTGCAGAGAAATTCTTCTCTTTCCAGAGGTTTTTTAGACATTTGTAGTTATGTATATATAGCCAATATTTGTATTAGTTATCAGAAAAAAAAATATTTATTGGCCCGCGCTTGTATTTAGAAATATTTTCGTAAATATGGGACAGATATTTACGTATATTGGCATTTCAGTTTATTTTTATTAAATTTTCTTTTAGATTTTTGTCATTTATTACCAAAATTGGGACAAAATTCTATCAAGGACAAAGAGTATTTTGATAGAAAGGGCATAAGTAAATTTATATAGGCCCTGACGGTAATAGTAGGGCCATCCACTAGTATAATAATTCTATAGAAGTAGTAAAAGTAATTTAAAATTTAAATACAAATTTTTTTACAATTTCAACAATTGTAGTTATTCTATCTACTAGTTTTTAATGATTTCACATTTTACTTTAACCCTGCTACTATGTTAGAAAAAAAATACACATGTTATGTTCGGGTCATATTTTGACCCCACAATTTTTTATTGAGAAAATTCAAATTTATACATTTCACAAATATTTTTAAGGCTTGTGATCAATGCCGTCGTTAGAGTGATTGTGTGTCGGTGTGACGGACAAACAGGTTTTTTGCAAATTATACACTCAGTAAAGGTCTTTTTTCCTTTTTTCCAATGATGCAGAGGCTTCAACGCGAGGAAGCCGACTACGCCTCTTGATATGTTCTTGAGCTAAAACTTCACCGAGTTGCTCTAAAAATAATCGCCTTTTGTGCAGTTTATTTTTTTGCCATTCAGGATTTATTTCGGTCCGTATTATAAAACCGTTGAGAGCAGAAATATCTAATAAATTAGAGAACAGGGCAACTGGCCACCAATTGGTTTTCTTTTGCTCGAATATGTACGAACCATTTGGTCCAATGTGTCGACTCCGCCTTTTGTCGAGTTATAATATTCAATTATCTCCGGATTTTTTTTTTAATGATCTTCCAAAATGTTGCTGTTATGGTGCAGAGTGCTAAGCAAATAAACCATTCTGTATTTTTTAGGCACATACAAAACTACAGTTTCTTTTTCATGGAAAAAAAATTTACTTGAGTGTATTGGAAGCTTACGCAACCCTTGTGTTGTTGCATGAACCGGCAAAAAACGTTTGTTTTTCCTCACTGTGCCAACAATAGTAATTTTTTGCTTTAGCAGTTCTAATGCAAGATTATGACTCGTGAAAAAATTATCGGTAGTCACATTTCGTCCACGGTATGAAGACACTAAGTCTAGAACAATCCGTTCGCCTTGGTTCCTTTCTGCATTGTCTCCCACTTTACCCAAGTATATTTGGAACTGTAAGCAAAACGCGGTATCAGAATCCGCTGCTATCCACGCTTTCATACCATATTTCCCAGGTTTACTTGGAATATATACTTTGGAAGGACATCTACCTCGGAACGGAATAAGCTGTTCGTCAATCGTTATATTAGCACTTGGAACGTAAAGCAGCTGCAAGTTTTGAGTCCATTGCTCATAAAATGTTCGAATAGGATCAAGCTTATCTCCTCGTTGTTCTGATCTTCTTCTTTGCCTATCGTCAAATGCTAGTACACGAGAAATATTGCTAAATCGCTCCAAAGACATGACTGCTTTCAAAAAGGACGTCCATGAAACTCGTCCCACAGGGAGTTAAGACTTTCACCGTATGACCGGTAAACTCCTAAAAGAACAATATGTCCGTTATATAAATATAATAGAAAATTATATTGTAAATAAATACCAATAAGTATAAGAAGTCCCAGGTAAGCATCGAACTCAATAGCATCTATAGGTTGAAAATATTCGAAAACAGCACTTCCCTGCAAATTGCTGTAGTGAATTATATCCCTTTTCATAGCTTCTGTAAAGCATAAATCAAAAGTATCACGAATTTTCGAAATACGATGAATAGCATAAGGAGTCACTCCAGGTTTTTCGAGAATATTTTCACTTGCTGCACGACTTAGACATTGCAAAGAAGGTATTGTTGTCCACTTTATCATCCGATCTTTATCAAAAAATTCTGTGCCATTAGTTATGGTCAATGAACTGAAGGCTTCTGTGCCACTGGAAATGGATTGTTCTGAAGATAAACATTCGTCTTCCTCAAGTACAAAATTAGTATCACCATCATCACTCACATCGTCTTCAAGGTCTCTCAAGAATGCACCAATGTCATGCTCAGTCATTTGTCTATGCTGACATGGCCAAGTAAATACAAAAAAGAATTTCATCGTATAAATACTAGTATGAATTTAGAAAAAAATTAAGATTATATGTACTTACAGTATGTCTATATTCCATATTTTATCAAAATCTATCGTCTATAAATTTAAATTTATAATAGCAACTGATCACTATGAAACTTAGCACAGAACTAGAAGTATTTGGCTTCGTTGTTATTGAATACAAAAATTATAACTGTAAACGCATTCCAGTGTATTCGCAACAGACAGGTGCTCCAGACGATGACTGTGCACTAAGGGTTTTTGTTGACTTTCTGTCTACAACCATGCGTTATTTTTTGCGCGTTTTGTCGATCATTCTTATTTTGTTTGTTTGTTAGTCATGTAAAACACCAAAGAGGTGAAATACAAATGCAAAAACCATATAATATAGACATATTATATTATATATTTATTATTCGTTTTACAAAAATGATAGAGGATCATAAAATGACCCGAACATGATATGTGTAAACAATTGCAATAAAAAATTGTCTAAGCCTAAAATGGTGATAAAACTAATTGAATTCAACATTTTTCAACAATTGATGCACTGAGTAGTAAGAACTTTCAAATATATTCCACCATTTAGAAATACGGTAATGTTAAATACGATTTGGGTCATCAAAAGACCCTAACGTAGTAGCAGGGTTAATGACTATTTGGCATGTTTTCAATGTAATTCCCAATATTTATTTTAATGTTTGAATCGTTTTGTCACGCATTCTTAATGCTAGTAATTAACTATTGCTTAGAATTATTTTTTCACATATATAAATTGGATACATTAGTACTAACTTACGGCAAACATTTATTTCATAACTTTTTACGAAGGTTTTTTAAAGTTCTGGCATTTATTTGACAAAATATACATTAAGCTAGTAATATCTACAACTAAGTAAATTATACCTACACGTTGTATTCCAAGCTTCGTTTAGCAGTAATCCAACTATTCCTCCACGTTACATGTCTTTATCAATCTCCATTCCCACGACTGATTTTTTTCTGTTTGCTTTTGGTAGGCGAGACTTAATAACACCTCATTGGCAATTCTATTTGGTCAGTAGATTGCTTATTATTTTTTAAAAGTTTTTAAAAATTAAACTCCTACGCAACAATCCGTACCGCAACTCTTCTTATATCGAAAACATTAACTAAAATGATATAAACGGAGAAATATCTAGGTTTTAAACCATCTCTCTTAAGTTCAAATATTAATTGTCTATCGCCCCTTTTCTTTACTTGTCGATATTTTCGTCAATCGAGGACGTTGGAGATTAATCGGAAGGAGACAAGACTTCAACTGCTTCTCTATCTCTTTCAAATGCTTTGTACTAAACATATAACAATTAAAAAACATTTGAAAAATAATCACTAACTTCATAGTAATGTTTATTGATTAAAGACTTTTTAAGTTTGATTTATTTGACAAATAATTGTCATATTTCTGTACGAATCTGGTAAATTATTGTAGATTCTTAACACTCAGATGACAACAGGTCTATATACAAGAATAAAGTGTTTATAGTTTTAAGATTTCTTTTCATTCGTAAATGTAAATGAATGGAACAGTTAGAATTTCCTTTTAAGAATGTAACATTCTATACAATCCGACACTTTCTGTATCTAAAACACTCTAAATCATCTCACTTAAATTCCCCCAAAATTGAATGCCACATTTAATTCTTGAAAATATGTATGCATCTCGTCCATTCCTTATTTTGCCTCCTTTGGTGTGCCTCAGAGGTCTAACTTGGGACCTCTCCTTTTCATTATATTCATTAATGACCTCACTAGCGAGATACTGTCTCCGGTGTATGCTGTGGAAGATTGTGAACAACTCCAATTAGACATAATTAGTATATCGTATTGGTGCAAAAGTAACAATCTACCTCTAAATCTTGACAAATGTAAAGTGATAAGCTTTTCTAGAAGATCGAATACACTTCCTTTCAATTAGGAACTTGATGTCACTCTTTTAACGCGCACTGAGTGTATAAAGGATTTGGATGCGTGTTTTGATTCCCGTCTTATTTTCTCTTTACATATTCACAATATCGCTAAGCGGACAAGAGGCAGAATCTGGGTTTTATAATTTGTAATAACAGGTCATTTTCCAACATAAAGGGTTTTCCAATAGGGACTTGACAACTTTTAATTCAATTTGTGAACGCACCCTTTCACTAATCATCGAACTGTCACTGTCAATTTATTAAGTAAACTTAACATTTTCATCATGGTAAAGTACACGAACGAACAAGGTCTGCAAATTATAAAAATTTACTACAGAAATTCGGAGTCGGTGACCGCTACTTTATGAGCGTTAACTCCGATTTTCGGTCGTAATTCTCGCCCTAGTAGACAGGCAGTAACAAGTTTAGTGCAAAAATTTGAGTCTACATATTCGTTGTGTGATGTTGCCGTGCCAGTGAGGCAACGAGTTGGTCGAAGTGTCGAAAATATCGCTGCCGTTGAAACGTCCGTAGCAAATGATCCAAATCAGTCAATTCCACGGCGTTCTCAAGAGTTGGGCATCGCCCAGACTACTTTATGGCAAATTTTGCGTAAGAATCTTGGTTTACACCCATACAAGATCAAGCTGAGTCAAGAATTGAAGCCGATGGACCATTTGAAGTGACGTAAGTTCTCCGATTGGGCTCTGGAAAAGATGCGCCAAGATGATCAATTTCATCGCAAAATAATTTTCAGTGACGAAGCTCATTTTTGGCTCAATGGGTTCGTCAAAGGCAAAATATGCGTTATTGGTCGGGTGAAAATCTACATGTGCTTCATGTAGGAAGTTGCTTGTTGCTGCATGCTGAGACATGTTCATACGTGCATAGTAGCCGCCGCGTCAAGTCGATGGGCTCAATTATTCATTAGCAGTGAGAGTGTAAAGTGCTTGCGATGGCATCGTGGTCACGAAATGAGATAAGAGCAGTTTTGTTTTACTTCGTACGTGGTTTAAACATATACCAGTGCTTCGAAGAAATGACTCTTGCACTAGGTGTTGTTTGTCCACATCGCACAACGAAGTTCAGGTGATATAGAGAATTCCAAAGGCGAAATTTAACTGTGGAGGATGCTAAGAAACCGGGAAGGCCACGAACGTCAGTTACGGAGGAAAACGTTACTACTGTGAGGAAAATGCTTGGCGAGGGCAGACGAGTGACCTACCAACAGATAGAAGGTACTTCAGCCCTAAATGCACCAGCAATTCGTTCGATTCTGCATGATAATTTGCACGTGAAGAAACTTTGTTCTCCCTGGGTGCCGCATCGACTGATTGAAGTGCAGAAGACACGACGTGTGATTTGGTGTCGGGAGATGCTAATAAAATTTAAAATCCCGATCTGTAAAGAAGAAAATCATAGCTGTATTTTTCAAATCGAGTGGAATTGTGGAACGTCGTTTTGAACACACAGAAGACAGTCACAGCTAAGTGGTATACTGAACAGTGCCTGGCTAAAGTCATTAAATCTATGAAGAACCTGCGGCCAAAGCCAAGAATGGACACCTGGTTCCTCCATCACGATAATGCTCCATCTCACCGCGCCAAAGCCTGCACCGAATATTTGACCACGACAGGTTTAAAATTTCTCGAGCATCCTCCCCATAGTCCAGATCTTGCTCTATGCGACTTTGCACTGTTCCCGCATGTGAAAATGAAGCTAAAAGGACCTTCTGCAGGCTCGAGACAACGAGCGGGCTCGGGACAACGAGTGTGCTTTACTCCCTAGTGAAACTTGGCAGAATTGGTTTAAAAATTGGTTTCGGAGGATGGAGAGGTGTATTGAGTGTAGAGAAAATTACTTTGAAAAAATTAAATAAACAAAGCTGTATTACAAAACTATCCTAGTACCCTTTGTATTAAGAATGATTGAAAATCAAATATAAATTTATAATACTCTTAAAAAATTTGTTAACGATGACAATGTTCACAAACTAAATGTAAATATTCATTAAAAATAGAAATTATAATCTCTCACAAATTTCAACTAACAAATATATAACCAAAACATTCAACAAACGAAAAAAATCTTTTTTGCGTGTAAAGAAACTATGCAATATATGTATTTCTTATAAAGGGTTTTCCAATAGGGACTTGACAATTTTTAATTCAATTTGTGAACGCACCCTTTCACTAATCATCATCGAACTGTCACTGTCAATTTATTCAGTAAACTTAGCATTTTCATCTTGGTAAAGTACACGAACGAACAACGTCTGCAAATTATAAAAATTTACTACAGAAATTCGGAGTCGGTGACCGTTACTTTAAGATTAACTCCGATTTTCGGTCGTAATTCTCGCCCTAGTAGACAGGCAGTAATAAGTTTAGTGCAAAAATGTGAGTCTACATATTCGTTGTGTGATGTTGCCGTGCCAGTGAGACAACGGGTTGGTCGAAGTGTCGAAAATATCGCTGCCGTTGAAACGTCCGTAGCAAATGATCCAAATCAGTCAATTCCACGGCGTTCTCAAGAGTTGGGCATCGCCCAGACCACTTTATGGCGAATTTTGACCCACCCTGAGTCTTTTCAAATATTTTTGACGATACACTTTTACCCATATTAAAAATTCCAAACCACATTTGGGTCGAATATCAAAACTATCAGCTATAAATAAATTGTCAAAAGTGTACGTAACAATTTACAGAAAAACATTTTTGTTATGCCTTTTACGTAGGCTTTCTAAATTAAAAATTTCCGGTGTGTATTAAACATAATATCTGTATGAATTATAGACTATCCATTAAGATTATTTTTCCTAATTTTATGCTTAATTCTATACTAATTTTATACCATTCTTGGAATAAAATTGTTTTTAAAAGAAACAATGACATTTTATGCTAACCGGTATGTTCGTCGTATGTTAGTTTAACAAAACTTTCTATAGTGTCCTGATTTTTATAAATATTACTATTTTAATAGTACATACATACAGATTTTCAGAATAACATACATGTACGTATGTACTTACATACTATATACATACATACATGTTGATGATGGATATGCGATTATTAAAATTTGCATTTGTTTATATGTATTTAGAACTTGTTTTCTAGTCAGACATTGTTTTCAGAATACTAAAAATTTTTCTCTTTAAATTACAATTGTGCTAAAAAACACAATATTTTAAATCGTCTTGCATATAGTATCCTACATAACGGGATAGCATTCCATTTATATTTTTCGTGTTTATTGAATTATGTGGCAATTATGGGAAGTGCCATCGAAAGACTTGCAGTGTGTAAATAAACGGTCGTAAAAATGTTATGATTCACTTAATCAATTAAATGTATTTATTACCATGTCTATCATGCAATTTAGTTGTTTCGTATACCAACCATAATGTAATTAAAGTGGAAATCATTTTAAATTTTATCTCAACAACTCATTTTAGCCTTCATATGGAACTCATCTTCAGGGTCATTTTTTGCCATTTGTAATAGCATTGATTCATTAAGGTTATTTTATTATGTTTACGTCTCGCCGTCGCTATCATGTCATCTTCTAGAGTTTCTGTAGTTTCTCTTTAAATCTCAAAAATAACTCCGAAATGCTATTGCAATCAAAAGAATAAATTGGAATCGATTTAAACGTCTATATATACCACTTTTACCATCAGGGTAGATCGTATAATTATTTACATTCTCTAAATATTTTTGTTGATAACAAATTATTCACACAATCTGTCCAAAATCACAATAAATGCTTCTTTTAAAAGAATAACTTAGATAGCAGTTCTAGGAATGTTCTGTACTACAAATCTTATCCAATGTTAAGATATACAGGGGGCGAACGGTTGTTAGAACCGAATGCAATATTGCACTTGAAAAGCAGTATTATTTAAATGCTATACGTATTACATACGTATGAATGTATGTAGTATCAATACTTCATATTTTCTGAGTAATTATATCTGCACTCTGCTATTTTGTACGTATGTATATAAAAGTTCATCGGTTTTTTTTTATAAATAAGCGAATTAACTTTCGTTGATATTATCTACAATATGTAGGTGTTTCCAAGTAGGAGGGTTAGATTTGCAAGAGCTATTCACTATAGTGAGTAATTTTATGATTAAATTGAAGTTGCGAAAAACTCCTTTGCATTTTTAGGAGCTGTGGATTTTTTTGAAGACTTTCATATAGTCCTGTTAAATGACTAAACGGTGGGTGAATACCGCCCAATTGAATAGTTATTTACAACCCATTCTTCACATTGATAAAATAACGTTTTCATGACCACCAGGAATGTTACTTATGCTTCATCAATCCAGCCTTACCATAAAGTAAACCTCAGCAGTAGGCACAACATATTACAAACTGGTTACTCGATGGCTTGATGCAAGGGACAGTTACAAGAGATGTTTCAATTTTGTTCTTCAATTCGACTCTACTTCGATTACGTAAATCTTATAGGTAATGCTATTAGTCAGTCTCTTGACTCGTTTTCGCAGCTATCTCGTGCAATGTTATCCAGCTTAATTTTGCTACTTAATTGATATAGATGTATTTCCTTACCGCTGATTTTGTAACCATGGAAAACGCTGCTAAATCACAAAAAGCTATCATTTTCATTTTGTTTAAAGAGAACGTAACCTTCAGAAACCATTCAACGTTTGCAAGGTGTACTTGGGGAATCTGCAGAATATAGAAATACTGTCTATCGATGGGTCAATCGTTTTAAAACAAGCAGAGCATTACTAGAAGGCGATTCGCGTAACGGACGCTCGAGCATCTCTTACAATTCATAAAATCAGTGATGGTGTAGAAATGAGTACACGACAAGTTCATGAGACTTTACATGAATGTTTGCGAGTATGGTACAGCCTTGGTACTCAGTCCGCTGAGTATTGAGGCTGAAAACGCAGAGAAACTCAACGTATCTGATACATGCCGCTTATTCCAAAAGCTTTTAGTCCGTTACGACGATGAATAATAACTACCGATAAAACATAGATAGCTTATTTCAATTCTGAGACCAAAAATTAGTTCAAGGAATGGCGCAAACCCGAAGAAAGGCCACCGCTACTTAAAGCACATGCAGTGCCGTCGTAGAAAATTAATTGCAGTATTCTGGGAGTGTGAGGGGATTATTTTTAAGGATTGTCCACCGAAAGATACTACAAATAATGCAGAATATGATTCTTGTCTTTTGTCTTATAAACTATTTAAGATACTATCGTCAATACCTTAAATAGTTTATTACTCTACTAATACTACAATTAGTAAACCAGACCCATTCAACCTAGAAAATTAACACAACGAAGTAACTAAGTAATAAAAGTGCTTCGAAACGTGAACGTGCAATTAATGTAGTTATAAATTTTGAAACAATACTAGCTTTAAGATCTTAATGTTATTATGACATAATAAGAAAATAATTGCTTTTGGAAAAAAGCCGATTAAGGTTGTAATTTGGAGCTAGAATATCTGGAGAAAAGGTATTCTAAAAAAACAATTTATTATTTCCCACTAAAAACAAATATAATGTTTTTAGATTTGATGGCAAAGGTTTCACAAAATAAAAAAAGGTTTAGTGTCTTCTTTTTAAGGCATTATTAACCTGTTTCCCTGTTTAAGAATACTACTTGATAACGAAACAAAAAGTACAATGGCTGCTAAAGAATTGTTGGCACAAAACGTGCAAAAGCAATTATTACTCATTCCTAATATGTATAAAGAATATAATTTTTTGGTATTTTAACAATATGTAAAAATTTGGGTACCAGGTCGGCTGAAAAGTCCCCGGTCTGACACATAGATGGCGTTACTGTTATTAAATCCATATGTTTTTTAGATAGTACTAACCTTCAAACGAAACGTGTCAAAATTTGACAGCAATCCGACCATTAGTTACTGAGATATTGCGTTAAGAGTGAAGCTACTTTTGTTATTTAAAAAAATGGAAAAAAAAGAATTTCGTGTGCTGATAAAGTACTGCTTTTTGAAGGGAAAAAATACCGCTGAAGCAAAAGCATGGCTTGGTGAGGAGTTTCCGAACTCTGCGCCAGGAAAATCAACCATAATTGATTGGTATGCTAAGTTTAAACGGGGTGAAATGAGCACCGAAGACGGCGAACGCAGTGGACGACCAAAAGAGGTTGTCACCGACGAAAACATCAAAAAAGTTCGCAAAATCATTTTAAATGACCGTAAAGTAAAGTTGATCGAGATAGCTGACATCCTAAAGATATTAAAGGAACGTGTTGGACACATCGTGCATGAATATTTGGACATGCGGAAGCTCTGTGCAAAATGGGTGCCGCGCGAGCTCACATTCGATCAAAAACAACAACGAGTTGATGATTCTGAGCTGTGTTTGAAGCTGTTAAATCGTAATAAAACCGAGTTTTTGCGTCGATATGTGACAATGGATGAAACATGGATTCATCACTACACTCCAGAGTCCAATCGACAGTCAGCCGAGTGGACTGCACGCGATGAACCGGCTCCAAAGCGTGGAAAGACGCAACAGTCAGCTGGAAAAGTTATGGCGTCAGTTTTTTTGGGATGCGCATGGAATAATTTTCATAGATTATCTTGAAAAGTGCCAATCCACCAACAGCGACTATTATACAGCGTTATTGGACCGTTTAAAGAACGAAATCGCAAAAAAACGGCCCCATATGAAGAAGAAGAAAGTGCTGTTTCACCAAGACAATGCACCGTGTCACAAATCAATGAAAACAATGGCCAAATTAAGTGAATTGGGTTTCGAATTACTTCCCCATCCACCGTACTCTCCAGATGTGGCCCCCAGCGACTATTTCCTGTTTGCAGACCTCAAGAGAATGCTCGCCGGGAAGAAATTTAGCAGGGATGAGGAGGTGATCGCCAAAACTGAGGCCTATTTCGAGGCTAAAGACAATTCGTACTACAAAAATGGTATCGAAAAGTTGGAAGAACGCTATAATCGGTGTATCGCCCTCGAAGGCAACTATGTTGAATAATAAAATCGAATTTTGCCAAAAAACTGTGTTTTACTATGGTAGACCGGGGGCTTTTCAATTCGACTGTTATATGTGTAGACTTTTGAAACTAACTGTACATGTCTGGACAATAATGATCATATATGTACACATGTATGTCATTTACGTGAAAGAATTAAATAAATTATGTTTTCTTAGTTTTCAATATTCCGTATGTAACTAAATAAATACCATTTTCTATACGTGACGGAATATAAACTTCACACATTAAGAATACATGTATAATTCTCACTTAGCGTAATTAAATATTTTTTCTTATAATATTGATTACGTAATGTTTAGTACTTGACCATATGCTTGATATTTTATTACTTATCGCAATGTAAAGATAAAATATGTTTTACGATTCTTAGAATTAAAAGTTTCAAGAAACAAGTGTATATACATACTTTGCATTTTCCCGAATAAAACAATAAACATAAAAATACGGAATAGATATTAGTTTTTATCGCCGTGTTATTTGAGTACATGTTTGTTTCTGACATTTCGTAAAGCATTATACTAAATGTATGTACATAGTACACATAATTAATTACTTCACATTGAATAGATGCTAGTTTTTAATGTATGTATAGATTTTTCATTTGATTTTTGAAAAAAGCTGTCAGCATACATATTTATTACTTTTTATTTTTTAACATTTATATAGTTCCACATCTATAAATAAAAGTTTATTTTTTAAACAAATTTACCATATAATAAATTGGGCTTTATTTTCGGTTGCTACCGAAGGGCACCCCCATAAAATAATCTTACGAAAATTTATTGCACATTTAAAAGTTAACTGAAAGTAAGCACGCAATTTATAGCACTACCTAAATCTAGTAAAACGTGTTAAATTCTTTATTCGCAATTACTTCATAAATTGTTTTTTCCTGTCAATTAAATCTTTTCCTGTAGAAACTGCAATCTTATCTACTCAACACACTATATTGTTCATAGGCGCTGTTATACATACTACTTAAGCATTTTTTTTGGTAAAACTATAGAAAAATAATTGGGCAAGCCCGTTTAAATAATTGAGTGTTTTTTATTTACCATATGTCCAATATAATATTTCCGGCATGGAGATCTCGCTAATTGTAAAAGATACTGCTTTGGTTAAATTAAATAAATTATACCTAAGGATTAATGAAATCGAAAGATTTAAATTTCCGTGCATTTCAGAAGTTATTACAGTGAAAAGAAAAATGCCAAATTTCTTCTCCTTATAATAATTTTTAACTGCACTTTATTCAGATACTTTATAGGATTTAAATATCGACCTAGATTTTTTACACTTTCCATTTTTTAGTTTCAACCCTAAATTAATTTTTTTTAAGAAACATCAAGTACGCTTTAAAATTTTTTATCGTATTTTTCTCTCTACTTTGTAATGATGGCGCGTGTGCTATCTATTTAAAAAAAAAGTAAAAATTATAAATATATTTTATAAAACACTCTAAAAATAAGCAGTCTGTGAAACGTGAAATCACAATTGAATTTACTGTCACTCGAAAATATTATTTATGTGTTAGTAATTACTTTTTCCGGAGTAGTGCTGTGACGGGTTTTATTTAATAATTATGAAAAATTTGATATGTTGAGTTGTTACATTCTTTGTCTTGAAAACAGTACAAAAGCTGAAGGAACGTACTTAAGCTGTATCCTGAAAGAAGGCAGCTCAATGCTTGTAGGTATAGAAATATAGAAATTCATTTTAAATGTTTCGCAAAGTGTTAATGAAAACTCTTCAACATCTGAGAAATTGAACATAACCGTCGTATTTCAAAAATTACAACACAAAGAATTTTAAAGCGTCACGAATACCATCCGTACAAGTAAATACAGTATTCTACAGGAGCTTGGATGGAAATCAGAAGAGAAAATTACAATTTTGTCAATAATATATTAAACAATGTAAGAATAATGGTAATTTTCTTGTTACAATTTTATTGTCTGACGAAAGCAGATTTACGAATAATCCTCTTCAACAGAGAGATTGTTCACTTTTGAGAAAACGAAAATCCGTACGTTAAGCCCAATAAGTTTAGCACCTAAAATGCACCAAACGTTAAAAGTAAATGTCACTTGATGCCGACTTCTTTACATCAAGTGAGATTTGATTTTAACATCTGGTGTAGCATTTTATGTGTTTAACGAAACATTAAATAGCGAGAAGAATTTAAATTTATTACAAATTGATTTAAAAGATAGACTTGATGATTTAATTGAGAATATTATTTGTTTCCAACAAGACGACACCGCGCCCCGCAATTCAACAACTTAATCGGCGAATATTTAAACTATGGATTTCCAAATTTGTGGACTGGTTATGGAGAACACTTTCTATGGCTACTTATATCTACAAATTATATTACGTAGGACACAATCATATTTAGAACGAAATAGGCAATTGTTTGAATAACTTTTATATTTTTTTTTTCATTTTTTACAGACTACTTATTGTTAGAGTGTTGCATAAAATATTTAAAATTTTTTTGAATAGTGCATGTGCTATGTCAAGAGGAGAAGCTACACGTTCAAAAATTTCAGTCTACTGATCTTCCATAAAAAAAAATAATTTAGGAATTGAAACTAAAAAACGAGAGCGAAAAAGATAAATTCTGTACAAAAAAAGATATCCGAAGTAAGAGCAAATAAAAATTAGGTGTCTACTTCGATAAAAAAAAGTTGCTGCAATGAGAAGAAATTAGACATTTTTCTTTTTCTTGCTATAACATCTGAAATACATGTAAATTTGGAAAATGAAAATATCTTACAATTTCATTAATCCTTAGAAATAATTCAGATAATTTATTGAAAGCTATATATTTTATAATAAAATAACATAATTCATAAGTGTAATAGGGTTTTCATTTTAATTTAAGTCGAAAGTAGGTATTCTTTCAGAATGCATTTCAATTTAATAATAAATATGTCATTTATATTAGTGTATGAATACTTGAGTAAATATGCATACACTACTTTCATGTGAATGTTGATTTTATAACGGAGTTATATTACGCTGAAAATAGATTTACATTTTTATGCCTTTAAATAGCATCTCACTAAAGATATACTCGCAAAAATTTCTAATGCGTGATACTACATATAATGAACAAAGTTTGTTGAAAACTTTTAATCTTTTTTCTAAGGTAACATTGTAGCGTTTTTATAATCAAAAGAAAAATACAATCAAGCTTGATTTTTAAAATTAATTTTTAAATTAAATGATTTTTAAAATTAACGACTTTTAAAAAGTATGTGCTTCAAAATTGAATGTCTCAAATCTTTTTTGTAAAAATTTTGCGCTTTACATATGGAAGTCTGGCATATGTTGCATTCTTTATTCCAAAAGAGATTAAAAATGTTGTTTCTTTTTTCTCCTATTTGTGTAACTAATAGATTTGTGAACTCGACATTTTTCTTAAAAATATGTATCAATTTTGTAATTCCTGTATTTTATTTTTTTTATTAGTTTTAATTTATATGACGAATAATAACATAAACGTACTTATTAATTGATGTTAAGTTTTTTCAGCGAAACACACTGTAAAACCATATACTAGACCAGCAACGGATAACCTTTATTGACCTGTGGGCCAAATTAAAAAAATTACTATGCTTGCCAGCCTCAGACCAACGTATTATAAACTGCATGTATAGAATAATTTAAGTTTCATATTATTAATTTAAAAAACATAAAGCTTTGTGTTTGACAGGATAGCATTCTGGCCGCGGGTCGTATTTTGGATACCCCTCTACTTAACATTTAATAAGAATAAGCCATCCCATTATTACGTGACGATTTATGTAAACCCTAATATTATTGATTCTTTTAAAAAATTCCAATAAAGTTGTGCTTTGAAGGCATCCTTATTTCTGTATTTATAGTACACTTGTTTATAGTAAAAAATGTTTAGTTGGCTATTTTATAAACCACTTCATACGTTCATAAAATTCATTCTGTAGTCCCGGTACTTAAAAATGTAGTCTTCATCTTTTCACTGGCAAATGACTATCAAAAACACAAGAACTTTTATTTCAGTAAAACGAAATAGAAAAATTTAATTCTTAATAATTAATTTTTATAATAGTTTATGATCTATAGTTCAATTTGTGTTACAAATATTCAGATATTTATCGAATGTTCGCGCAAGTCGAATTAAACACATTGAACAAAATACTCAGTACACTAACGTTAAATATACCGATAACTGTAGAATAGTGACAGCTGTAGTTATTTATTACTTTGTTTTTAAATATAAAAGAACAGTCAAACTAATTATTATGTATGTAACTCGTGCATAAACAGATTTCATAGTCCTCGTCTTTATTATAGCAATAAAGTAAATAATAATAAAATGCATGGTATTCCAAATGATATGTCTTATTGATTAATAAATTTTATTTACCCATATATATAACCCAGCTTACTTGCTATGACTCACTATATATGAAATATTGAATTGATAAAGCGGCTAAACATTAGCTAATAGTTAAAAGAAAAATTAACAAAGATATTAACAGTACGTTATTTAATACAACTAAAATATTTCTTAATTTAATCATCGACGAATTTACTTTTTGTATATATTGAAAAATTTATAACACTAATTAATAATTGATATAAAAGTTACCGCTGACTGTACATATTGAAAAAGAAGAAGTCTTTGATAATTATTAATTGTATCGACTTGACCTGTTGTCTTCCACGTCTAGATCAGCCACAGCCAAAAGTCATGTTGGGTAGACACGGCCTCGGTTCATGCATAAACGCACGTTACCAGCGAAAATGCGAAAGCCCCAAGGAAAGGAAAAGCCGGCAAAAAAAATGAATAAAACCCTAAAAGAATATACTTCAATCAGAAAATGTATATGCAAATGATGTTAATAAAACATGCCTTCGTTGATGGGCGGGTTTCGCTGATTTTACTCCAAACAGATGTCCCTAAAATCGTCAACAAACTCGATATAAATTGTACAGAAACACTCGCACAACGGTAGCTTCTCTTTACATCCCTCATCAGAGGCTTACCAAATTTATGGAAGTATAGCACGTCTGCACGGCTTGAAGTGGTGATACTCAATGACCCACATACACAAAGACTCAACGTCAATCCACACGGCCAGTGCCAGAAGGGCGCAGAAGAAGAATATTCTAGAAAGTTCGAAAACAAGAGTAACACAGACAGGGAATAACCACGTACACCTGCAACTCATTTATCGATGCAATCGGAAGTAAGACAGATATACTAGTATGATGTCCCAAATTATAATTAAACTTGCTTTTCGCGGCTTAAAAAAAGACGCTATTAAATCTAGTAAGAACTTAACATACGAGGGAGCGTTTTTATATTCGCGGAATGAGCGGGTTGTAGAGGGGTGAGTAGGCGCATTGGGGGCGTGGCCTGTGCAGCGACTCATGATTAGTATAAATACGAAGTTTCATTGTTAATAGACAGTTAGTCTTTGAGCTATCGTCAACCAAGTAACATAATCAGGAGTGAAAAGTGAAATATGGAAAAAATCGAATATCGTGCCGTTATAAAGTTCCTTACCAGGCAAGGAAAATCAGTCGCGACCATAATGAATGAGATGTCATTGGTTTACGGCGACTCTTGTCCAGGAAAAACCATGGTGTACAAGTGGCATAGTTTATTTAAACAAGGAAGGGAATCCCTTGAAGACGACCCGAGGCCGGGCAGGAGCATTGAAGTGACCACGCCAGCACTTATCCAAAAAGTTGAACAAATTGTACTCGAAGATGCTCGACTAAAGAAGAAACAACTCGCAGAAATAGTTGGAGTATCCGATACAATAATTTTTAAAATCCTACACGATCATCTCGGCATGTCTAAGGTCAGCGCAAGATGGGTGCCGAGAATGCTCACGCCGCCGCAAAAACAACAGCGCGTAGAGTGTTCACGTGCATCTTTGGACCTCTGTAATGAAGACAAGGATGGTGTATTGAGTGGAATTGTTACTGGAGATGAAATTTGGGTTCATCATTATGAACCTGAGTCCAAACAAGACTCCATGCAGTGGCATAAAAAGGGCACAGCACCTCTCAAGAAATTTAAAGTGTCACAATCAGCTGGGAAACTCATGGCAACGGTATTTTGGGGCTCGGAAGGAATATTGTTGATTGATTATAAAGATAAAGGTGTTCCTATAACTGGAGAATATTACGCTTCAATATTAGAGCGACTAAAAGAAGCCATTAAAGAGAAAAGACGGGGAAAATTGACAAAAGGTGTTCTGCTTTTGCACGACAACGCGCCCGTCCACAAGAGCCGCGTTGCGTTAGCTGCCCTGCATAAGTTGGGCTTCGAAATTGTGAATCACCCACCCTACAGCCCAGACCTGGCCCCGAGTGATTATTACCTGTTTCCGAAAATGAAAAAAGAGCTGCGGGGTAAAAAATTTACTGCCGATGATGAAGTCAAGGAGGCAGTTTCGGCGTATTTTGCAGATAAAGAGAAATCATTTTTTTATGAGGGTATAAATAAATTAATTGAAAGATGTGAAAAATGTATCCGTCTTGCAGGTGAATATATTGAAAAAGAAAAATAATTTGGTTTTTTTATTTCCACCCCTTGTCCCCCATTCCGCGAATATAAAAACGCTCCCTCGTAGAACACGCAATGGTAAACTAAATACAATATTTACAATGAAATAAGCGAATATATGAGAATAAACTAATGCACATTCAATGAAAATGAATCTAAATATATGAACATATAATACGTAAATAACCAAATACACTATATACAGTATACAGGGCTTTTAAAAAATAAAAGAAAATAAATGTACATGGTAAATTACTATTCCTAATTTCTGCTCACAGAACTTACCTGTAAAATGAAAGCAACTTTTTGAATATGCATGATTCAGTATTTGTTTATTTTTGCCTTTATAGAATAAATCAGTTAATTTTCGGAGGTTGTTCTATAACTAAAAGTATAATTTAATTTACTTTTTTACATTGCTTCTAAAAAATAAATTAGTTCGGAGATTTTTGACGTAAAAAAAGACAGAAGTTACACCTAAGAAAACCAATCTCGTGTTTCCTGCAAAAAGAATATACAACCATGCTCAGATGTATTAGACACCCCAGGTAAAAACCCTTATTCTCGGTATTATCCAAGTCTGACGGAAATTAACCGTAAAAATAGTTAATGGTATTTACAGAAATGCGTTTTTGAATATTCCTTTTTTTTAATCCCCTATTGAAAAGAATAGGTGGAAAGGGGAAATTGTGGATTTTAGAAATTTAGTGTCATTCTAGCAGTGTGTGAGCAACGTGCGTTTGTGAGTTTGTGGTTTTTTTCACGTTGTGTCAGTTATTTGTTGAAGAAAAATGCCTAAAACACGCGAGTTGTCGGTAGGGGAACGCGCCCAAATGGTGCTACTGCATTCCCAGAAGTTATCAATAGCTGCAATAGCAAAAAAAAAATGTTCGTGATGTGCAGTCCGTACAACTATTAGTCGCTATCAGGAGAGTGGGTCGTTTGTTAGCAGACCAAAAAGTGGCAGAAAACCCTGTACCTCGATTAGGAAGACAGAATTTTACAAAGACTGGCTCTCAGTGATAGGAAAAAATCGTCGAAACAGCCCGACAGTGAGCTGAAACAGCGTTATCGCGTAACAGTTTCTGCGCAAACAGTGAGAAGGCGTCTCCAGCGTGCTGGTTTACGAGGGTGTAAAGCGCGACGTAAACCGCTTTTAACTGACGCTCATAAAAAGAAGCGGTATTTATGGGCCAAACAAAATGAAAATTGGACAATCGAGAAGTGGTCGAAGATTCTTTGGTCTGATGAATCAAATATCGAGGTATGTAAGTACGTCTTCATGACTAATATTCTTATCGCTGTATGCAATTCAGTCTACATGTAACATTAAACAAAATTAATCCTGTCTAAGTGCTAACTTTCTTCTTTTGCCTGGCAGCTTTGGGGACTACCTGGGACGCTATACGTTCGGCGTAGGTAAGGGGAAGCTTATGAACCACAATGTATCATTCCCATGGTAAAATTTGGAGGTGGTAGTATCATGGTTTGGGGTTGTATGTCTGCATACGGTGTTGGAGAAGTGTACCTGTGCGATGGACGGATGAATAGCCAACGCTATTTAGTCATGTTGGAGGAAGTATTAGAACCGTCTGTGCTAAAACTATTCGACCAGGATATTCCACAATACATTTTTCAGCAAGATAATGGGCCCTGCCACAAATCGGGAGCTGTAATGCGTTGGTTCGAGGAAAACACAGTGGAGGTATTGGATTGGCCGCCACAAAGGCCACAAAAATTTGTGGCGTATCTTAAAAACTAAGATCACGGAACATAAATGGCTGTCAAAAGCAGAATTATCAACAAAAATTCGCGAAATATGGGCTGCAATACCACCGGCAGAGTGTTACAATTTAGTAGCAAGTATGCCTCGACGAGTGCGAGCTGTCATTAAGGCCAAGGACGGAGCGACAAAATATTGATAAATTGTACTATATTACTAAATAACACTTTGTACATAATTTTCACAACAGTTTTATTTTCCTCACCTCTCTTTTGACTAAACTATATAAACTATATATGTATGTATGTACATAAATTCGTAAGGTGTCTAATACATTTGAGCATGGTTGT
This sequence comes from Dermolepida albohirtum, assembly GCA_031893035.1. Lineage (NCBI taxonomy): Eukaryota > Metazoa > Arthropoda > Insecta > Coleoptera > Scarabaeidae > Dermolepida > Dermolepida albohirtum. Next base: position 396,438 of record JAVIWB010003414.1, read on the forward strand.
ATATATATATATATATATATATATATATATATATATATATATCAGATAACAAATACTAAAGCGTAATCCTTATCAGTTATACTTACCTACGCCTTTCCGGAAAGCAGGTAAGTTTCATAATCCGTCAGTTCCTTTTACTTTTTCGCAAGTTCCCAACTGGGTCCCGTATGAGCAAGAATCTGTATTTAGAGTGTAAAGTGTCCCCTGGATTTGTTACTAACGCCACTTCGTCGTTAGAGGAGAAGCAGTATTCATTATTCCTCCTCAATGCTGAAAGGCAGCGGGAAAGGTACTGATCATCATTAAAACATGATTTTAAAACTGCACCGCGCTGAACGTGATTCGAATAATAGCTTCTCTAAATAACTAGTTTAAAGTCTAACGCTCTTACCATATATGTATATTAAAAAGAATGGACACTGTCAAAATGTCCAAATTAGCCTCAAAGTCGATCCGACCCTTGTAAAGATTATAAAATATAAAGCTCTGAATAATATTGAACAATTTGCCGTAGCGTGGAACAAAGTGCACAACTGTGAGTAGGCAAGATTAAATGATTATCAGTTTCTTCAAGAAGAAACCAACATTAACATTAAAGTAAGCGCAACAAATCCTAACTAAGATAAATATAAATTTAGTGTAATGAGTACCTATCGTCGGTTACGCGAGAATAATATTAAGTATAAAGAAGAATCTTCTTGTATCATAACACGTTTATTCACGTTTGTTCTGGACTTGGGAAAATTTAAAACGCGAATAAGAAAATGTGATCTTTACAGATGAAGCATATTTTTGCGCTTTTGGTCATTAACTAAAAGCATAGACAGGGCCTGCTCACGGAATGATCCAAACATCCGTTAAAGATTCGATCGAGGTGCTCGCATGGTGTTGTTTTAGTGTATATGGCTTTGGAGAGCTGCATATCTTCATAACTAGTTTAAATAGTCTATAGATTGACTTAAATTTATAGAAAATCTCTGCTACAAACTTCCTAGTCGGCATTATGCCAAAAATATTATTCAAGTTTTACATTAGCCCTGTCAATTCCCAGACGCAAACATAATAGAAAATCTATAATCTATAATAAAACACAAACTTTGCAAAAGATCATTTTTTTTTTATTTTGAAAGCCTTATCTGAGGAAATTGGAAAAATATAGCGTTAATTAAGTATCGACTATGCCTAAACATTTTCAAGCCACACAGATATTGAAGATTAGAGTAAATGATAGCTTAGTAATTTTACTTGTACATACTGATCCCTTACTCTTAATAAAATTAAAAATGTTCGACACCTCTTCAACACAATGTTTTGAAATCGTAGCTCTGTAACTCTGGCAAATATTGTACTCAACCCAACATAAATTTAATGTTTCTTTCCTAGCTAGTTCACCAACTAATATATTTTAAAATCACAAGCAACATGAAAATATATACGTATGCGATTAATTTTATTTATTTTAATGCATTTCAGTTCTACACAGCAAAGTATATACGATGAAACAGTTAGGCCCCTGGTCGCGTCGGTCTTAGAAGGTTATAATGGATGCGTTTTTGCATACGGTCAAACTGGTACTGGAAAAACGTTTACGATGGAAGGAATTGACGATGAAGAAAACGCCGGTATTATTCCAAGAGCCTTCGAACAAATATGGTCTCACATAAACAGGACTACCGGCGTGGAGTTCTTGGTTCAAGTGCGATATTTAGAAATATATATGGAGGAAATTAGGTAAGCCTCCTAAATTCTCTACTACATATTTAATACTATTTATTTTTATAATTTGATTATGAATGTAGAGATCTCTTGAAAACCAAAAACACTAAACCTCTAGAGTTAAGGGAAATGTCCGGACAAGGGGTTTTTGTCTCTCATCTTCACTCTCAAACTTGTCAAAGTGCGACAGATATGATTAAAGCTATGAAAATTGGTAATCATAATCGAACTACGGGATCAACTAATATGAATGAGCACAGTTCAAGGTCGCATGCGATTTTTCAAATATCAATTGAAATGGCAGAAACCGAAAAAAAATCGGTGAAAATGGGAAAACTGAATTTAGTGGATTTGGCGGGTAGCGAAAGGCAATCGAAAACTGGTGCAACTGGAGAAAGATTAAAAGAAGCTAGTAAAATCAATAAAGCGTTATCTTCTTTAGGTAATTATATTGTTTGTAGGATAATTGAAAGTAGGGAATCGATGTATCTAAGAACCTGCACTAAAAGTTATAAAATTAAATTTTTGTTAATAAGCCTCAAAATTACAGAAATACTTACAGATTTTTTTGTAAAGAATTTGGGTTTGATTCGAGGTCACGATTAATTCTTGAACTCATCAATTCCCTCTACCGTTAATATATCAAATTATTGTTGCTTAATCCGCTAATGCGTCAAAATGATCTATTATTGTCTCTTCGTCAAAAAAAATTTGGTTAAATTAAAGATTGTAAAGTATAGTATATTACGTATTGATTGCGTCAAAAAAGAATACAAAAACAAAACCGTAAACTTTGCCTGTTGATTTTATTAATGGCTTCTGGAAATATTTTTGGAAAAAAACGTATAAAATTTAGTGAAGACTTCATTGTTTTTCGAATTATTCACTTTTGATAGCAATACTCCTTTATATACGCTTAAACCAATTTGCAAAGCACTTTTTCATTCCGAAGCTGATACTTCGGAAACCAGTCTTCAGAATCTTTCAGCAGCTGCTATAAATGACGAAAGCTGCTCATCACGCGTTTTATTTTTAATATTTTGGAACAAAAAGAAATCATGAAATTATAAATCATGTGAATATGGACAATTCGTCATTAATTCAACAGTTTGACAAGCTGAATAATAACCGATGTAGACTAATTTCCCACATTCGATTATTTCTTATTTCATTGATGACTTTCAAAATTATCGCTTTCCATAAATAAATTCTAGTTCAGCATTCGCCATTCTTCAAGTTTCTAAAATTATTGTTGCTATATACCCACTAAAACTGAAGAAACAAGAGATCATTTGTTGAAACTAAAGACTGCAAAGCTTTTGTATGTTCAAATGTTCATGAAAAATCATGTGTATTGCTGTCATATCAATATCCAAGAATATTTGAATCTTATGGCATTTTCCTTGTTCAATCATTTCTCACATAGCATTAATATTACTGACAACATGCGTTAACAAAATGCATCCACACCGGAATTCGGCGAACCAAGTATAAATTCCGCTTTGGATACATTCCCAAAAGTCCCAAATAAAGTTGAATGATGCATTGTTTCGGAATTAAGTCGCATTCGAAGTCATAAAAAATCGTGGCTCAATATTTATCAGGCGAACCGTCAACTGAATTAGAAATTAGAAATATTAAATTTTACGGTTTCAGTTACAAAACGCGAGCAATAACCGTTTCACTGTAAATTTTCAATACATATTCATAAACCTTTATGAAGAGAAATACTGGTCCTTAACGCAAAATCATCAAAAACAGAGTCAAGTGGATTAGGTTATTTGGGATGCCGATTGAAAATCTGATCTCTGTTGTTTTCTGACACATTTCTCGTATGAAGTCGTATTATAGTGTCAAAGAAGACGGTCTTTCCAAATACTAATAACCTTTTAAAATATAAAAGATTAAACAAAGTTATAGAATGAAAATTAAAAATTATTTCTTGTAGAAAGGTTCTTATATAAATGCCTTGCAAGCCACGCTCAAACAGAGAGTTAGTCAAAGTGAATTCATAGTGTTAAAAAGACAATACTTTGGCAATTCATTAACAATATTCATCTTTTTAGGCAATTTAAAAGAGTAAAAAGTTCACTTCCATTTAATTTCATTATTTCGTATTCCCTTAAAAAGAGGCGGTTGGAGTTAATATAAATCCAAAAATTCTTATATGCTTGCAAAAAAAAAACAACTATTATCAGATATGAAATTAGCATAAAAAAGTAACTTGAAAAAAGTATAATTTATTTCTAATCGTTGAAATTTGTACGCCAGTGTAATTACAGCGAATAGAATCAGTAAAAAGCAACTCTGTATGTAAATTTAGTAAAATGCCAATTATAACAACAATCACATGACGGGCCCAGAACAAAATCATGTTACTAAAAAGATATATTATTTTGTTTGTTCTTTTTACGGTATTAATTATCCATCGTTGCCATTATAACATCCTTTACAATTATAACATTTAACTAAATTCACCAAACATGGTTAACATTCTATTTATCGACACGCACATGTAGACTTGATAGCCCGAAATAGTACGTGTGATTTGAATAGAATATTTCATAAATTGTACGTGATACTGGAAGAACTTAATACTAATGAAGTAGCGGTTTAAAATAATAAAACTTTTTACGATCTATTTGCTAATACGTGTTCAACATACCTATATATGTATAGATTTTTAGACAAGTAACTGCATACATTATTATTTGATTTCTTCCTTTTTGCAGAGCTTTTAATAATAATACTGCCATCTATTGAAGTTTGGCCAGGGAACAAAAGTTAAAAAAATCAAAAAATTAACAGCAACTCATATTAAACAAATAAATTTATTACTTAAAAGAATAACAACTATCAAAATCTAACGAAAATTTTATTATTTACTAGTTATTATTAACAAAATTCGTAAATATTGTTTTCATAAAAACTTCACATTTTTCAGGAGGAGGTATTGTTTTGTCATCACTGGTAACTGCTTGAACAACTCGCAGCACCCTTTCGATTAATTTTCTGAGTATGACATCTGGGATGTTGTTTCATTCTTATTGGAGAATATTTCAGAATTGTTCCTTGGAAGTACACAATTCGGACTTCTCTATTAAGCTCATCCCACAGTGTCCCATCTGGACGCTGCGGTGGCCATGTCATAACTACGATTCGGTGTAACATCTCTGTTCCTAAATAAGAAAAGCAACCCCGATCAGTAACTGAACCGCCACTATATTTTATTGTTGGTACAACGCATTCGGAAAACATTCTCTCATTATCCAATCCTGATTTTCTCGTGTCCACTGTAGCTTTTTCAATCGGTTACGCTGGCGTAGCAATGGTTTACGAGTTGTCACGGGACCATGTAATTGAAATCGAATGCCGACTCCGCGACTGAATTCGCTTGCTATTTCTGGTGCTATTTTTCTGCGATTTCGTTTGCTTATTTGTTGTAGTAAACGATTATCTGCTGGAGTTATTCGTAACAGACCTGGACGGTCATGGTTCTCTAAGTTGCCTGTGATATCGGGGAATTTTACTGTCGACGCGGCTAGGCTTATTCAATAGGTACTGCTGAATGATCTAGCGTTCAGCAATACCTATTGAATTATCACAAGACATTTCAAGCACTCTTACTCACTTACTATACCATTGCAATAATATTCAAACAGAAATTAAAATCACATTAAAATTGTCTAAGTGATCAAGCCGAGTAGGGACGAGCTGCTGAGAGAGCAATAAAATTTGTACCTGCTTGATCTCATTGATAAGACGTGTCTAATAAATAGACCAGAATAATCAGGTGCAAATGCCTTTGAGTATTCCGGACCAAACAAATGTTTAATTAGCTCTTTTGTTCGTCATACTTTCGTTATTTCACTTACAAATGTGTTTAAGACAAATATTTATTAAGATTATCATCGGTGAATGCAATAAAACTTATTAAAGCAGGTCAACTTTATGCCTTGACCAAACTTTGAAAACAGTAGAATGTATATTTTATATTTCGATATTGTACTTGATTTACTGAACTTTCATATTAGAAGGTAGAGTATACCAAAAATGATTGAAGCTCTACCTTTGATCTAATTTTCAAATAAATTGGTAGTATTGTAATCATTTGTAATAACATTTTAAATTATTATTTACCAAAATATTCTGAATATTCGTTTGATCTTATCATACCAGGTCGGCTGAAAAGTCCCCGGTCTGACACATAGATGGCGTTACTGTCATTAAATCCATATGTTTTTTAGATAGTACTAACCTTCAAACGAAACGTGTCAAAATTTGACAGCAATCCGATGATTAGTTACTGAGATATTGCGTTAAGAGTGAAGCTACTTTTGTTATTTAAAAAAAATGGAAAAAAAAAGAATTTCGTGTGCTGATATAGTACTGCTTTTTGAAGGGAAAAAATACCGTTGAAGCAAAAGCATGGCTTGATGAGGAGTTTCCTGACTCTGCGCCAGGAAAATCAACCATAATTGATTGGTACGCTAAGTTTAAACATGGTGAAATGAGCACCCAAGACGGCGAACGCAGTGGACGACCAAAAGAGGCTGTCACCGACGAAAACATCAAAAAAGTTCACAAAATCATTTTAAATGACCGTAAAGTAAAGTTGATCGAGATAGCTGACATCCTAAAGATATCAAAGGAACGTGTTGGACACATCGTGCATGAATATTTGGGCATGCGGAAGCTCTGTGCAAAATGGGTTCCGCGCGAGCTCACATTCGATCAAAAACAACAACGAGTTGATGATTCTGAGCTGTGTTTGAAGCTGTTAAATCGTAATAAAACCGAGTTTTTGCGTCGATATGTGACAATGGATGAAACATGGATTCATCACTACACTCCAGAGTCCAATCGACAGTCGCCGGGAAGAAATTTAGCAGGGATGAGGAGGTGATCGCCAAAACTGAGGCCTATTTTGAGGCTAAAGACAATTCGTACTACAAAAATGGTATCGAAAAGTTGGAAGAACGCTATAATCGGTGTATCGCCCTCGAAGGCAACTATGTTGAATAATAAAATCGAATTTTGCCAAAAAACTGTGTTTTACTATGGTAGACCGGGGACTTTTCAGTTCGACTGTTATCAAATATAAAAAGTTCATAATGTAAGAAAGAACGACATTCTATTAAACTATATACTTTATTTCAAGAGCCTAGACTATATATTTCCTTGCAAGTTCACAATAATAATTATTCATGTCCTTTCTATTAAAGAATGTAGGATATAAATAAGTCTCATTAGCGAAAGAATTAAATTCAGGGATACTAATATAGAATTGCAAAATATTGTTTTCCTAACTAAACGAAGTTTTAAAAAATAAGAACAACCCACACAAACCTCTCAAAATAATCTTGGGATAACTATCACCAAATTAAACCGAAAAGATTATTTTCTGAATTGCAATTCAAACAACATAGAAATTGATGTTAATTCAATGTTAAGGACAATTTTATCTCGTCTCAGTGAAACTATAATAGTTTTTGCGGATACATTCTAGTAAAAAAAACATTTGTATAAAATATAAACTGACAAAAAAATTATAGTTTACAAAAATACGTAAAAATGCGCTTTTTCTTGTGGAAGCATATAACATTGACGTACAAAAGCAGATTTAATTGATTTTGAACTGATAGAAGAAAAGACGTACAATGCTTCATCAGTAAAAACATTAACCCCTTACTATCTTCTTCTGAGCTTCCGGTATACCTGATATAACTGCCGAAGTTTCGTACCCACTCGTATGGGACATCTTCAGGACTCAACTACTGCTACTGTCTGTCGCACTGAAACTGGAACAGTAGCAGTAGTTAAGCTCTGAAGATGTCCCATACGAGTGGGTACGAAACGTCGGCAGTTATAGTAGTGACGCGGTTCCAGCCCGGAAGCCCAGATGAAGATAGTATGAATCACGACCGCGGAAGTCTACGACCACATTAACCCCTTTATTACGAAAACATTGAAACAAGGAGAAAGTATTTTGTATAGAATTGTTTGTCATGGTGCGGCAAAGTCTATATTTAAAACTAATTTTTTGGAAAATACACTATTATAGTATACGAAAACGAAGATTCTTATACATGACAACAATCTTCAATATACTACAAAGTCTATAAAACAATGGCATTACAAACATTCGCATATACTGGACTACTCAAACACCCAATCCGTGCCCAAATATCTAACTCATAGTATAATTCAAGGTATATCGTTTTGATAGCAAGGCGTCAAAAATTGGTAGTATGTTTAACTAAAAGATTTAGTAGTATGTAATTGTTTTCCAAACTACAGTGAAACCCGCTTATTGGAATACTCATATTGTCCGCCAAAATTATTCCATTATCCGTTTTTAACTTATTTTTTCTTATTACTAGTAAGTTAAGTATATATGTACATACATACTTCGTATTCTTTATATCTGCGATTTTATAACTATAAAATTGACTTCAGTATGATACTGTAAATTTATGTTGCGATTTTCATAAAATGTATTTAAGAATACATACAAAAGAAATACAACACATTTCAGCGTAATACATATTTTTTAATTGATACTATTTTTTTTATTTCAAACTCTACACATCCTTAACAAAATAATTTGTAATTTTATTTTGTTTTCTTTCTTTACACAAGATATCAGTGATTTGGTTATCTAATTTATAGAAATGTGCAAAATTACAATCAGTTTTTGATTCTAAAAAACGACGTATAGTGTCATATGCTAATTTCACTTCTTGAGATGATGGCGCGGTTGATGGAGTATGCTTTGAATATGTATTTTCTTCTGCTTCTTCTTCCTCCTTCTGTTCCATCACCTTGTTTGCACAATTTTCGTCTGACTCTCCAAAAACAGGTAAATTGTCATCAAAAGAAACGAAAATGGCAACATTTCCTTCTGTCATGGCACCCGGAAGTGGTTCTTCGATTTTGACAATTTCTTGTCCCTCTCCTTTAATAAACTGACATTTTACGAAACAATTTAAAATAGAGCTGAATTGACTGAATTTTATCCCATTTTATCATCATGTGAACAGCAAATAAAATTGTTAGTTTTCGAGATAGGCCAATTGTACCTTCAGTAGATGACGGCTCATAAAAATCAATTGTAGAAATAATTTTCCTTATTATTTCCTTTCTATAAATTTCTCTTAAAAAGATAGATAACTCCTTGATCCAAGTGTTGAATTATAGATGTTGTGTTTGCCGGCAAATAATGTAGTTGCACATTAGTCAAACGCACATCTGGCTTGTGAGCAGAGCAGTTGTCCATAAACAGCAAAATTTTCGTATTTGATTGTTTCATTACCTTATCGAAGTTTAAAAGCCAATCTTTAAGCAGTGCTGCTATCATCCAGGCATTTTTGTTTGAAGTATATTTCACAGGCAAAGATTTTACCCCTTTAAAACTCCTTGGGCTTTTTTGACTTGCTTTACCCCCTACAGCCTTTTCTCCGCAAAAACAGAAAGATTCGTCAGGAATAGCGCTATAATATAAACCGGTTTCATCGCAGTTTTAAATGCAGTCTGGCTTATAATCTTTTAATAAAGACAGTAAAACCTCACTTATCTACGTATTTGCAGCAACTACATCTGCGTCACTTGCTTCACCTACAATTTTTTTTGAAAGAAATTTGGGCACAACTTTTCCATCTGGTAAACCATCCATTTGTTGCTTGAAAATTTACACTACTCAGATTTTGTGCAATCTGTTCGGCTTTTTCCTTCAAAATGGGTCCGCTAAGTGGAACTTTACGCGCTCTTTTTTCCATAAACCAATAATTTAAAGCATTTTCTACGTCAGCATTCTTCCCGTTGCGTCTTCGTTTTTGAGTAGATTAAAAATTATCACGCCAATCACTTAAAATACAGTTTTTTCTTTTAACAATTTACTCACTTGTGCTTGAGACACACCACATTTTTTGGCAACATCCGACTGACTGTAAGTTGTTTCTTCTAAAAACTCAAACAATTTTACTTTTTCCTTCAGAGCAAGGTCTTTTCTTTTCAAGTTTGTCGAAGAAACCATTTTTCACTCATTTTCGATTGCAATGTCAAATAACAAACTGACCAGAAATATAGAAATTTCCTGCTTTTAAAACATCCGAAAATATTTTTATAGTATATATGTAATTCGCACAGAATTAACCATCATCTAAATACTGTTTAAAATCACTTAGGTACAAGATTTTATTGCAATATGTAATTATCCGAAGATTATCTGTAATTATGTACATAATAGCTTTCTAAAAGTAAAGTAAACATTCATAGTAACTTTTAGTTTACATCCACCTTTAGTTAAGGAGGTAGAGAAATTTATTCTTTTATGAAGACAAAATCGCTTTAATGTTCTTAGAAAAGCCATTCCTTTACCCAATATATTCTATTAAAAGATATTCTTATAACCAAATTATTTTGTTAATACTTAAAGGGAAATGGTTTTGTTCTTGAGATTTTAATTCCTTTAACCGATATTTTCTATTATAAGGGTTTCACTGTATTATTAATTTTGAATTAATCTGTTACATTTACGTCAAACTAAATTGTATCTCGTAATTACTATAATTTATAAATTAAACTCCTCTTACTCATAGGTATTGGCAAATACTATACACACAAATTCAACAAATTCTTGTTATAATTTCAGGAAATGTTATTTACGCCTTAGCGGAAAACTCGGCACACATACCGTATAGAGATTCGAAGTTAACCCGTCTTCTGCAGGATTCATTGGGCGGTAATAGCAAAACCATCATGATAGCTAACATAGGTCCAGCTAGTATGAACTACGATGAGACGATAATAACACTTCGTTATGCCTACAGAGCCAAGTCAATAAAGAACCAACCGATCAAGAATGAAGATGTCAAAGACGCAAAACTGCTCGAATTACAACAGGAAATAGAGAGATTAAGGCAACTGATAATGGAAAAGAGCAATGGAAAGTTCAATCCGGATGAGTTGAATGGTGAAATCGACGATGCGGAGACTGAATCTTCAGATAGTGAAGATGATGATGATGAGAAGCAGAAGGAAAAGAAAGAAAAGGAAAAGCAGCTAGAATTGAGCAAGATGGAAATTGATGAGCTCGGGAAGAAATTGAGAAGTTTAGAAAAACAAATGGTACACGGTGGTAAAAATATTATAGATAGTGTAAACGAAAACGAAGTTCGATTGGAACAACAGAGAACAGAGATTGCTGCTAGAAAGGTATAAATCACTAAATACTTTGACTTTAAACTAATGCTTTATTGTAATGCATTTGCTGTGCAGCTACATAAATTTAACAATCTCTTTATTATGCTTTTTGAAGAAAAAATTGAATCTTAAATATGTACATACCTTCTTTACATCTATTTTCCTGACTTAAAGCCCAAATTAAATCGTATTTTATTATTTACTTTCCAAATCTCGTATTGTTAGATATATACTGTATTGGTGAATAATGCATTATGCATTGCAAAATCTATATAAAAAAATGGTCGATTTCCAATTGATTTGACTTTGGAGCTGACTTAGCGAATATGTTTTTGCAAATTGTGGAGGAAGACATTATTAAAACTTGTCATCGTATACGAATGTTAAAATAGTTTTCAGTATTTTTGAATTCCTATCGTACTACATGAAGTAAATATATTTGTTTTACGTATTACATTTCAAAACAAATTTACCTGTCAGTTATCTGTTCCACTCTAATAATTGCATAAATCCACGACTTTCTGAATTGTTCACCAGTACAGTATTTATACCTGAATCACATTATGAGAGGGGTAGACCAATAAGGACCAATTAGATATTCAAACACAATTGTAATCTAGACATCGAGATCAAATAGGTGTATACCTATATGTATGTATGTATATATATATATATATATGTATATATAAAGAATTAACAGGGAGTAAATAAAGAAAATAACTTGCAGAAACGTGAAATAGAAATGCAACAGCAACTCGAGCTGGAGGAAGAATCGTGTTTAGAACTTAAACAGGTTTTCGCTAATCTCCAACAAGAAGTAGAATTTAAAAGAGAAAAACTGAAGAGGCTTCACGCGAAGTTGCAATCTGTCAGGCAAGAAATTAAAGACAACCACGTAGAATATCTCAAAGAGAGACAAGAATTAGCTGAATCCAACGACGAAGCTGCCATGTATGTAAATAATAATAATTCTTCATAAAATGAAAATGCTACTCTTTTATAAACATTCTTCATTCCTCTGTGTGATTATTCATAGCATTCCTTAATTCACGAATAAACTTAACAATTGTATTCAATTTTTAATAGAACGTCAAAGAATTTTCTTCATCTTAAAGATGATTTTTTAAATATCTTTATTATTGTGAAATGATGTTAAAACACATTTAGTTATTTTGAAGTCAAATTCAACAATGTGAATTTATCTGTAACAATTTTAAATGAAATTTTACTATAGCGCCCTGAAAAACAATTAAGTGTGCATTATATTATATTTAAAAAAGTGTCTGCCTTGGGAGCGGTTTCAACAGTCATTTAAAAGAGATTTAACATTGCATATGAATGATGAAATAGTTCCGGAACACCTTGGTATATACATACCATGGAAGGGTTTTTTTTTCCGTTAATGTTTAAACGATTATGAAAAGCTCCAACTATTCTATACGAACTAAATATATCTATCTTATATAATACATTATAACGATAAGTATTTGTATCACTATGATATATTGCATAAATCCAATACTACCTGAATTGTTCACCAGTACAGTATGGAAGGAACAGTGTTTCTAGCAGTTATTATGTAACTATTTACATGTTTATTCAATATTAAAGGACTAATAATTTCATCTAAAAAAAGAACGACCCAATAACTATTGAATATCAACTTATAGCAAACTATAATTCTGATGCAATTGCTTACGTTATTATTAGAAAACAAGCAACTATAAATAAAAGACATATACAGTAAAACCTGTCAATAACGGCCACCCAAAAAGCAAAATATATTGGCCGTTATATAAAGGTGTCAGTAATTGACAGGTTTTTCGTCTCACAAATAAAATACATAATTAATTTTAGGATTTGCTTTCTTTATTTTATTAATTAAAGTAAATAGTATATAAATACAAATATGTGTAAGAAAAACTAAAATTTTAATGTATTTACATATTATAGATAATATGACATCTAATAAATTATTTATATGTACATATTATTACAATATATTCATACGAAAAAACACAATTTATTTATTAGGATTTTTTAAAGTATGTTTCAATATTTGTTTGCTTCACATTTTTTAGCTTCGATTTAAAAACTGCAGCTTCACATGTAAGTAAAATTTTAGAAACATCCATATAAATGTCATCATTGTTATTGCACAATAAATAATTTTGTATGTCTCTTAATTTTGCACACTTCACTCATACTAGATAAACTAGATTTTGGAGTTTCACATTCGTCCAGGTCACTATTATCAGAGTTATGTTCTTCATCATTATTGCACAAATCTTCAACAATTTCTGGAATACTGAAGTTAGGGCTCTCTGTAGGCAAATGACGATCAATAGAAGCATATTCATCTAAATCCATCAAAAATTCGTTACGAACTGCAGGATATAGCTGGGCAAGGGGTATTTCGTCTTCTTCATCAAACATTGTGTCCTCCTGGATAACATCAGAGAATCCGGCCTTGGAAAAACATTTTTTAACTGTAGCAGGAGATACCTTTTTCCAAGCAGCTGTAATCCATACAAGTGCATTGGCTAAATTTATGTTTTTTTCAAAAATTTCAAAATCACATTCATTGTCAATAAACGTTAGAAGCTTTTTAATCAAAAAATTTCGGTAAATCAATTTGAAATTCTGAATTATTCCTTGATCCAAGGGCTGACAATATGAAGTGGTGTTTGGCGGCAGGAAGACTAGTTTAACATTTTCTAATGGAACTTTAGAATGTGAAGTGGCATTATCCAAGAAAAGAAGCACTTTTCTATTTTGTTTTTCATTTTATTGTCAAATTTATGCAGCCATCTTGTCATAATTTCCGTTGTCATCCATGCCTTTTTGTTAGAAACCCATTCTAAGGGTAATTTGTCCACATGACTACCCTTAAAACAGCGAGGATTTTTACTTTTTCCAATTATTAATGGATCTTCCTTCTCACCTTCCATATTTGCACATAGTAAAACAGTCAAACGTTGTTTTGCTGCCTTCTTCCCAGCACAATTCTCACTTTTTAATGCAAATGTCTTATTTGGCATAGCGCGGTAATAAAGACCTGTTTCGTCGGCATTAAACACATCTCGAGGAGAATAATTTGTTAAAATCAACGGTAACTTGGTTTTCCAGTCTTTTATATCGTCCAAATTAACCTCTGCGGAATCACCACAAATTGATTTAAAAGTTATACTGTGTCGCCGACAGAAACTTTCCAACCATCCATTAGATGCTGCGAAATTTTCCATCTTTAAACTGCTTGCTGTCTCCAGTGCTTTTTGTTTAAATAGCGGCCCAGATATTGGAATTGCTTTATTTCTGGCTTTGCAAAACCAATTGTAGACGACTTGATCCACTGCCAATCCTTCCGACTTCGGAAATTTTCGTTTTAGCTCCATGTTAACACCTTCCTCGACCATCTTTTTTAATTCACCTTTATTTTTCATAATATCGTTAATTTGTGTTTTTCCAACCCCATATTTTTCGGCCAACTTTCGCGAACTTAACGCATACTTTTCACTTTCCGCGATTATATTTATTTTGTCTTTTAGCGACAAACGTTTTCTTTTTTGCGACATACTTAATTAAGAACCTTTCGAATACGGAGACAACTTTAAACTGAATTGTTTCCTTTAGAATAATAAAGTTTAAATCGAAAAGGGTGAATTACTACCAGGTAATAGGAAACCCCGGGAGACCCCGACAATTTGTATTAGGTATTTCCGTCAATAAAGATATACATGTCATAAATAGTCCGGCCGACATTGGCAGGTAAATTTCTATGAAAATAGGCCGTAAAAGTTTGGGTTATTTGGCCGCGGCCGTTTTCCAAAGGTGGCCGTAATTAACGGGTATTTGTGTATGGGAATTTCCTTATAATCGATTCGGGGAAAACTCAGGTGGCCGCTTTAGTCAGGTGGCCGTTAACACAGGTTTTACTGTACTTGTAATATAATAAAATTTTTATTTTTTATTAAGTTCAATATGGAATATATTAAAGTAGCAACTAGTAGTGATAACCAAGTATAGGCGGTATGATATTTGTTGAGCCAGAATTCCCAGAAGACCGCTACATCATTTCTTGAAATATACCGCACTCGACGCAAGGGTCTGCCGCGACTAAATATTTGCAAGCAGTGACATGTTTAAAACTTTCCTCACTATTTGCATTTTTTAGTGAATATTTCAGAAACTGTTGATTGGATTTTCAGCAAGTTTTCTTTATTGTGAGAAATGATGCTTCGATTTTTTGTAAAAAAATTTATTCTTGAGCTATGTGTTTTTGTTTCTTTTACAATAAGATAAATATAATAATAGGTAAAAATTTTGAACATGTCACTGCTTGCAAAGCAAGATAAATATTATAATAATAGGTAAATGTTATTATACAATCTAATACTGTACACACTCTAGTAAAAAAAGGAAGGAATAAACAAGCATTTATTTGGCTAACCTCAGTATCACTAGAAGTTTCACTATCAGAAGCTGCGATAATGAAATCTTATCTTAAAACATCAATTCGAATCTTGTTTTGCAAGTAATTAATTGTCTTCAGCTTGAACAACATGTTGGCAACACTTATCCAATCTTGAATAGGATCTGATGAAAATTCTTCTTTTGTCAGACTCTTTACAAAATCTAATTTAATAAAACATTTTTCTTCGCTACGTTGTTTTTAACTTGAGCTCATATAATTTCCATCGGATTTAAATCTGGAGGGATGGGAGTCTCAAAGCCACACATCCATTTTTTTGAAGCTATCTAGCTAACTATCGAATTTGTAAATAATGTGTTGTTTTGACTTAATAATATCATACAGCTGTGCCTTACATAAATTCATCCAAAAAGGTATATTTTTACTTGTCAATCCACTTCTCTGTAAGGCATTTCTCATAATCTTGTGAATTCACTTCTCCTTGATAATATCCGGATTTCGTTTCAGATTAAACCCATTTCACCACCAGCGCGAACAATAACTAATCGATTGCCTTTATGGTTGGTAACATAGTAACCATTAATGGTATTGTCTGTCCGACTGTTGGAACTACTGTGGCCAGAGTGAATGTAAGTTTAATCTAAAAAGGCAATTGGTTTACCTTGACTTCTATATTTAATTTTGTCCAGATAATTCAACCTCAAAGCGAAAATATCAGTCTTTGTATTAGCAACCCCTGATTGTCCTTAGTTTTCCTCCACTCGAATCCAAGTTTTTTTATAATTGTATACAAGAGGATCGTTTCTTCGAAAAGTTGTATTCCACACATAATTTTTCTTGTGAGTAACTCAACAATGTTCGATTGTGGAAATTATAACACATGTTTCTAATATCCATTTGTTCCCATGGCGATATGTTGGTTTTTGTGCATGTTCTCTTTCATTTCTTATGAGAACTGAATTTTACTTCACCATCACCGTTCTTTTTAGCTTGTAAATCAACACCTTCAGTTAAGATTCTTTTTATGGTAGCTAAAGAGACTGTCGAAGCACCTACAACGCGATTTTTTAGTTCTATTTCCATTTGGAAAAGCTACGTAAATCGACTGCAAACCACGACATGCAAAACTAACTGCAACCTGCTACATAGTATATCCTACTCAAGCGCGAATGCTGTTTATTCCAAGAAAGTGACGTAGCGGTCTTCGAAGAATTCTAGCTCAACAAATATTGCACCGACTGGAACTATATAGCTTGATCTATTTAAAAATCCATTCAAATGTTGGTACTTCTCATCTACTATTAAAAGAAAAATTAAAGAATTGGGATCATATTAGACAACAACGGATTGAATTCAACTTGCAGTTTTGCCTGTAGAAACCATTTAAAACATTAAGACAAACTTGAATCTTGCACAACAGAGTTATATAGGTGCATTCTGCATGTTAAAACATCTTCGAAATTTATGTTATGTAATGGAAACCAGTCCTATTTGGAATGTTTAGTACCAAGCTTCATAATGTCTAGATTCTAAAAAATCCATCAGATTTAGATATATATATATATATATATATATATATATATATATATATATATATATATATATATATATATATAACGGAGGTTAATGCTAACCTGTCCTTACCCTATCTGCTATAAAGTTGTATTCATTTTGCGTATTACTGGATTTTTTAAAATTTGCTCAGATTTTCACTTTTTTTGAGTATTGCTAAAAATAATTAACATTAATTCAAACTAATGTACTTCCTTAAGTTTAATAGTATCCACAAAACATTGATGAGAAACTACTCATTCTAGTTATTTTTTCATATAATTATACAATAAATTATCACTTCTTATTAATATATTTAAGGTTATTTTTAGAGTACTCCTCCTGAGCTGGGTTATAAGATATTTTTAATTTAACTTTCTTCATAGGAATTTACGACAAAAATTTTTGATCATCGATAACTTTGTACCTGCCGAAGAGAGATCTCGACTAATTAACTTAGCTCAATTCGATGAAAATACTGACAATTGGTTACTGAAAAAGGAAAAGAGATTTTTCAGACCTGGCGACAGGCCAGTTGCGCACGATTACCGACGACCAATATCTGACTATGCCATAACCCACGCTATACCTTCGTCTGGAATTAGATATCGGGTAAGTTACTTTTTCATAATCGCAATTCTGTTAATCTCAACACTTTACATTTAAGGCCGAAAATGTTTTGGATTTAAAACTAGATATGCCTTTAAGGACAACTCAGGACTATATAAGACCTACAATTTGCCCGCAAGTTAAGGCCGCTGTAAAAAATGTTATAAAACAAGACACTGAAAACAATAGAATTGTAGTTAAATTAGCACCACACGGATTTTCCATGCGCGGTGTTTCAAAGTCCGAATTGGAAGGAAGATATAATAAAGCTTCGAGAAATACTATAGAGGTTCATAATAATTGTAGGTAAGTTTGGTGTCGTTATTTGCCTTAAGTATGCAGTAAATATATATATTATGTGATAAAAAAGGATCATTCACTAAAAGTATTTACTTTTAAACCAGATTTTGTAGAAATGATAAAAAGAAGTAGCAAAAGAGCAAAAAACCATTTTGTCTTTTTTGCCAAATTCTAATGAAAATATTCGTTTCCTTATTTTGGATCCATTTAACTTGGTTATTCGATTGTGCTAATCCTGTGGATTAGTGTATTAAAATGTTAAGTGTTCGAAGACGACCAAGCTATTACTGGCTAAGCGATTTTGAAAGGTCGTATCGTTGGATTACATGAGGGTGTTGCATATCGAAGCCGCGTGGATGTAAAAATAAATTACTAGTTATTCATTGTTAGAGAGATTGATTTTAAGAAGATAGGCAACATCGTAGAAGAGCCTCTAGACGATCTAGAAGAACTATCGAACGGAAAAATAGTAGACTAAGATTGTTTTCTTTTAGGAATCGGCATAATATGTTCCATATACTGTTGTATTCGTTCGTGTTGATTTCCTATCGCTCAAACTACTGTCTCACACTAATCGGCTTCCTGATTTTAGATTAAAATGAGAATGGTTCAGGTAGATTGGGATAGAGAATGGAACAATATCGTTTTTTCATTCGAATTTCATTTTTATTTATGGACTCATGAAAAGGAGAAAGGTAGTTTTTGGATGTTTCCGCAGTGAGACTGCACTTGCTAGAGGTTGATTTGGGGTGGAATTAACATCGGAAAAAGTAGGACTCCTTTAATATTCTTTCGAGGCCATTTAAATGAACACGAAGATCTGGAACCATTCGCTTTATCATGGGCTATATAATACCAAATTCCGGCAAGTCTGTTCCAACTATAATATTATGATACCTGCAAGAAATCAACATTCTCAATTGAGCACGGTGGTCAGACCTATCGTCCATAGAACATGTTTGGGGTATGATAGGTTGAAGGGTTGGTATTCCCAAACCTCCAATAAACTTACAACAGCTACATGATTTGTGATCAGCTTCCACAAGTATCCATAAAAACATGCCGCAAAATATATTTGTTTACGTGGAGTAGCAACTCATTATTAAATTTGGTTTAAAAGTATATGTGATGCGTTCTTTTGCATAGTATAATTTGAAAAAATTGTAATAAAAAGGGTTAGTTATATATATAAAACGAACCCCAATTTTTTAAAATTCTATATCATTTTGTAATGCTTAAATGTAGTAGTTAAGAGTTTCAAAGCAACTACTCATTGATAACAATATGTCTGTGAGAAAGGGTTTTCAATTGATTAACGACATGATTATCATTTAGACTAATGGAAAGGTTTCTTTTGTCCGCATTTGATATTGTCATCATACCGGTTGAAATTTCAATGGTTACTGCTTATTACACCGAGGCCTCGAAATAGGGTAGACGATCGCTATCCTAGAATATCTTTAATTGTTTC
Source organism: Dermolepida albohirtum (assembly GCA_031893035.1). Lineage (NCBI taxonomy): Eukaryota > Metazoa > Arthropoda > Insecta > Coleoptera > Scarabaeidae > Dermolepida > Dermolepida albohirtum. Next base: position 415,721 of record JAVIWB010003414.1, read on the forward strand.
ACTTCTCGTTTGATGTAATTGTTGACAGCCAAAGTCGTTAAGTCACACCACGAACGTAGCTGTAATAATAACCTATAGCCTGCAAATGGTTCCTGTTGAGGGATATGAAGGCGTGGATCGTGATTGTAATTATTATTATTAGCATCCTGATATTCTTTGCGCAATGTCGATGAAGGGAATACATATATTAATGAGAATGACTTGGTGAGAAATGGGACTTGATTACTAGAACCATCTTTTGGAAAATCTTATATACTCCAATTCTGCCTTCTTGTTATGGCGGCAGATCAAATTTGGCTAATTTCTAATACTAGTTATATGGATTGTGTCTATTGTCTATTCATATTTTCTGAACCAAAAAGTCTACTATGATCGATTGGATAAAATTAATTAGTCTGTCATTTTTTATTATATTTGTGTAATATTTAATAGCACATTTCCCCTGCAATTTTTACATTAGATGATGTCTCCTTGTTTAGGTAATATTATAGTATTACTTTTCATTTCCAAACTTACATTTTTTTTCCTTCCAAATTTTTATATATTCTTTTATGTAATTCTTCAGTTCCATATTTAATAATATCTATAACTCAGTACATATTCAGTTATTGGCATCAGCAGCTTCATCAGCGGTTATATATGTATATGTGCATACAACATATCCTTCTGATGTCCTAGATTTTGCTCAGGATCTGTCTCCATATGTTAAACTAGCAGCTTGGTATAACACAAATTGCCGAAACATTTGTTATATGCTTCTTCAATTTTCACCGCACACATTTTGTCTTTCAAAAACATTACATTTTATTTCAATAAGCAGATACAATTTCCGTTACATTATTTTAATGAATTGTATTGGAACTTAAAGACTGTTTAATGATCAAAAACTTTATAATGATTGGAACGTTTAAAATCTTGAATTTTTGTTATCTGTTATAATTTTCATATCCACTTTTAATATTTTAAATTTGATTTCAGAGTTCGACAAACGCCAAAATCTGCAAAACCAATATATTAACGAATGAAAATAAGTTTTTTTTAATCAAACGGCAGTTACCATAGCTTTTTTTCGAACAGTATTAATAAGAGGCATTTATTTTAAGTTTCAGTATTGCGATGTAGGCTTTAAAAAATCGTTTGTTTTAAGCACAAAGTGATATATCACTGTTTTCCTAGTCTTTTTTTGTACTTTGTGATATTTATAGTTGCTAAAGTATTTATATACGTTTATTTAAAGTTACGTTAATTTATTCAACCCTAAGTGTAATAAAAACGTAGTTAAAGCATTTTAAAATGACTATTGTAGTCAGCAATCATTGTGCTCTTTTGTTATAAATTTAAAAAAATAAAAATGAAAAAATAAATATTACTCATAGTATATTTTGTTTCTTTTTAGAGAAGTTGAAGATAATTCCAAGACCTTATCTTTAAGAGTGCCTTATTTTCCTGATATCCTAAATCATCCTGTTTTGCCAAAAAACGATTATAATAATAATAGTGTTAGTATCATTAAAAAATATACAAAAAATAAAAGATTGTAATTACTAGGTAATGTACACAGTAAACAAGAATATAATTTTATACTTTTTAATATTTCATGTTTTTAACTTGAATACGTTTGTTCTATAGTATGTTGAATGCATACAAAAGGCATTCAATTAAATGCTTTAGTCAAATACGTGTTATATTTTATTAAAAAGTTGTTATTAATTACTTTAATTTTCTAGATATATTCCAGTGTAAATTCCTTGGTATTTCATCTTTGATATGCCAAACATAATATTCTTTACTTATTTAATAAGCATGGCCCAACTAAAATTATCTCGACATATAAACCTCCAGCTCGGCTCACTTACATCAAACCAATGATTAAAGTTTGAAATTGAGCTTTATCGTGGTTTTGAAAATCAATAGTCCTATACATCATCAGTTCTACAAAATTCTGAGGAATAAAACCATCTGAGCGATTAATAGAGAAAAGAGAGTATTTTTTGCATCAAATTAGATTAAATGCTTCTAATGAGAATCATCTTTTGAAAGAAATGCGAAAGCTTCTGATTCACATCATTCTGTGCTTATATGCAGTTATTCTATTGCCAACAAAAGCCTCATGAATTTTCCTTTAATAATTCGTGCTTGTATAATTTTAGGTGATGTGTTAATTTCTATGCACTTTATAATTCTAATTTACATACCAACTGTACCTTGTTAGACAACATCGCTGATATTAAAGAGGCCTACGAAAGTTTTTATGTAAAAGTTTTGTTTTCCGTGTTAAACAACTATGTTCCAAAATTTGTTATACGGAGACACATTTACCTAGTATGATATACCTCTGAAGACATGGTTATGACACCATCATTCATTAACATTAACACTTGGTCTGTTGAGAGCTGATAGTTGGTTAATGTTTTTAGCACTACCCATAAAATTGCTTCAATACATTTCTCTAATCTTTTACTAAACTGACGGTTTATAAGGTTCTAATATTTGGACCGCAGTAGTGAACATAGAATTTTTCTTAGTCTCTACTCCCATCTACATATAATCACAGCTTTTAATTATTTAAATTGGATTCAATAATATAAAATAAAGTCCTCTAAGCATTTACGCCACTTTTTGCATATTTATGTTGTGCAGTTTTAACGTGTTCTTTTCACACAAATTTGTCTCGGAAAAACAAAGATTTATCGCCAGCAGTACATATTATTCTTGCGCCTGTAAATCTTTTATGAACTTCCTTACACTACTTTTTCTACTAATCCCAACTTCTGACATTACCCTATACACAAAAACTGCAACATAACAAATACAACAGTTCTCGCCGCGATGTACTAAATCTATTCTGTGAATTAATTAGGTGCGCATGTCCAGATTACCAGCGACTTTGATGCGCCGTTAAAAATAGCCAGTTCTTCTTATAACATAGTAATTATATAAATATATATTTCCTAAATACAAGTAAATATTTATGAACAAATGAAATTAGTACACAGTCCCCGATCATTGGTGTGAAATGTAAGAATAAAGGGGTTTTTCTGTCACAACCAAGATCTCAAACAAAAGCAAGTATCGATTTGGTCAATTTTTAAGGTTTGCTAAGGATTGGACACTCGTACAGATACGGCACTATATATGGATTTACATACTGAAATCACATTTTTGGACGGACATAATTTAGTCTTAGGCAATGGCAAAGAAAAAATTATAAACTTAGAAAAAGTAGGAGTAGACCAATTAAACTACAAAGATTATAGTGTTATGTAAGAAATAAAAATACAGGGTTCGCAGAATGTTGTGTAAATACTTATAAATGACTATAATGTCATATATATATATATATATATATATATATATATATATATATCTCTAAATTTAGAATTATTGGAAATTAAGAAAGCAATTTTCAAAAAACAAGACCTAACAGCTACACAAATATAGTATTTAAAAACTCCGATAATAGGCACTATCATAAAGCTTGACGATGGTAGAGCATACTGAAACAATACTGTTTTAGTAATCTAATAAATAATTGAACCAAATGATATTTCACAAAAAAAAGTGCTCACAAGCTGAAGTAAAACTATGGGAGAGAAAGAAACGCACAGTAATTTCCTGTATCTTTCCTATTGAACGACCGTGTGGCTACGATATACATATATATGAACAAGGCATAACACTATTTAGTGGAAGAAAAATAATTCTACTGTTGACATAATATTCAATTAGTGAGGTGGAAGTATAGTTCTTTTCACTTTTTAGCTCTATCGTAAAGAAACGACAATCTATAGGAGAATAATTCGTTGAAATCACAGATCGACTAGTGAAAATTATATATTCGAAACATGTCTCAATCAATAATAGAAACAAAAAAGCCAATAGTAAGAACTTACCTTTGTTTTATCCAAGTCTGCTTTTTTAGATTGCTCTTACTTTGGGTGTAGCAAGAGCATTACGACGTAATAAATGATCAGAAATCACGTTACACGATATTAATGATTTAAGATTCGTTTTGTTAATAAAAATTCCTGTTATTAAGAATAAAAAACCTATATTATTTATAATTACTGGCGATAGATTCTTTGGTCTTTAATAAAAATATATTGCTCTTCGTCCCAAATAATGAATAAATTGAGTTTTTTATTAAATATCAAAATGGTAAATGTCAGCGGCAACTTGTGGAAGTTCATAAATTAACAAGTGTTACACAAGAAGAAACTACTTTTTGAAATTTGCCAAATCTGAAATCATAGACTGGGCATTTTTTACGAAATAAGACCACCAATGATATAACTAATGAATAATGTCGCTCAAACAATGATTAAAAGTAATCAGTCTGTGCTCCCATTCAATTCAACACTTATACAAACTATTATAATTTTTAAGGTACATTCCTATAAATAATGAAAGGGTATATTTCAAATAGTGTTACCTGTTTTGAATTTATTTAAAATATATAGCTTATTTGCATGTTATTTTATTTTTTGACAATTTTCTAGCCAAAGCTTGTTGGAGACAAAATAATTGATATCTCTTGTGATATTATTTCAAAACTGTTCAATCAAAGAATTCGCTGCGTGTCGCTTGACATTTTTCTTACTCATCTCAAAAACTGACATTTTTTACCTAATAAAGCAAACACTAATTTAAAAAAATAAACAACTTATTTGTTTACACAACCTTTTTGCTAGTCGTACAAAGCTCGCACATGCTCACAAAGTTTGTATCAATCTTTATGAATTTTCAATATATTCAAATCTTTAACATTGTTCATTTGGTTTTGTTAAATATAATTTTCAACAAAACCTTGTCATTTTCTTTTTTATATATTAATTTTAGCTTTCACCATGTTTTGTGGATTTGACTTCACAACGTGGTGTAAATTTTCCTCACGCGCACAGTGTAACAAAGCTTTATTACAACATTTTTGCAGTTCCCTTTTCATATTTTTGAACACAGGTCAATAATAATTATGTTGTCCGTTTAATATAATCAGAATTTCCAGTTGGTCTCAGATTTTTTTGTAGTAGTTCACATAAAAGTGCCATAAAGGTATGAAACTTATATTTAATATGATTTAGTATGAAAAACATTTGTGGAGACCTAAATGTAATAAAACTGTTATTAGGTTTATAAAGTTCGTATACTAAATTTTTGTGCGAGTGGGACAGCAGCGATTGAAAGAACCATGTTAAAAATAATGACAGAAAAGAGAAACGTTGACTGTATGAGAGACGAGTGTAGTGAATAGGCACTAGTAAAACCTGAAACAGTTCACCTTCCGCTACTGCACATTAAGCTAGAGTTAATAAAAAATTTCATTGAAGCAGTAGATTGCGCGTGATAGAACTAGACTTCACTTTCTAAAAAAACAAGTTCCCTAATATAAATGATATTAAGATAAAAAAAGCCATATTTGTTGGGCTGTAAATAAAACTAATAAACGATATTGAATCTAAAGACATTTTAAATGACTGTGAGGTTGCTGCGTCAAAATCTGTTAAAAAGATTGTACACAACAACTTCCTTGAAAATCATAAGGCAAACAACTATAAAGAATCTTCTTAAAAACTATAAAGCGATTAGATGTAATACGTGATTAAAAATTCACTTATAAGATTCTTATCCGTGTTTCTTCCCTACTAAACTTGGAACTGTGAATGATGGAGAACATTTTCATCAGGAAATATCTATAAAAAAACTATCAGGAAAAATTGAATCCAAGAATGCTATTTGGCTACTGCTGGAATCTAAAGATTGTTGTACCTACAACGAACTACAGAAATCCAAAAGATTTAAGGTATATAGAGATTGTAGGTATAATATTGTCATATTACTGTCACAAAAAATAGAAATTATAAAAAACTATGCCTGATAGTTACGTTCGTATTTGAAATCAGTGTCAAAAATACTTTAAGATGTAACACGTAGAATTATTTCCAATCTGAACTCTAGTCTATTTTCAAAATCTAATTAACAACTTGATTATTACAGTCAGGGTTTCCTTAAGAGAAGCCAACCGATGTAATCCTTTACGCTACATATTCAATATATGAAATGACTGGACAGTAAAACAAGGGAAGAATGTATTCTTTGAATAGATAAATCTAACTTTAAAAAGTCAAAAACGTAGCCTATTTATGAGCAATTCAAACGATGGAAAAATGATTTCGAATGTAATACGCCAATCATAAAATATGGCAACCGACATGCTTTCCTTTGGATGTAATAGCTAAAAAGAAAATTACAAAGAAATAAAATAAAATGCTTTTCGATTTCCCATATGTTCTGAAAATTTTATATTCACGCAGGGTAAAGACCCAAAGAACAAGAAAAAAGAAAATTAAGAACAATTAAAATTAATATAACTCTTATGGTACGATTTCAATAAATAGCTTAGAAAAAAGTGTACAGTAGAAAGCGGAATATTTCTCGGGAAACTACGCGCATCCAATATATATGTTGCTACAATTTATCTTCAGAAATACATAATTTATAGCTTTCGTTACATATCAAGTGCTCTTGAATATATACATGTCATTGTCAGTTATTTGAACGCCAAAAACTCTTAATGAAATAATATTCATTTAGAAACGCCAAAGTTAAAAAAATCGAATTACGCAAACAATCTAATTCTCCACAATGGATGTTATGCTTCACAAACGATGCGCAAAATTTGTATACGTGATCCCTGACGGCTTGAGAGAACTAATGAGCGACATTTCCAGGGAAGTAAGCCAATACAATTAAAATAGCAGTACCCTTCAAATGATAAAATTCATTTTTAAGGTGATCCGTAGCCAACCAGAACATATTTATACGTTTATAGCAGATTATTTAGATGCATTAATGATTACAAGGGAAAATGCTCGGGGTAAACAAAATAACTTAAACTTTCCTTTAAAATTTATTAGCTTCTTTCAGTTGCTGCGCGCTTAGTAGATAGTATATTACGTATTAGCGTTACTACTGTTGAGCTGTTAATAGATACCGGCTTGTCAAGAGAGGAAGCAGATCGAATGGCAACAATTATTCAATGTGCCTTCAAGCAATATTTAGCATCTAAAAAAGGAACTACGCCGGCAGGTTAGCTATTATTTTGTAATTTGCGTGTTCTTACATAATACACTATAACTATTTTTTTAAATACCATTTTTAACAGAATAATATGTTCATAGCACTTGATGAAGAAATTGAAGCAGAAGAAGAACAAGATATGATTTCGAACATTTTGGACCAATATGGTGAACATATCGAAAATGAAACAGAAGCTGCGGAAATAATTCAAAGAGCATTTAGAGCTTTCAAAGAAAGACAACAGAGGGAACATGAATTGCTATCAGGGATGATAGATTGGAGGATTGCGGCTAGAAGCGCGATTTATCTTTACAGAAAAACGGGCGTAACGCATGAGGAAGCAAACAGAGCAGCTACTTTAATAAAAGCGGCTTATAAAGGGTATTACACACGAAGAGTGATGAAAAGACTGCTGGAGGAAGGAAGACAGCTTTACGAGGAAGAAGAAGAAGAAGATAGGTTCCAGGGCGACGAAGAAACAGTGGAATTAGAAGAAACGCAGTATGAGGATACCACAGAATCTAAACCGCATGCACGTTGGCAAGATTATTATGCTCGATTAGTATCAGATGGTGAAGAGTATGTTTAAAATTTTAACATACTAACGTATACTTAATAAATTAACAAAGTTTTGTATCAATATTTTAGTACTTCACGTGAAACAGACTACGATATTACGTCAACTGAAGTTGCTGATAGTATAATGGATTCTATACTAAAATCGGTGCCTTCGGAAAGTGAACCAGGGCAAGCCTCTGCTGGAGATTGGACAGATGGATTTGCAGCTGATCAACCAGTTCTTGAAGGATTAGAAGCAGGTCAGAAGCTCTTAAGTCAAAATTTTTAAACGAACTTTTAATAAAATTTCAGGTGTCGACTCCGAAACTATGGAGTACTTAAACGCAACCTTACAGGAATCTCCTGATTTACAAGAAGATATTGCTCTTGAAATTGGTAATAAAGAGAGTTAATCATCTAGTTTTTAAGCTTGGTAGTGTTTATGTATGTACAGATAAAAAAGTAATACCGTTCCATGTCGTAAAAGAATACAATGAAAAAATTAAAGAAACATTTATCTATCTTTATACTACCAACGAAAAAATCCTATTAAAAAATATTACAGCATTAATTAATACGAGGATAATTTAACGAGATGTGAGAATAAATGCATTAAGTTTTTTAATATTTTTCAATAATTACCTTTCAACTTCAACGTACTTTGACCGATGATACTATTTTCGTAATGATCCTTAAATTATTTATCTGTTGCTGTAATAAGTTTGGAATCAACAAGCAAGGAATAGTATCAGTTTGAAACATCAGTGTGCTCACTTAAAGCTAAATTCAGCGATTGTGGATGTATGTGGTACAATCTGAAATATTGATTAATCTAATTTTCCGCAAACGACTTGACTAGTGTGAGTAGGGCGCTGTCGTGATGAAAAAGAAATTTTTTGAGATATTTCCAGTCATTTTTTTCGAATGTCCTTTCTTCAACTTGTCTAGAGCTGCATAAAGGTTCCCTGCGATTCACAAAATTATTGTACTTACCAATGGAAGTATCTTGGCTTTCTTCGGAGGAGAACTACCATGATGTATTCACTGTTGAGATTATTTCGGATTTAGGAACATAAATGAAGCCAGGTTTTATAAAGTGTAACGAATATTCGAAAGAAATCGGCTTAGTTTTTGCTAGTTTCAAATTATTGCTTGACATTTACATTCTTTAACGTTTTTGACCACAATTCAAGACCCGCGATATCCATCTTGCTGACAACTTGAACATAGTATGATGGTTCTGGTCGCACATCTCTTCGACACAAATATCACCCTGTTCAAATTAAGCAAGCCAGCGACAAATTGTGGTGCGAAAGTTTCAGATATGTATGTGTACAGTATTCTAAAAATATTGGATCACACAATGAACTGCGAGTTTAAACAATTTAGGTTTCTTCATTTAAACATTTTACTCAAATTGCTGTAACTTTTAAATCAAAGGAATAACAGAATTTGAAGATAGTGTTCAATTTTTCAAAAGATGATGTTAAATCATCCTCGGACATAAAGATAATTACGAGGGGTATTTTCAATGTTCCGAAATGTTAAAACCAGTCGCAAATTTATATTTAATCTGAAACGTATTGTTTCTACAGTCTTACAGAGTTTAAAGCAGAACTTGATATTGTCACGTCTTTCAAAGAAAAACTGTTAACCAACAAAAAACATTTCTATTTACAAAGACGCCGCTTGATATTGTCCCACAAAAACTGTTCACAACACCACGTAGCGTCATTTGATAGTAACTGCTGTAACTTTTAAATCAAATGTCAGAAATAGCCCAAATTATACCTATTACCGTCAAAAGAATGACAAAATTAGAATGCTAAGTTTTTCAGAAGGAGGATGTTAGTAATCGAATCTCATTTCCCGCTAAATAATCCTCGTACATAAAGATAATTACGATATATGTTTCCAAAGTTCTAAAAAGTTGGTTCTAGTTCAATTACATAAATCTTATAAATCAAGCTACTTCAATTACTTGGCTGAACCATGATTACAAGAACTATCGTTTATGAAACCTTCTGAAACGGTTCATGTCTGCAATGCGTATTTGTAGAATTTCTAAGAATGTAAAAGCATTGTTATCGATGAATCGATTACTTTAAAGCTGACAGAACATCACTAGAAAGCGATCCGCGCAATAGACGTCCGAGTAACTCTGTAAATGAGAGAAATATTGCTGCCATGGTGAACTTATTTAAAGATGATAGGCGAATAACCATTCGGAGAAATTAGTGTAAGAATGGGTACACAATAGGTTTGTGAGATTTTACACGAATGTTTGAAAGTAAATGTTTCGGCTCGTCTGATACCAAGGCTGTTGGAACCGGCATAGAAACTCGGCAGAATGGATACATATCGCCAACTCCAAGAACTCTTAACCGGTATGGCGACGAATAATAACTACTGATGAAACATGGATATCTTAATTTGATATTGCGACTAAAAATCAGTTCGAAGAATGGCATAATCCTAAAGAGGGACCACCGCTTAAACAACATGGAGTTCTGTCAAATGGAAAAGTAACGCTTACTGTATTCTGTGCTTGGCAAGGGATTATTTGTTGAAAAGTACTGTAATTCAAACGCAGAATATTATTCTAGCCAATCTAGCCCATTACAGCAGCCGCTTCTCAAGAGTCGGTCTACAGTTGCATAAGCAGCCGTTATTGCGAAGCGTGTTCTAAATAGTGTTGGGAATTGCTTCCACATCTACCCTGTTCACCAGTTCTAAGATTGTGTATTATAAGAGGAATTTGATAACAGAAAGAGTTTTAAAGGAATCGATGGCATGAAGGGGAATTGGAGTTGTCAACTAGAAATTAACCAATAACAAAACAGAGCACGCATGCCATAGTCAACAAATAATTTACACGCGCGATATAAAGAAAGTTGTGAAAACGTTAAAAAGATCAATAAAAAGTGGGAAAATTATTAGAAAATGGTATGTCTTAATCGTAATATAATATTACAGAATAGATGAAGTAATAATTACCAGGCAGGTGAAAATATAAAACCTAGTAAATATTATTCTCATAGAATTGAAGTTAATTAAAAATTATGGGAAATTAGAATTTAAAGCACTATTAAAAGAGGGTTCCAGAAACAATCTACATACGTGCACAAATACGCATCGAAGGTAATCGTTTATGATACACAGAAGTTAATTAACAAAGAGATTTCTCGTTGAAAATATTTGTAACGTCACGAAGCTTTCCTTATTTAATAATTTTGGAGTTTTAAAATCAAGCTGCATTAAAAATGATAATTATTTGATGTATCTGAAACGTAACAATATTAAATAAGTAACAATATTTTACAAATAAGCTTACTATATATAAGTTTAAGGTGTGGGTGTTCCGTAGAGGTAAAAACCTTCTCAAGTTATCTATGAGCCGACCAACTCTTTTAAGTGATAGATTGTATAGTTCCTGTAAATTAAAAAATTTCTTGGCTAAAGACTACTATTTTAGAAACAATTGGTGAACTATTCTCATACAGTATGCACAGTACTTCCCATAAATATGTGTATATTGCTGCCTAATTAATAAATTCCTTCACATCAAATGCTAACTTTATTATAAATACTATATTTTCTCGTTTTTTCTACTTTCTTGATATTAACTTGTACTTATCGGTATTTTATGAACAATCATGAACTTCAAATACTTGAAAGTAAAAAAAAATATTCTTGAAGTACATATGTACATACACATAATCTAGTGAAAATGCTTACAGGAGAAGCTCCAGACCAGATCGAATATATGGGAGAAATGGAAGGTAAATGTTACTATTATAGTATAATTTATCAGCCGAGTCTCAACATTTTGGACATAAAATTCATTTTACAACAGTTTTATGAAACAAAATTTGACAATTAAAGTTTAATAGTATCAATTGTTCTAAAGACGTAAAATATTTCCCAAATCAATAACCAGTAAAAGAAATCACCCTGGTTTGGACACTTAGGGCTTCAAAAATGATTACACTAATGTTGAAAAGAGCTAGTGTCAATTAATGATTTGGTAAGAAAATGATACACCTGAATGGTTTTTAAACATATAAGTGTAGGCTTATTTTACAAGTATATATATTCACTTTTAGACACACCCTTCTATGATCATAACTTACCAACAATATAATTCCAAATTTTCCAGAAAACATGAAAATGCCTTTTGCATTACCATCATCTAGATCTTTGATCCTTTGGACTTTGGCTAACGCTAATCGTTTCCAAATCAGTTTGTTGAGATGAGTTACTCCTCTTTTTCTTCATAATTGCTTTCCTTTATTCGTTGATATCCTGCGAATGGGTGGAACATTCGCAGATGATATTGACAGTTTGTAGATACAGGATGTGTGTGTGTAATGGAAAGAGTCCTGGCCGCCCTCGTGTTTCTGAAGAAAATATTGCACGAATTCAAACTGCTTTCCAACGTAATCCTTCAAAATCAACTCGTCGTGCCAGTCGGGAGTAACGACTGCCTACAACAACAATTTGGCGTGTTTTGAAACGTCGGTTGATTATGCAGCCTTATAAGTTACAGTTGTTACAAGCTCTGCGTCCCGATGACAAACGGAAACGTGTGGCATTTTGTAACGAAATTCATAATGCTATTGACAGTGATAACACTTTCGCACAACGCATCGTGTTCAGTGATGAAGTGACTTTCTATGTTAGTAGTCTGATAAACAAATACAATGTTCGAATTTGGGGTCTACAGGTCTACATGCACGAGATTTGCCTAAAATTAATGTGTTTTATGCGATATCCCGATCATCTGTTTACGGCTCATTCTTCTTTGACGGAAACATGGTTAACGTTCAGCAATATCTCACTATGTTACAAAACTGGTTGTTTCCGGGGCTGCACGGAGACAACTTCATTTTTCAACAAGACGGGACACCCCCCTGCCGGAGTCGCCAAGTGCGCGAATATTCGAATGAAACTCTACCGAACCGTTGAATTGGTCGTCAAGGAGCTGGCAACTTAGCATGTCTCAGCTGGGCTCCACGGTCACCGGATTTGACACCCTGTGACTTCTTCCTGTGGGGTTTCGTTAAAGATAACGTTTATGTACCACCACTCCCACAGAACCTGGAAAAGTTGAAGAACCGGATCCGTACTGCCATAACATCAGTGACGAAGGACATGCTTGCCCGAGTATGGGAGGAATTTGAGTATCGATGTGATATTGTTCGTGTCGCTGATGGAGGACAAATTGAACATCTGTAATCTGAACTTGAGAGGTTCGTAAATACGAGGGAGCGTTTTTATATTCGCGGAATGGGGGACAAGGGGTGGAAATATAAAAAACCAAATTATTTTTCTTTTTCAATATATTCACCTGCAAGACGGATACATTTTTCACATCTTTCAATTAATTTATTTATACCCTCATAAAAAAAAGATTTCTCTTTATCTGCAAAATACGCCGAAACTGCCTCCTTGACTTCATCATCGGCAGTAAATTTTTTACCCTGCAGCTCTTTTTTCATTTTCGGAAACAGGTAATAATCACTCGGGGCTAGGTCTGGGCTGTAGGGTGGGTGATTCACAATTTCGAAGCCCACCTTATGCAGGGCAGCTAACGCAACGCGGCTCTTGTGGACGGGCGCGTTGTCGTGCAAAAGCAGAACACCTTTTGTCAATTTTCCCCGTCTTTTCTCTTTAATGACTTCTTTTAGTCGCTCTAATATTGAAGCGTAATATTCTCCGGTTATAGAAACACCTTTATCTTTATAATCAATCAACAATATTCCTTCCGAGTCCCAAAATACCGTTGCCATGAGTTTCCCAGCTGATTGTGACACTTTAAATTTCTTTGGAGGTGCTGTGCCCTTTTTATGCCACTGCATGGAGTCTTGTTTGGACTCAGGTTCATAATGATGAACCCAAGTTTCGTCTCCAGTAACAATTCCACTCAATACACCATCCTTGTCTTCATTACAGAGGTCCAAAAATGCACGCGGCGTGAGCATTCTCGGCACCCATCTTGCGCTGACCTTAGACATGCCGAGATGATCGTGTAGGATTTTAGAAATTGTGTATCGGATACTCCAACCATTTCTGCGAGTTGTTTCTTCTTTAGTCGAGCATCTTCGAGTACAATTTGTTCAACTTTTTGGATAAGTGCTGGCGTGGTCACCTCAATGCTCCTGCCCGGCCTCGGGTCGTCTTCAACGGATTCCCTTCCTTGTTTAAATAAACTATGCCACTTGTACACCATGGTTTTTCCTGGACAAGAGTCGCCGTAAACCAATGATATCTCATTCATTATGGTCGTGACTGATTTTCCTTGCCTGGTAAGGAACTTTATAGCGGCACGATATTCGATTTTTTCCATATTTCGTACTTTTCACTCCTGATTATGTTACTTGGTTGACGATAGCTCAAAGACTAACTGTCTAATAACAATGAAACTTTGTATTTATACTAATCATGAGTCGCTGCACAGGCCACGCCCCCAATGCGCCTACTCACCCCTCTACAACCCGCTCATTCCGCGAATATAAAAACGCTCCCTCATATGTGCGTAAAGTTTCATATTCGTATGTCTTAAAGTTTTATAAATATATGCATTCGAAATACGTATATTCTTTTTGAAACATCCTGTATATCCTGACCATTCTTATTATCTTACAACAGTTCTTCCTCGTAATTCTTGTATTTCCTTGTTGATTTCTACTGTTTTCTCCCCCATCATATTTAGTCCTATTACTATTCTCATTATTCTTCTCAATTTTTCTTGTTCTTTTGTGCTTAATACTATTGTTTCCAATATATATGTGATATATGATCAAAGTCCTATACGTTTATTTTCTTATTGTTTTCTGTAGTACTTTTGATATATTTTTCATTAAAAATATTTAGGATTTCGTTTTGGAATCAGATATTTTCATCATTCCACCATCCAACCATTATTCAAAATTCTATTCTTTGCTTTTCAGGTAAATAAGAAAGGTTATTGTGTTCTGATCTTATTTTATAAACTACTTATTTATCTTCCATCAAATGTGGTATGATACTCGTAAAAGAGTATATTATCCATTTCCAATAGAAATAAAATAGGTTATTAATTAAAATTAATTGATGACGATATACTACAGAAATGGTGTGAGAAAAATTTATTTACATCACTAATAGATCCCTAAGCATAAAATAAAATCCACCTGTCCGTGCATTTTCAACAAATGTTAATAACAAGATATATATAATTATACTCCAGACTTTTGCTATGAAATATGTATAGTTGTAGTGCATAAATAAGTGTAAGCATAATGTACATAACAATTCTGCCGTTTAAATACAAACGAATATAAATTGGTAAAAATATGTGGTTTAATGAATAGAATACAAATTATGATTAAGTCGGCTGGTAAATTATATAGATAGGATATATACATATATGTATTTAACAAAATCTTAAATATTTTTTAGAATACATTATTGACAGCCCAGAGGCTATAATAGAAAATGCCGAGGAAATCTCTGTAACTGCGGATGAAACTGGTAACTTTAATCCTTAAGCTACATTTTAAAATAATTAAATATAATAACTGTAAGTAGAAGTATAACTATAAAGTGTACAAAAGCATATGCCGTGTAGACAAATTTGCAAATTTAATAATTCATATGTGTGCACTATTCATTCACATTAACATATGAAAGATACACACATTACAAAAAAATTTCTTTCTTTTCTTCTGTTATAGAATATTCAGAAACTATTGCTGAAACAGAAATAACTACAGATCTAGAACCAATGGGTGAAGCATAAGGAAAATCATCACACAGTATTATACTGCCAATATACTGAAATATTAGGCAAAATTAAAAATAAATTATAAATTACATTAATGTTTATTTTACTGCAAAACATTTATAAAAAAAACAATTTTGTAATAAACTCGGTGTCAACATGCGAAGTTTTCTATATGATATGACTAATGCCTTAACAAATTTAATATAAATAGTTTATAGATATTATTCTTCGTACTATAAGGTAGATGTTCTGGCATGAACTTGGAGATTTTATTTTGAATTATTGCTGTTAGGAAATGCAAAAGCCAAACGCTGTAACTTGTAAGGTTCATATAAGACGGATGTCGTGCAGAGATCTGCCAATTTCAGGTTGCAGTATTTCACCCTTTAAAAACGCATAAAAATTGTCCAAACTTATTACGAAAATGCGCATTTCGTTACGAACACAACTTGCAGGCTTCGTACTGATTTTAGTCAAAATAACGTTCCTAGTGATACTGCAATAGGAACCTGATCCAAAAATTTGAGCGGACTGGTTCTGTTCACATATATTCAATTAATACAAGAATTTAAATCCATGGATCACATAAATTGACACATTTTTGCCAATTAAATTTTGGAATACACTGCAATTGATGATGAATTTTGTAATAAAATCATATTCAGTGATGAAGCCCATTTCCAGTTGGATAGTTACGTTAATAAGCAAAACTGTCATTTAAGGAAGTGAGCATACCGGAGCAGTTGTTGAGAAATCTATTTATTCTGTTCATGCGACTTTCCGGTGCAGATTTTCAGTCCTTGTTATATTTACACCTTATTTTTTTGAAAATGTGAATGGGAGAGTTGTAACCGTTAATGGTGAATATGATCGTCAGATGTTGACAAACTTTTTATGGCATCCACTGAAAGATATAAACCTCAATATGGTTTTCCAGTAAGATGGCGCTACTTGACACGCTTCGGGAGGAACAGTAAATTTATTACATGAAAAATTTTCAGGCTATGTTATTTCCCGAAATGGTGGCATTGGTGGACTCGCAAAATCTTGCAATTTAACAGTCAGGGTCAGAAGTTGATGATTTCAAAATAAACATCCGTGAAGTTATAATACAAATTACTTAAATATTTGCAAGTGAAAATTTTTGAAAAAAAAATCAGATACAGGGACCGAGGCGCACATTTACCAAATATTGTGTTTAACACAACTTTTGCAACTTCTACTTTGTACTGATACTAATATAAGATCTAAGAATTTATCCAAAAATAAAATTCTCAAGTTCATGCGGGGTCACCTTTTACTAAAAAAGAAACTAATAAGGATATATACTAAAAGGGTTTATTTTCAGATCAAAACAAACTAACGTTTTATTATAAAATAAAATCAAGTAGCACTCTTCTATGTAGATTCAAGAAGTCCTTTAACAAAAAGGTTTTCAGTAGAAAGTAATTCTGCTTTGAGATTATTTATTGCCTGTAAAATATCTTGGTCAGACGTGTTATCTATGTTAAAATCTGTAACTTTCTTTAATGTCTTTGCAATTACTAAATCACCCTCCTAAAAAAAAATATTTTTATTTTCTTTACAAAAAAAAATGATCGGGTATACCTCTACTGCATTTCGCTTCAAAGTAAATTCAAAATCATTGATATATTTCATTCCTTCTGAAAATTCCAATTTTCTCTGATGTTCTTCGGCCAACTAAGAAAAATATACATAAATGAATTTGTAAATTAAACGTCGTTATAAAAATACAAAGAATTACATAAGTTATCAATTGTGCATGAAATAATTTCCGTTTGTAGTTTATGTTTATAAAAAAAAAAGATAAACATACTAAACAATGAAACAAAATGACAAATTCCTGGTGAAGTTCTGATAAGATGAAAATTATTTTTTCCACAAGCCTACAGCTTCTATGTTAAGAAAAGACATGCAAAACATGTAGATTATTAGACCGAGTAATATGAAGAAAAAACTCAACGATTATGAAAATGACCTGGCAGCCTAATGTGGGAACTAATGTAAATAAATTCGCGACTTAATATAAAACTAAAAGGGCAGAAAACATTGAAATCAAAATTAATAAAACGAGTACACAATTTAATTAAAAAGAAAACTTAAGTAAGTGCATATTCCTTTTTACAATATAAAAACGATCTCCAATTTTGTTATAATAATTGATCCTTTATGATATCAGGTTCGTCAAGCCTAGATAACAGTGCTAGGACTGCGCGTAATCTCATAATATGATGCTTTGCACTATACATTAAAACGATCGTTTCTGACTCAATTATCTAATGTATTCTAGGTCTGTACGTCTCACATGAACCTTTGTCAGTTTTTACAAATCAATTCAATATTCGATGGCAGCTATTCATTTCGCTTCACAAATATAAACATAATTACATTCTTGCCTACTAGTTCTTTTACTAATTATAACTAACATTAATCCATTAGTTGATTTAAGTGCCAAAAGTTCTCCCCGAAGTAAAAAAAAGTAGAATAAAAATTTTAAAAAATTGACAATCGAACTGAAACAATTCCTTTTCTTACAATTTCGACAGAATAATCACTGTTTCTGTTTATTTTGTCAAATATAAGAACCATTTCCTTCTAAAATTACAAAATATGACTAACAAAATAACTCTCACTTGGACCTATGAGGTGAGTCACTATAACTATGAAAAAGTAGTATTTATAGACTTCGTTGCCTTTCAAAAAAATTTTCGAAAACGAAACCACGAAGTTGCGATTTGGGCGTAACGCAATTGATATTTTAAAGTTTTCAATTTCTTGTAAATATCTAATATTGCCTTATTGGTTTCTCGTTTCAGGAATTTTTTTATTATGCTTATACATTCAAATACACGAATGGTTATCGAAATTTTCATAAACTGTGTGTGTTCCTTTCTTATACACAATTTTTTATGTGAATTATGTTTATATTTTACATGAAACTGTAAGTAAAATGTCTGAAATTTAATTCCATATTTTTTAATATGTTTAGTAATATATGCAAAAAAAGAACAAAACAGTGGAGCTTAGTTTTTGTTTGACTAGGAGCATTAAGTCGTGACAATGTGATTAATTTAGGTTCACTTAAAGAAAATATTCAATATGATGACTATTCTGTTTCACACACTTTCGACTGTATATTCTAATACAGTTACAAACTCTACAAAGTATGTTTCTGTTTAATGATGTTAGCACCCTTTATTTCAAAATTTTCCGAGTAAACTCGGCTCGAAATTAAATACATTTTTAGTGGTATCTCATAATTAAAAGTCAAAGTTACCCTCTTTGACTTTTAGTTATGGTCGGATAGCCTCGCAGGCCATTGCACTGGTTCATTATTTGAAACCACTCGCATTAAAATTTTCTCTCAAAAAATGTTACACGTCACGAGTGTTATGGACCGGGCAACCATTCTGAAACCAGATGATTTGTATCGAAGTAGGCTTTATCTCGTTTGTTAGTAGTTTCAAATATCTGTTACCAGTTAAATTGTAATCAAAAATGAAAGGACCTATTAAGTGATTATCTAAAATCAAAGAAACACAAAAACAAAAAACTGTAAACAAAATTTCGCATCAATTAAACGGCACCAGAAATTAAAATCAAATCAAACTGAAATCTTCTTCGCTTTACCAAATGTGGATTTTCCATATACCAATGACGTCAATAGCTATGCCTATTGAACACTTTACAATTGGTAAATCGTGTTTCATCTATCGACAGGACTTTCCTAGGAAAATTAGCATTATCTTCACATTTTTGTAGGTATCACCTACTAAATTGTAATCTTCAGATAGTCATTATTGTTGAAACCTTGAACAATTGTTAGTTTGTAAAGATGGTATGTGTTTTGCATCATTAATTTCGCAATTAACCCTTTTTTGTTTTAAGCTTCCAAAGTTCAGTAAGTTGCTGATTGTCCTTATAAAAATTATCCTGTGTAGTTCCTATCTTTCCGGAAAACGCTCAGTGTTACCTCGTGCAAGAATTTCCAGTGTTTCTATTTGCTTTGAAATATACTTCCAACATATCAACTTTTTCTTCATTGAATATCTATACTAGTTAATTTTAATACAATAATAATTACGACTATACAAGATATTATTAAATAACTATTTTTGTAGCATTAACATTTTGCCAGCCCATCATTTTATTTCACAATAACATTTAATTCCATGGATTACTAATTTTATTAAGCATTTTCTTTTTTTTTTATAGATATGACATTAATCGTCAGTATCTCTTCGTTATTTTACAGTATTACTTAGCATATTTTTCGCTTTCATTTCTCATTGATGTTTAATTACATAGCATACTAATTTCATATTATAGATTTAATTTATTTTCTTGTTAATATCTCCCCAACATATACAAAGTTTTCAGGTGTTATACATGGATAAAAAGCTCTTCTTAAAAAACAATCTAAATAACCAATTATCCAATATGACCGCTTACGAAAAACAAAAGACAGCACTAATAACTTGCAAACAAGTGATAATCGGGAGTTTCTGCTTACATAAAGAAATTAGTCCTAAAAAATGTCTCAACATTGTAAAACTTAAGGTTTTTTCAAAATATCTTAAAATTTAAAAAGAGTGAATTCTGCGATATATTCCCCATTTAAAGATGAGGTGCCTGTTTGAAAGTAGTCTAACAAGGTTTTCTACTGATTGCCCTCAATGCATACTGAGTTTTTAGTAAATGTACACTTCATTCGCACTCAAAAGGAACTTTATGAATGTTATCAACCTAGTGGAAAGTAAAACATAAAAAAAAGTACTAAAAATATCAGGGGAATATGAAAATAGCACTCAGTGCAGAGTGTAACCAGCAGAAAACGCTATAAATAAGAATATTAAAGTTTATTGTAAGTTTAAAGTTCAAATATACCTCTATAACGTCTTGTGGAAAGTTAACCATTCTTGCACAATGTATGCCATAGCTCTTGTCACAAACACCCTTTTTGACTTGGTAAAGAGGTGTAATTGTATCTCTTGTTACTACGGCTGATACATGCAAATTTTGTACTTCTGAGAAAATAGTTGCTAAATTTGTTATTTCATGGAAATGTGTAGCAAACAGTGAAAAACATTTTATTTCCTTTACTAAATGTCTAAAAAAAAGTAGATAATATTAAAGACATTCATTCATTAACAATATATATGATTATTTACTCAGCTATTGACCATGCTATACTACATCCATCATATGTTGAAGTTCCTCGTCCTAATTCATCTATTATGACTAGGGAATTTGATGTAGCACTCTACAAAAATATATAATTAAATTTATTATTTACGCAATTTGTTTTTGTAAGTCGTTCCGTTATGTTTTTTAAATAAAATCTTTTCTTTATGTAAAAAAGTGTAAGAAGTAATAAGGAATTCAGGGGTTATTGTGGCCTGGGAAAAGTACATGCTTAAAAATTATATAAAAGCAATAAGAGTGCGAAATTAGAGTGTTGGTGGGAGTGTGCATCTCTTAGTGTTCGAAAAATATGTGTGTTACACTGAAAATAACACAAGATATTGGCACGAGGAGCCCTCTTCTGCAACCAAGTTTAAACTTGGGAGTAAATTACTCGGCCATGCGCAGAAGATACGTTCGATTACATAATATTGCTTGCCATGCTGTGTTGACGTGTACTTTGGAAATTGAAAGTAAATAGATCCTTATTTTTTAGAATTTGTTATAAAAATATAATGTGAAAGAATTGCGACATTTTCAAACTATATTGACAAGTTTATAGAAAAAGTATAATATACATGGTGACCTGAAAATTATGAATTTAGTTCAAATTAATAAATTTTTTATTTTCTTAATACCTCGAATTACTATTATAGATTAAAAATATATTTATTGTTAAGTTATATACATGATTATCTAATTTAGTTATTACATCAATGCGTTCGCATTTTTTCTGAAGGTTGGGAGCACTCATCATGTCATGCCCTAAGAATGTTTTCCTCGTTTTCTTTTAGTCTTTCAACTGTTGAGTGGATGTTCCAGTACCTTCAGTTGGATTCTTGCTAAATACTCTGAAAAACAAGGTGCCAAGCAAGGATGGATGTTTTTGAGTGCTTCATCAACTCTGGACAGGACACTTCTCAGTATACCACTTTGCGCTAACTGTCTTTTATGTTTTCATCACCTCCCTCTAAGCTTCTCTCGTAGTAAATAGGGCTAAAATTTTGTTCAAAACGGATCGAGATTATATTTAATAAAATTGAATTCGTTATTAAATTTTCTTCATTGACATTGACTTAAAAATTTTCTTATTTAGGAAGTAATAGCGGAATGTTGCGGTACGGCATTTTACAAAATAAATCTGTAAATTACTTTTGTGTTTTGAAAGTTATGCACATGCAGTAGATTTTTGTCACATAGTATATATGCTAACTTCTTAATCGTTTATTGGTAAAATGCAGAAATAAATTAAATCATTAACTTTTCATATTTATACACAACCCAAATGTTTTTATCCATATCGTTTTATTCATGTTTATCTAGCATTTTTAAAAATGTTAATGCAAGCATACATATTAAAATATTAACATGCAAATTCGTTACTATTATTATCGCAGACTGAATTGTTAATAAAATAATATTTACCCTAATAATACCGCAAGTTTCAACCATTTCCATCATAAATGTAGATAATCCTTTCAATTCACAGTCACTTGATCCAACTCTTGTTAAAATACAGTCCACCAACGAAACGTCAGCCTCTTGACAGGGTATAAAACTGCCGATATGTGTTAAGAAAACACACAAAGCTATACTGCGCATGTAAGTACTCTTGCCGCCCATATTAGGCCCGGTTATGATATTTAGAATACATTCTTCCTGTTTTAAGTGTATGTTGTTTGGAATGTATGACACGGAGTCTTGTTTTTCAACGCAAGGATGCCTAGCTTTTACTAATTTAAGTACACCACTGCCTTCGGCATGCAAAGTTGGCTTTATAAATATATTAGGAGCTGAGGTTGCTGTGTGAGCAAAAGCTACCAAAACATCTACTTTTGCGATACAGATATTGAGACTGCGCAATGTGTCTGCATATCCAGCTAGAAATAGTATTAAAATTAGTGATGGGCTGAATTGAGTATTCGACTTTTCGAAATATTTGTTATTGAAAAAGCTTTCGTATTTCATATCTCGATTGTATACAATGAGTAACATTTCACTGCCTCAAGTTTCTTTACCGAGTAGTAGATCACTCGTTATATCTCGCCAATAGTTTATTGACTACCCGATGGTATACTTGTTTGAGTATTCATGCTAATATAAATATTTCTACATAACAATTTACACAAACTGGATAGCAATTATGAAATAAATTTATTTTCTCGGACAGGTCAATTTTTAAACTGAATTTAACGTCTTTTAAGTAAACATTTGAATGTACAGGATAATTCGTGTATTTATAGTAACTGATTTGTAAGTTTTGTTAAATTAATCGCTCTGTATATTTTTTATTGTCTAAATCTAATTGATCATTTGGCTTTAAAACCTACAATACTTATGGTTTAAATAATAAAGAAATAATTTAGTAAATCGTAAAAGTTAAGCCTTAAAACATGAAATATTTTTCTATAAAACTCAATAAAACTTCTTTGTTTTAAAATACTAAATGTTCACAATGCTGTTCATTGATTTATAGACAAAACCTAGTGTGTAGTAAAATACCTGCCAATTTTTTTTTTAATTTGAGGCGAATTATTTTGTATCTCTGCGCGTATTCTGTCATTGAGATCATAAATTTTATCTGGCTTTATTACATACATTTTACTTATTCTAAAATTGTAAGGTTTGGCGCACAGCTGGCCATTTTATGGTTTTTTTTTTTGTAATGGTACGCGTAATTTTTTGGGTAAAATATTTTTATTTTTAATTTCATTCAAATAAAGATTGGAGTTTCCGTGTGTGCGTGTGTCTATATATATATACCAGGTGTACCGGAAAGTAAAACTACATAATTTTCAAGAAAATGAAAAATGTATTTATTCAAAGTATTGACCATTTGATTTTACACATCTTACTCATCTTTCACACAATTTATGGATGCCATCCCAAAAAAACTATTTGTCCTTTGAGCAAAACCATTCATTAAGCCAATTTCTAACTTTTTCTAAATTAGCGAAGTACTGCTCTGCAAATGCGTGTCCTGTTGATGCAAAAAGGAGATAGTCAGACGGGGCAAGGTCTGGAGAGTACGGCGGGTGCGATATTATGTCTCGCTCAAGTGCTTTCAATGCTTCCATGACCTGTTTTGCTGTATGAGAGGGCGTGTTATCGTGCTGTAAAATCACTTTACCTTGTCTTCGGGCCCTAATTTGTTGTCGATAGTGATCAGTATTAACTGTTTTACCAGGTTTCAACAGTTCGCAATACACCACGGTCCTACCAAACACAGAGCATTGTCGTGCGACTAAAACGATTTGGCCTTGGAGTCAATAGGCCGGCTTTGCCAGGTGATAACCATGATTGTTCGCGCTTGCACATCGAATCGCCACTGTTGAATTATCGAAGCCAAGCCTCACATGTTTTTATATTTTTATATTCCACTTTTGCTCTCATAATAAAGCTATACGAATTGAAAAATGTATTGTTAAATGACAGAGAAAAAGCAGTTTTTGTGAAAATATTCTTAGCTAGTCCTACTTGGGTAATTTGTCCCTTACCGATGGTTAATTCGTTACCTGCTTAAGTTTGTGCGCAATGTGGGTTAGTATATCACTGTATTTCGAAGCGCTTAGTTGAATTATTATGTTTTCAAACATAAAGGACTTGTTTACTTTATGTTGTTTATATTACTATGAATATTTTTCTAATATTGTAAAGTGATACTATAAATAACAATTAATTTTATTATACCATCCGTATTCTGATTAGGTTAATTTCTCGTAAGAGTAGTCAAATGTCTAGAATATCTGAAGAAAATCGCCACCGGATAGGATAGTGATTTTTCATCAACAAAGCTTAAGTTATCATCATCTTCGTAGTTTCTGTGCATTTCTCTACTGCGGCACCATCTAAGTAAACAGGAATTTAGAGGTTAGGTAGCATGTGTTACAAAAAGGAAGCCATTACCGCGAAAGGATAATAAACAAGCTAGAATATGCTCGAATTTATTCCCATTGGACACTGATCGAGTGGCAACGCATATTTTGGACAGGTAAGTCTAAATTTCAAATATTCAGATTCAAAAAGAAACAGCATGTTCGCGGAAAAGTTGTAGAAGCGTATAACCCATCATATATGTATGTAGTCAACAGTGAAACATGGAGCTGGGTTTCCACCAATGTAGTGTTGCATATCTGCGCAAGGGATTGGCCATTAATTAAAATTACTGAAGAATTAACGTCGGCGAAATATTTAGAGATTCTACAGCAATATGCTATACCAGCAAGAAGAAAATCACATTTTACAGCACGATAATGATTCGAGGCATACTGCTAGGCGTTAAAAATCAGTTAAATGAAACTGAGCAACAAAGAGTTGCACAGCCTGGTCATCATAAAGTTCATATTTAAGTATTATCAAACGTGTGTGAGATTATTTAGATCTTACGAAGTAAAAAGGATTGTCAACTAATGCCAATCAACTTTTTGATATACTTTTGAAAGAATGAAATAACATGTCACAAGAATTTCTGATAGAATTGTTCAATAGCTCACCCAAACAAGTGGGATGTTGAAGGTGTTAAAGGTGGTCATTTTAAACATTAGTATTATTATCTTTATTAGTAATATCTTTCAGTTATAAGCAATTATTTTTCTTGTATTATTAAAATTTACTATGTCGCAAAAAACTTTTTTTACTTATCTTTTTGAATATATATATATATATATATATATATATATATATATATATATATATATGTACAGTTTGTTCAATAAAAATTGAGACGGATTATGCAACCAAGTATACAACAACAAAGATTACAGTTGGTATGAAATATCCTTGTAACTAGATCGTGACAGATCTCTCTTTATAACCCTACTAAATTGTTTGACATTTTGCCTTATTTGATTTGTAATTACGTGTTATCGATTATCAGTAATTTTCAGAAGTATTGGTAAATTTTTGGTGATTAGAGCGGTAAGTTGGATTTAATTTCATATTAAGTGTGTTGGATAATTTTTTTAAAACTATAGATTTCTAGGGTCTAGGGAATTTTGAATGTAAAGCTACCAATAGTGTATGTTTGGTAGCATAAGGTTCCATCTCAATCATTAATGAACTCACTTTATATAGTAGTGTGCATAAGTATAAGTGACCACTACAGAAAGTTTACCGTTTTGTTAAATTTTCAAAAAGATAAGTAAAAAAAAGCAATACGTCATTCACTCAACATGAATAGTAGGTATTGTTATCAAGTAATCGGTAAGGCACTAGCGAAATGTAATATAGGACAAGGAAACTTGAGTTAGTGAAATTTTACTCGTTCAGCAGTCAATTAAAGCATAAAGTCTAGACAACTATTCAATAAGAATTATTTCGAAAAATCGAGTAATTAGTTCAGCTCCATATTAATTAAAATAAACAAAAAATATTAAATTGGTTAAATGACAAAAAGATTTAATGTAGTTTGTTTATGTTTACTTAACAAGTTAATTTCAAAATTTATAATAAATTAGAAGTAAAAACTAAGAGATGCTTTTGAACAACAATAAATGTGACATAATGTAAAGGTCATGCAAATTTAATAAAGAATTTCGCTTTCTAATGTAAGAAAACTGAAAGCTGCTGTCTTTTTGATTTTTATATTAAACTTTTATGTTGCTCATTTTCATAAAAAGAAAAACATACCTGTAACAGTCAACATTTCTTTTACTATAGTTTTCTGTTGTTCTTCATATAATCTGCAAATCTCCAAATAATTTTCGTTTAATTCTTTCAAATGTTTATTTGTAAATCTCACACCGCCTTTAAGCGCTTCGATAATTTCAATTTTTTTATTGTTCCTAATTATATGCTCGTCTTTTAATGTGACTTTATAAAAATAACCAAGATGATCTGCTGATTCTAATTTAATTGTTTTCACAGCATCTACACCTAAACTTGATGCGACAGATTTCAGTGCCCTCTGCATTGCTTCTTCCTCTCGCAATTTTCTTTTATAAAGATCTAGAAAAATAAATAAATAATTTTCTAACATAATAGTCTAGGATTCTAAGGTAACACTTAAATCAGCTAAGAAACAATTTTATTTTTAATTTAAAATATTTTAACTGTACAAAGTAAGTCAGAAGAAGAGAAATATTTTTGGCAACAAACAGTTTCTGCGGGGTTCATGAACGAGTCATCCAAAAACTTGAGAAATGCATCTACTAGGAAAGTGTCCGCGTTACTCTCCGAGTCTACCACAGTAAACATAGATCAATCTTTAAAAAACTCCATCTCTCGTACTTTTATTGCCAAAAATCCACCATTATAATCATTCATTAGCTGGAACGCGCGACTTATCGGTATTTTCGCAAATAATCTTTTAATAATATTGCATTTAACGCTGTCACAATCCTTTACTTACATTATCGCATTTTTATTTCTGGTGCGCCTTACCTGTATTAACATTGGTCATTCTTTAATTTAGCTATAGTGATCAGTGATCACGTTTCGTCGCATTGATTCCTTCAAAAGATACGATTTTCAATAATCGTATTGATATTATTAATTCTCAGTACATTTTGTTATGTTTACGACACACAAACCCAGGGCATGTAAGAAAAACATGCTGACGTAACATTCAATACTATCGCTTTGGAAATTAATCTATTGCATATTTTATTAAGAAAAGAATGAAGTATGGAAGTATTTTTGTTTAGAAATATATTGTCCTTATTATCAGTAATATGGAATTTTTTACACAATCAAAAAATTACAAGACACTGAACGAAATGCGATTTAACACCATTATTGAAATTTTCATAAATCAAGAAATTTTAGGAAGAAAATAAATGATAATCTGACGATGCAATGTCAGGGCTATGTGATGAATAGAGTGTCCAAATAATATCGGCAGACCAGTGTATATTGAAACGTGTATGTATAGAACACCGTAAGTAGTCCAATCACAGAATAGGGTCTTAGTACATCGCTACAACTGTGAGAGAATTGTGATACATTATATTAGCTATGCTATAGCGTAATTATGTCCGAAAAAGATTGTGTTAGTACTATAATTATTAGAAAACATCCAGTTTGTTGAGAATTTACACAAATTTATAAAAAGTTTTCCAAACGAAGTACGGTGGCGCAAAAACAATATGTTTAGTATGCGATAAACCTCTAATTTGGAGACAAAATATAAAAAAGTGGGGAAAAAGCTTGTAATGACTTTCCTTTTGATTCAATTTTTATACTAACTGTTTATAATTCACCATTTACTTTGTTTGCTTATGAAAATTTCGTCAATCCTAGAGTATATACAATTCGAAATGGAAATTAACCATCTCGATCAAGATTACAAAATCATATAGCTTCTGTGCGCGATCAAATTGAAAACAATATTAAATCTGAATTATGTAAAAAATAGTTGTGGTTATGTTTGGACGAAACCGCAAACTCTAAAAAAATTGTTACAAACGTTGTAGTATGAACAATGCCTTTTCAACTGTCATTCTCATTGACAGTAGTAGTAAATGCATTGACAAAATTTCAGTTCTCAACAGCAGACCAACTGTTAATGTTAATGACTGTTGGTACTGTAACAATTCTTTGTTTGTTATTCTCGTAAAAATGCATGTAGTAAGGCAATACGTGTAACGTGTAAACCATACGTTTGTAGAAAAAAAAACTATTAGAAAGTGTTATCCATAGGCAAATGAATGAATAGCTCAAATATAAGGAGTGTTTTTTTTAAAATCTCCTAAGCGATTTAAAAATTTCGCAGTGTCCCAGCATCTCTCAACCACTACAGCCAATTTTTACACATTAGAAGAAGAATTCAATTTAATACAATATGGAAGAGTTGGCTAAAATTTCAAAATATTGATTTATATACAGATTTAAAAACTATTCTCAATTACAAAGGAATAATTGCGGCAACAGAAAAAATACAAAATTTTTCATTGCGGTTACTGAACTCACCTTAAATATTAGACGATGTACACTCATACTTAAACTCAGTGACGTGAAAAATCATGTTATGATTCAAACTTTAATAGATTATGAAAAATTTGTAGTGACAATGATAGTGCTCCTAGAGATTCATTAGGTAATTTCAAAGATTATTTTAACTATGCAAATGTTTCCACATCACTAGATGTGGAAGGGTCGTTTTCTTTGCATAATAACACTGTGTCATCGCGGCGAACATCGCTCAGTGAAACGCTATTGGAAACACGAAATGCTGCAGGTGTATGTGGTCATTCACTTCGATAACGGTTTGCAGATATGCAAGTGTTACACAATATTTTGATATTACCACATACATATACTGCTTACTTATGGATGACTGTAGTATCCCGATCGATTTGGTAGATCTACTGATGATGATGTATTATCACATTCATCAGTAGAGCGATGAATGTGCTAACACATCCAACCAAGCTCCAACAACTGATTGAGCGATCAAAGACATGATGGTCTTACATGCTGAAACACCATTACTATTTACGAATTTTGGTCATTTTTCTTGAATTGTTTTGTTCAGTTTGGTTAGTTGTCGAATATATACATCTAAATTAATTGCTTTATTCCGTGATAAAATTTTAAAAAAGATAATTTCTTTGTTATCCCATCCAAGTAATAATATAACATACTTTTGATGAACATCAGCTTTGAATGATGTTTGTGTTCTTTCTCTTGCTTACACCACTACCCTATCAATCGAAATTGTCAACAATCTATTATTCGTAGCTCATTATCAATAGTTCCAAAAAAGGTTTCATAAACAAATGCCAGACGGTAATACGCTGTGTTAAGTGAATTTCTTCAAGTTCATAGGAAACTAGAAAATTGATTTTTTTTACGTTGACATGAACTTTAAAAAGATTTTCCAACACTATAATTATGTGGTACTATAATGATCCGCATCGATTATTGCTTTGATTTGGTTGTCATCCCCAACTGAATTGTCTTGAGTGAAAAATCAGCAGAACGAAATTTTGTAAACCAATTTTGAAAGTTCTGTCTTTTTAAGGCACTATCACTGTACATAGTACGTAACTTTTCGTTCGCGATACGTTCTTTTTCCACTATAACAGTAAAAAATGGTAACAGATGAAATTTCGTGTTTTTATTTCCTATTTTTCAAGCGATGAAAAATAAAAGCTGTACAACCTATCGATAATTTTTTTTAAAGAATGACAAAAGTACCAACCGTACAACAATATTGTATTTAAAAATTTAAAACCACATAATAAACATATTATAATATTTACCTTTCAATTCATCGTCATAAGACTGTTTGACTAGGAATTCTCCACGATCTACAAGTTCCATATCAAGCGTTGTTTCAATCATTCTTTGATAATTTTCCATATCAGAAAGATAATCGGTAAGGGGATCTATAAGCATAGCTTTGACATATCTATTAGATACATTTTCTAACTCCTTTAGTAAAAGGGGAACACTATCTACAATTTGGTACACTTTATAGCAGTCTTGTAGATTGGCTTTCATGCTCGATAATTTCTTGGAAAGGAACAACAGATCAGGCAACCTACTTAAACATGCTGTTCTTAAAGTATATCTGGTTTCGGTGTTTTTTACTAAAGTATCAACTACTTCCAGTCGATCTAATATTAAATTCAAATCGCGTAATGGTTGCCTAAACCACTGTTCCATTAATCTTCTTCCTTGAGATGTTATACAGCAATCGAAAACTTCAAAAACACTTTTATAACTACTTCCTCCACGAGTGTCTTGCTTACTGAACAAATGCAATGCTGACAAAGCAGCTCCATCTAATCTAACATACCTGTGCGCGTTCAAAGCGCTTAGTCGAAATTGATTAAAGTTTTTCTCATCACTAGTTAAGTTTAAATATTTTATAACCGCTTGTAAACTACCCAATGCTTCTTGTTTATTAGTTTCCTTTAACGCTTTGCAGTTTCTCTGTTGGCCTTCGTGAAAATAAAGAAGCCTATTTAGATCCTGTTCTATATCTTCGGCATTGAAATCAGATCTCTTTAATGTCACTACCATCATTCCATTTCTGGATAATATTTTTTTTAGAGTGACCAAGTCAGGTGATTCTCCAGCTGGTACTACGCACTCTTTTGGATTTATTTGGGCGATTAGAGCTTCTAGTTCGGTGTAAAATTCGTTATCGGCAAGTACGGAAACGCAAAATTTGAATTCAGTGGTATTCACGTAACCCACAGCCAGTACCTAGAAAAAGTATTTCTCTGTATTTTAAAAAGAAAAAAAAAGCGATGTTACTTAAATATTACTGTTTGATATAAGATCCAGAAGAAATTGGTAATAGTAAAGTGCCGTTTATTGTTACAAGGATCATACAGTAAAACCGAGAAAAGATTGTATTTTTATAAACTAAATGACGACCTGACAAGTAGTAGTGACTCTTTCCAATTTGAAAAAGCGTAGATATTGAGACTGGAAGATTCAAGTATAAGTTCACTCGTACTCTAGTTGAAAACAGGCGTGGAAATGATCAAAATCTAGCTGGAACGCCAGAATCCAGAACTAAAGACGGACACTGGTTGACCACGAGCTGAAAAGCTGAGGCAGAAAGACAGGCTATCGCTTTCTCCATTGGCCGATCATACTTTGAAGATTAACGTGTATTATAGACTTAAAAGTGTGGTCTTTTGGATAATAAAAAGTATCGATGAGTAAGGGTAGTACGAGCAAAATAACATTGTCGAGCCGCATCTTTGGCTGGAACGCCAGAATCCAGGACTAAAGACGACACTGGTTGACCACGAGCCGAAAAGCTGAGGCAGAAAGACAGGCTATCGCTTTCTCCATTGGCCGGTCATACTTTGAAGATTAACGTGTATTATAGACTTGAAAGTGTGCTCTTTTGGATAATAAAAAGTATTGATGAGTAAGGATAGTACAAGCAAAATAACATTGTCGAGCCGCATCTTTGACGCTTGTATTTAGTAGCGTGGAGGGCCGACGCCTGGTCGGTTAGAGGCATAGAAGGTGTAGCCTAGTAGCTTATTTATAGCAAATATATATATTAGTTAAGAAGAACATATATAATGTCGCCAATTGGTTTCTGAATCACGCCCCACCAAGGGCATAGAATAGCTCGTAAGAAGCTGTATGAAGATGAGGTCTCAACTGATAATTGGATGCGACGCAAATGGTTACTACATAGCGTGGGAAAATAAGAATATCAACTAAATGGATAAATCTCGATATAACGATATCTAATCTTCGTAGTAAATTAGCATGTTGGTGAAAAAGTAAGTTGCTCAATTCAAAAAAAAAGGTCAATGTAGATATAGGTTATAGCTTAGAAAAGTCAGGAATATTATAAACAGAATAGACTAGAGGTGATCACACAGGAACTGCGGTATGCAGTCATTTTGGCTTTCCAACAAACTGTGTCCTAGCTGCAAAGATCGTCAACAAGAACGTACCCCTGTGGAGCGAATAACTAGTAAAACTAAGAGGGCGGTCTAATAGTAAATAGCATATTATTATAAACAAAATCTTAGGGCAGATATACTGTATTATATAATAAAGAAATAGTATAAAACAAAGATTAATTTATTTAATCTAAGAAAAACCTAAAGCAAAACTCTTCAGAAGGCTTATAACAGGTGGCGCAAAAGTAATGTCATAATTTGAATTGGTTGCCATTTTTGCAGATAGCGCCAAATGTCACTATGCTTTGACATTTATGAAGTAGATATATAGAGAATTAGTTGTCAACAAGCCATGGAGCGATACACACCTCAAGAACGTGGAATTTTTGTTACCGATTATTTGACACATTTTCAGTCTGTTGTTTTAGCGCAGCGTGAATTTCGCCGTCGTTTTCCATGTGCTCGAACAATTAAGCGTTTGGCCGAGCGCCTCGTGCAAACTGGGTCCACTACAGATGTCGCAAGAAGTGGTCGGCCTCGTATTGCTCGTTCGACCGAGAACATCGCTGCTGTTGCCGACGACGTCAGAGAGAATCCAGAAACATCAACGAGACGACAATGTACACAATTAGGCATCGGCAGTCGTTCGTTGCAACGAATTTTGGTGAAAGATTTGAAAATTTCCCCTACAAAGTGTAAACTGTTCACGAATTTCTGCCTGCTGACCGCCGAACAAGGTTAACTTGCTGCCATACTCTGTTAAACTTGGTGCAAAAAGAGGATGATTTCGTATCAAAAATTGACGGAGCCGATTTCCGCTTAAATGGTTATGTTAACAAACAAAATTTGCGTTTCTGGGGCACAGAGAATCCACAAGTTACTGTTTGGTGCGGCATTTTCCATGAAAAAGTGATTGGCTCTTATTTTTTTGAAGACACCGATGGCACCACCGTAACCGTAAATGGTGAGCGTTACGGGCAAATGCTAAATGAATTTTTTTGCCGCTTATTGCTGCATTGGGTCTCGATCATTGTTGGTTTCAACAGGACGGAGCAACCGCTCGGGCAACAATGGAGATTTTGAGACACCAATTTCCAGGTCGAGTGATGTCCCGTTTTGGAGATTTGAACTGGCCGTCCAGATCGCCAGATCTAAGAGCACCAGACTTTTTCCTTTGGGGCTTTTTAAAATCTCGCGTTTACCACAACAAACTACGAACCTTGCAAGTCTTAAAAGCTAACATTGAAGAACAAATCGCGAATTTGGAGCTAGATATTTTGCGAGCAACAATTCAAAATGCCACAAAACGAGTGCAATTATTCGTCAACTCGGGAGGTGGCCATTTGAGCGATATAATTTTTTCCAATTAATGTCATCAATTTTACACTTTCAAATAAACTTTTTATGAAAACAGAGCTCTTTTTTTCATTTATTATTATCATTTATTTAACAAAATGGCAACCAGTTCAAATTATGACATTACTTATGCGCTACCCGTTATTAAGGATATTAGTGTGAGAACAATATTCATTATGGAGTCTACACATTCTGCTCATGGTTGAATTAATACAAAGATTAACACAGGCTTGATGCGGACGAAAATAAATCTGCTACTGCTATAAAAGCAGACTGGAGCCTTGCGATTCACCCGAAGTGGGTGTAAAATGTACCTACTGAAATCCATTGCAACATATATAACTATAATAATACTAAACAATAACCATATGTAAAATTATGAATATAAAATGATGTACATGGAAAGCAAATAATATAAGATTTTATTTGTATTTTTAGAAATTAATAACTTACAAAATTAAAGAACTTACTTAATGAACAAATAGAGATAAACGATTCATCTTTACTAAATTTATTTGCGTAATAAAAAATTTTAATAGTTTAAAAGTTTAATTAATATTATATTCTTCAAATTGCACAATCTACGTCGAATTTTGTTGATTTCGAATATCTGAAAAGACTGTACAATGAAATTAAAAAATAAAATAAACTTTAATAATCTATGTGTGTATTTATTAAGATAAGTATTACACGTACTTTACGCTTTTTCGCAAATTTCACTAAATACATTTCGACTATATTATATTTTTAAACTGAAAACATATTACCTTACTTTTCACAGGATTAATAGCCATTACTGAACTATCAACAACGCAAGTACTAGCATTTTCAAAAAGTAAGTCCTCAAATTGATCCAAATTTCCAGGCGAACCTTTATATTCAATTTTCCATTCGTTAACACGTCCGGGCGATACCTTAGTATAAACTTCGACCCTGTACTGTTTAATGAGCAGTAATTCTCGCAAAAATTTTTCGAAATTAAGTTTGCTAAGCACCACATAACTAAGCTTAGGGTCAAGTCCCATGTATTTAACAGTACAACTACCCAAAACATCCACTCCCAAGGATGTATCTTGATCGTGTATCGTATAAAAATCATTATGGTTGAAAATACGTACTGTTGAGGCGGGTTTCTGAAAAAAATAAAATATCTAAGCTTAGCAAAATAGTTTTTTTTAGTTGTTGAGAATGGTGCACGTATTAATGAAGAATTGGAATTTTTACAATTATTAATTACGGATATAAGTAGTCTATAAAACGCCGGTTTGGGACCACATAATTTTGAACCAAAAAATTCAGGAATATTTATTCATTTTACAACACATTTTACTTAAAATTCTATCCATCATTGTCATTCTTTAACATATTTATCTCAAAATCCATGTTTTTTTATCAATTTTGCTCGTACAAAAACGAAAAATCAACAAAAAATTGTGTGTTTTATTGAACGAAAGAATATTACATATGTAAATTCAATTTATTCTAACTTTTATTTTAATTTTTTCATGTTTCCTATTTTTATTCTTTCCTGTCCTCAGTCTGCATCACTCTTATTACTTCTCTCGGAACAAGAAGATGACCGTCCTTAATCGGAGCTGAGAAAAATATATGAATCAGAAAAAATATAAAAAAACTTTCTTTTTATTCAATTGTACCTGTTCAAAAAAAAAAATCTTGAATGAAGAAATAATTATCATATTTATTTGTAATTCACAAATTAATTTTTACATTACACAATTAGTACATGGAAAACATCTAACTTTATTTTCAATCAGAGCGATTTTTTTAAAAGAGAACAAATCATACAACAATTAGCATTTTTTTTACATATCTTTCAATATCTAGAAAATTTCTAAACTTAGATTCAGCTTGGTGGTTTGGAAATTCGAGAACCAATCTTTTTCCCCCATGTAAGTTTACACGGAGTTTACCCTCGGTACGATCGTATCCGTTTATATTTATATTATGAATAGTAATAAACAAATTCTCTACCTGCTCAGGGTCTATTGCGTCCATTGCACGGAAATGTACAACAGGCGGATGATAACTTATTTCAAATTCCTTACTATCGCCACCGTTGATGGAGACATATATCCGCGAAGGTCTCTCCATTCATCTTTTGGTATATAAGATACCAAGTCCATTTATATTATAAATTTTTCATTGCATTATTAACTAAATCTTTTTCTTCTTCATCTAAATTATTATATTTCTTAATACTATTAATATTCATCAATCCTTCTTTATTTAATTTCTTTTGCGTTTTTTTGCGGACAAATGCAGACGAATGCTGTTCATCTTCAGTTGAATGTATATTGGAAATAGAACTTGTGGATGTATCTGATAATAACTTAATTGATTGATCAGAATTTTTATATTTAATTTTTGGATCTTGTTTAATTAATATTAGTGCCGAATCTAAAGTTTTTTGTGATATTTTTTTCTCTTTTATAAATTTTCTTTTGGAAATATTTTCTTTAGATATTCTATTTAAGTATTCGGTTGCTAAATTTATTTTATAATAATTTTTTGCATCATTTATTGCAGTCCATTGATCTTTTGTATTTATTACATTTTTTAATGACTTTGCTATTGATTTATTTATTGATATATTTGAATTACTCAACTTTGGTAAATATGTATAATACTTAACACTCACATTACTCATATTTATTATAAATATATTTTTATATATTTATTTAATTATTAATAAATACTAATTAATACTAATTATGACTAATAGTGGTCGACCAAAGAAAAAGTTATTTAATAATAACGATAATATAAATTTTGGATTGAGATCATTAATTGAAAGACAAATGGGTGGTGAATTATTATCACAGACAAAAAGAATAATAATTATAGGTCCATCCGGATCTGGTAAATCAACGATTGCTCAAGAAATAATATTTGGTATGGAAAGAAAATCTATTTCAGAAATAAATTATTTTTTACCTAATGGAAACCAATTAGAAAAAGATATTCAAGTAATTAAAGAATTATGTAAAGAAACCTTTATTTATTTTAATATATATAGATATGAAAAAGATAGTATTCCTAATGAATAAAGAACACACAGTCTTAATATATTTGATGTATCACAAATATATGGTGCAGATGGTAAATCAATACTAAAATATTCAACTGGATTATAATTTGAATTTTCATTGATTATAATATTTTTATAAATTATTACATTCTTATTTACATAACCAGCATAACCATTATTTTCAATACCATTTTTATTAAATATTGTATAATATTCATTTGAAAATAAATTTACTAAGTAATTATAATAATAATTTACTTCATTTCCAATTACTATATATTTAGAATTTTTTTATTTATATTAATTTTTACAAGACAAACATTTCCATATATATATATATATATATATATATATATATATATATATATATATATGTTCTTTAAATATATTTATTTGCTTATTAATATGAAATATTGAATATAAATTTTTAACATCTAATCTAGAAAATATATTATTATATTTCATATATTTTATTCCTGCAGTAATATTGTTGTTATTGAATATTAATAGATGATAATTACAATCTAATAATTTATTATTATATTC